>BMAO01035655.1:0-97803 GCA_019973975.1 Trichonephila clavata | reverse complement strand
ACGATCTATGATGCAGCGGATCTTTCTCGAAGAATTCTTGAGACCTATAAATAGGGAGACGCTCGCACCGAACCATTTAGTATAGTTTTGACTGGAGATTTGTAATCTTACCTTGATCGTGTGAAGAAGTGATTAGCTCGGCTGTCGAGTATAACGAGCGGTGCATGTGAATAATCTTTACATATGGGTATTTTAGACATTCATAATTGTGTCTGAGCGATGTAGAAAGTGTAGAATTATTCTGCAAATTTTGCTTATTGGCGAATCATGTATTCAAGGATTGTTTTCTCGACAATGAATTTCCATCGCTCCTAAAGAACTGTCTTGTTTTTTGCGACTAATTTGCAATAAATCCTCGAACCCTGATCAGCATAATAATATGAAGAGCTTCTTAACAACGAAGTGAAGATGTATTTCTGTGCTACTTGTTTCTAGGTTAAGCGGTCTTCAACCTTTCACGCGCGCTGGAGGGCCACAACAATAATTTCACAATAATCGCGGGCCACCCGATTGTCAAAAAAATATTGTAGTCATGAAATTCATTATTGTATATAAAAAAGGAGGTTTGTTTTACAAGATTACAATTGTTTCTAAGGGAAGAGATGGTGTTTACAGATTTGTGAATATCGGTTTCAAAAAAGTTAAATGGATGTCGAATCAAAATAACTTGCAAACCTGTTAGAGATAAGAATCCAGATGCATAGTCAGATTTTTTTTTATATATTTAAAATTGTTTAATTTACAGCGAAGTTTTTGAAAAATTTGCCATTTACAGAAAATTTTATCTCAAATGGATATCAAACACAGCAGTGAAATGTTTTAACTATCAATAACAGAAAAAAATACGGCGTTTTTTACGACAAAAAGCAGATAGTGCAGTTTTTTTTTAAAAATTTACTCAAATTCAAATGAATGGTCACTAAAATGCCTTCAGCGGGCCTTTCTTGGCCCGCAGGCCACGGGTTGAAGTCTCCTATTTTAAAGATGAATGTGAGGATTGTTCAGGATTTTAAATATATCAGTTAGTAATTTGTTTTATTTCATGCTTTTTTTAATTTTATATCAAATTTTAATCTTATTTTTTGTACTTCTATATATGACCCCAAATTTTGGAGCTTTATATATTTAATCTCATCTATCACATTATCTACAGTAATGTACAATATTTATTAAATCTTAATAAATGTGGACATTTTAATGTGGGAAATTTATTCTAAGACTCTAATGTAATTAATTATATATATTTAATTTCTCCTTTACACTTTTACTTTCATTTCTCTTCATAGCACCACAAAGAAATTCATAATATTAAAATTCTGTTAAATGAACGCATAAGAGATATTGTAACTATTACAGACGGTGCTATAGACGACGTTTGTTAAAAAAAATTAACTATTTATTAACTTTTCGGTAACTATCCTATAAATAAAACTTTTATGATTTACATTATTTGCTTAATTGAAACAGCAGTGCAAACTCTAACAATTACTAGACCTCATACATCACATGTGTTTTTCGTTTGTCTGATATGTTCATATGCTTATATGCTTCGTGTGAACATTACAAATTTATTACATTTAAAATATAATACATCTTCTATATTGTTATTTTTTTTTCAATAATATTTTAGCACAGGGTTTTGTTTTGACAAACATAACATTCTCAAATATCGCCTTCAAGTTGCTGTTATATAAAATTTCAAATCAAAATTTTGAATTCACTGCTAAAGCAATTGTTATAAAGGGAGCTCAAATATATTCCAGCACTTTCTAGCAGAAATTTCCATTACAGTTGTAGGAAGAGAAATGACTTTCAATTTTGTCGCGAAACGTTTTTGTTAAAATTCTTTATTTTTCCGTCGAATTTCCTTTAAAATAGACGATGATGAAATAAAGCTGATTTAAAGTCCGTATAGGTTATCTAAGCGCCTGTAAAATACACGCATTTATTTTTAGTGAAAAGAAAAAAGATTCTTTTTTCCGACGTTAATGTTTATTTATAACACGGATATTGAACCGCTTCTCTAAATCAAAATGGTTCATTTAAGTTGTCTGGATTTCGGGATCTTGTTTCCGTACCATTGAGAAGTTTTCTTAACGGTTAAAATAATCAGAAGTATTGATAATATCCAAAATTAAAAGCATGCATGAAGAGGAACTTAATCTATATACTTGAAAAAATTGGGAAGGAATTTATTTTTTAAAATAAAAATTGTCTCTGATTTTTCTTTATCTTCTCAAGAAACTCAACCGAATGTATTTTCAAACTGAATGTTTTTTTTTAACTACAGAACATAAATAAATAGCAAATGAACTTCTGCAAAGTGTATGGCCACAGTATTGAAGTGGTTATGATTACAAACTGGCAACTATATGAACTAATATATATACACTGGTGTCCAAAAGTTAAGTATAATTGATAATTATGTGAATAAAGAAGGAACAGTAAATCAGAATGGCGGAAAACGTGATATGCGAGTGTAAAATGGTTATAAAATAAGGAAGCAAATCAAAAGAATGATAATAATTAATTTTATTACCCAAAGTAGCAGTTTGAAAGAAAACTGAGCATAGCAAGGATTCACACTTTAAAGAAAAAATGAAAGAAAACATTGAATAAAATACTGATGCTGCAGTTTAATAAGGCGTGTGGTCACCTTCTGACAGCCAGGCACGCTGCACAGCGATTTACCATACTTGCTATGAGATGATGAATGGGTTGTGGGCTTAAATGGTTCCAAGCTTCTTGGAGAGCTCTCATCAATTCTGTAACGGAGCTTGGATGGGTGCGAAAGGGCTGCAATTTGTCTTCCGAGCATATCTCATACATGCTCGATAGGATTTAAATCAGGGGAGTTCGCTGGCCACGACATGCGCTGGATGTTTTCCGTTTCAAGGAAGTCATCAATACGCACCGCTCGGTTACATGGCACATTATCATCCATGAATATGAAGTCAGGACCGACAGCACCTCGAAACAAGCGAACATAAGGCTCAAGAACTTCGTCTCTGTATCTTTGAGCAGTCACAGACCCTGTGTCAAAGAAATAGAGGTCTGTGCGGCCGTCCATCATGATGCCTGCCCATACCATTACTCCCCTTGATGGAAAATGATGTCTTTCCGTTATGTTTCTTGGTTCAAAACGTGTTCCACGTTCTCTCCATATCGTTACCCGCCGAGAATCACTACTCAGACTAAACCGGGACTCGTCACTGAACATCACATTGGCCCACTCTCCCACACTCCAATGTTGATATTTCAAACTCCAGTTCAAACGAGCGCGTTTATGCGCAGACGTGAGGGGAATGCAAACTGCTGGTCTTCTGTCATACTGGCCAGTATTATTGAGTCTCCTGTAAACAGTTTGTCTCTAAATTCGTATTCCTGTGGCGACTGTGAGCGCCGAACCCAGTGCTCTGGTAGTACTGCCCCTCTGACGTCGCGCACTTATTACCAGATATCGGTCTTGGCAAGGGGTTGTGACTCTTGGTCGACCTGATACTGGTTATCGGGTAACATCTCCCGTTCTTTGAAACCTCTGCTACAGTCTTGAGATCACAGACTGGTCCACATTCAGAATTCGAGACACTTCGGTTTGTGATCGTGAGGATTTCAGCATTCCAACGATTCTTCCTTTCGTAAACATGTCCAATTGGCGTCTTTGTGCCATCATTCACCTTGTTTGATGGTTAACAACGTTCCTTCGCACAGCAGTTGCACGAAACTTGTCTGAACTGCCTATGCTGCGTGAATCGGTTTCTCCGGGTTCCGACATGCGCCGGTGCAATTTTTGAAATTTCATGCCCCAAATGTCCATTTCTCCGGACACAACTTTTGAACCGTTGGACTCACGAACATAAACTTTACATATTCTTAATGAACTTGTCGAGATGAAAAGCAGTCCGATGGTTCAAAAGTTGTATCCAGATAAATGGGCATTTTTCTAATGAAATATCCAAAATTTTAAATATTTTCAAACCTGAATAAAAAAGAAAGTTTTAAAGTGAAATTCAAAATGAATACATATTTCTTCTCGTATCAACGAGTTCTTTCAGAATCTATAAAGTTTGTGTTCTTCAGTCGATGGTTCAAAAGTTGTGATCGTGAGGATTCCAGCATTCCAACGATTCTTCCTTTCGTAAACATGTCCAATTGCGTCTTGTGCCATCATTCACCGTGTTTGATGGTTAACAACGTTCCTTCGCACAGCAGTTGCACGAAACTAGTCTGAACTGCCTATGCTGCGTGAATCAGTTTCTCCGCGTTCCGACATGCGCCGGTGTTTCGCGCAGGACGTAGTCGACTGAAAGGTTTTGCATAAACCCAATGTTTCTTCTTCACCCAATTAATATCCGCAAGAAATTTGGAATAATTTTACGAATATTTACTCCATATTTTTCGCATTTTACGATTGATGCTTAACTTTTGAACATCAGTGTATATTAGTTATATATTGTCACGTGCTAAATACGACGAAAAACATTTTTTCACGATATAGTGAATGTCAATGTACTCGAGAGAATATATTTAAATTGAATTATTATAAAAATATCTTCTTATAGTATTTGTGTCAATAATCTTATAGTTGTAGATTTAAAAAAAAATAATTTAGTTTCTACAAACTTTGTTACAGCCAAATATAATTACGAAAAAAGGGGGGGGGGATGAAAGCAAGTAGGTTAGTGCTTCTCAAGCTTTCAATATCCGTGACCCAATATTCAATAATCATTTTTATCGCTCCCCCCTTCATACAATAGCAATGTATTGAATTCAATAATACTACACATTGACGCTAAAGCTATAATACGATTTCAACCTCTTAAGAGTCACCAGTGTATATAAACCGGCGTCTTGCTCAGCCAAAGCATTAATTTTCTGGACGTATATATACGTCTTTTCCGAAGTACGATCTTTTAAGTGTGCTACTATCCATAAAATTATTTCAATGGCTTCGGAATGCAACAAAAGGACCTTGACAGTGTTTGTGAAGGATTTATTTATTTCAGAGGATTTGCTTATTTATTCTTTTTCTCTTCCCCCACCCCCCCAAAAAACATCACATATACGCATCTACATGGAAAACGATGGCATTGGGAAACGAATCGCTTAACTTAATGGGTACTTTTAATTGGCAATTTAGAGATCAATTATAAACCATACAAATTATGAAGATAAGTGTTAATACGAGCCCATGGGGGCACTGGTAATTATCAAACTTGTTCTTAACTTAGTATTGTTAAATTAATTATAAAATACATTGTACAGTACTCATATTATACCAGTGTAAAAGTGTATTTTATTTTTCATCATGTCAGTATGTATTTTGCTTGTTTACTTTCAGTAAATTCATAATTTCTTTAAATAATCTTTTGTTTTCGATTTTTCAATATGCTGGAGCCCCCTCTTAGGATTATCGTGCCCCCTAGTTTGAAAAACGCTGAAGTAGGTTTATGCAATTAAAACTTAATCAGATGGATAAAAATATGTGTTAGCGAGTTTACTTTATAAATTCAAAATTTTAAATATACAGTTGACCCTCGTATAACACGGTTAATTCGTACCGTCACTCTCATCAGAAATTACAGCTAATTTCCCCCTTGATGTTGGTTGAAACCCGTCTTCAAGATTTATTTCTGCATCATTACAGAAGTTATTTGACGTAGTTGCAATTACTTGGGTTTCGATTTCGTATTTCTTTCAGAATTTCTCTATAAGGAGGAGAACTTTACAATCCTCTTTTAAATTCAATTTTAAAGGAGATGGGATTTTCCCGTATTGAACGAAAATGATATTCAATTTTTTAAAATCGTGTAATGTGAAAATCATGTAGCATTAAATTCAAATTTTGTACCGTGTAATATCGAAACCGTGTTGCATTAAATTCAAATTTTGTACCACTTAATATGGAAACCGTGTAGCATTAAATTCAAATTTTTACTGTGTAATATGGAAACCGAGTAGCATTAAATTCAAATTTTGTACCGTGTAATATCGAAACCGCGTTGCATTAAATTCAAATTTTGTACCATGTAATATCGAAGCCGTGTTGCATTAAATTCAAATTTTGTAATATCGAAACCGTGTTGCATTAAACTCAAATTTTGTAATATCGAAACCGTGTTGCATTAAATTTAAATTTTGTAATATCAAAACCGTGTTGTATTAAATTCAAATTTTGTACCGTGTAATATGGAAACCGTGTTGCATTAAATTCAAATTTTGTACCATGTAATATCGAAACCGTGTTGCATTAAATTGAAATTTTGTATCACGTAATATGGAAACCGTGTAGCATTAAATTCAAATTTTGTACCGTGTAATATTGAAACCCTTTAGCATTAAATTGAATTTTTTTTTTGCCGTGTAATTACGAAATCGTGTTTTAAAGTACCTTGTTATACGAGGTTCGCTTGTATATACATATATTTAATTTAAATATTAAAGCATTAATTAATATATAACACTAACTTGTTATTACAGGGGAAAAATTGATAAAGTACCACTTTAACTTTAAATTAGGACCATTTTTGGTAGAGAAAAAATAAGCTTTAAAAAGTAGTGAAGTGAACTATTTAATAATAAAGATAAAAAAAGCAATAAAAATATTTCCACTCTTTTTCTTTTTTCTTTACTTGTTTTACCAAACATGTACCCAAACTTGAGAGCTAGCAATTTAGCGAATTAAATTATCCATGCTCCACGAAGCATTTTTAAAGAGAGGGCGGAAGTACAACTGTGAAGAGCTCTATTGAGAAGAAACGGTACTTTCGGAAAAAGCCCTTTAGTTAAATTGTTTTATTTGAGTAGGTAAAATAAACTCAGAATTTTACTGAAAGAACAATGATTATACATATATGGAATGATGATTACTCATTATGCGATATTAGCCACTTAGAAATCATGATTATTAATTTTTTGTGTTTGTTTTTGAATTGAAAAGCACAATGTGGCAAAAAAGATTTTATATGAGTAATTGCTATTCGCATAATTCTGTTTCTATATCTAATCAGTATTTTCATTAATTTTCGTGATAAAAATGAAATATGCTAATATATTTTTGTATAAAATGTTCGAAGTTTTAAAATTAATGCAGTACGGTTCAATGCTTAAACAGGATAGATTGTTCTCAAGTATGTATGAAAATGATGAATCAAATACTGCCAAAAATTTTCCGAAACTACTTATTATATATATAGTGTACAGTTACTATTATACATTAAGATGGATCAAAAAATTTTTTTTTTCAGAATTTCAAAACCTACCTGTACGTAAAAGGTGCTCTCTGATGTATATAGAGAGGGAGAAAAAAAGGTTAAACAAAATAAAAAATAACACGAACAAATAAACAAAAAAAAGCTTTTTGCATACCTCAGCTGAGCAAAAAAAATCATATTTGTTAAATTTTAATTCTCTGTAGAGCTAATAGCTGATAAAAAGGATTTTTTTTATTTATAACGCCTCGTAACTCTCTTGTGGGTCGATTTTTGAAAACACCTTCCAAACTGATCTCTGTTAGGCAAACGTAACACATTGTTACAAATTTTGTGTACTGAACGCTTAAAATAGTGTAAATAATTGATATGTGGATTTGTAATACGATAATATTACTTTCTGTTGCATTTATTTATGTTAAAAGTGCAATATTCGCAAGCAATGCCGTTCCTTACATTGTAATGGCGCTTCTCAATGGAAACGTAGCGAAATGTTGATGGTAGAGCCAAGTTGGCAACTTGGCGATGGATTGAACGGTGCAAAAGTTGCTTCGCTGTAGCATCACCTGGAGGGGAGCTGCAACAAAGAGGATAGCACAAAAACCTTCTCCACAAGAAAATACATATACATGCCAATTTTCATATTGATCGGTTGAACGATGTTGGAGTGAAGCGATTTTATATAAACAAAGATCCATATATATATATATTACATGATAATGTTTTAAATTCTACAACTGAATACTGTAACATCCTTTTCATGAATAAATCCTATAATCATGTAAACTTTACTAAAGTGTTTGAGAAGTATATTCAATTTTTCCCAGTAAAAAACATTAACATTAAAAAGGCATTTAAATATAATAAGAAAATTGGTAGATCCATCTTTAACTACAATTCTATTAATTTGCAACATAATAATATTGTATGTAATTGTCATAATTATGAAGATTTCATTGATGATTATCATAAGCATGTCATATCTGGTAATTTAAATATTATTAAAGATAAAACTCTCAGAGAATTAATGGTTAAGGGTACTGGCTTTAGAATTATGCGTTCTAATAATAATAAAGCTATTAAAGCACAAATTTCTAAAGATATTAATAACTTCATTACAAAAATAGCAATTAAATACAACTTTCCTTTCGAAGCATTCAATGAGTTTAAATGCAAAGTTTTGAGTGAGTTACTTAATCTTAACTATAAAACTGATAAAAATATTTCTTATAAAGATATAAAACAACAAATTTCAAATCTTCAAAAAGATTTCATTATTGTATATGTAGATAAAGTTCAGGGCAACTATGCAATCATTTGCAAATGGTTTTATAACTTTATACTTAACAAACAGTTTCAAAACAATAATGCGTTTATTAAATCTAATAGCAGCAATAGAGAAATCAGTAACCGTATTTCAGCTTTTTATAAAAAACTAGATTTATATACAAAGAATATCAAATTTCCTTATATTTTTCTTACACCAAAATTTCATAAGTGTCCAATTAAATTCAGAACTATTACTAATGGTTTTAATACCTATATTACACAACCAGGCAAGGTGTTGCAAAAAGTTATACAACACACTCTAGACAATATCTCAAACTCCATTATTGTAAAGAATAGTAAAGATATTGTTGAGTATATGCAAGGTAAAAGTGTTAAATCTTTGCATAACTTTGATTTTGAAGACCTATTCAACTCTATTGATATAGAGGATATGATTAAAGTACTTAGAAATGTTTATACTAAATATTCATTAAATAAATTGATAAACTATGATAAATATAATATTATTATACAATTTGTTTTGAAAGAAAATTACATATTTCATAATGACTCATATTATCAACAAATTAAAGGTCTGCCACAGGGTGGCCCAGCTAGTAATAGTCTGGCTAATATCTATTTACACTATTACGAGAATGAAAAAATTGATACAGACTCTAGTTACTTTTTTAGATACATCGATGATCTAATTATTTTCAGTAATAAAGTTGACTTTACTCCTATATTTGATTATTATCCAACCTACCTGAAACTATTAAAAACCAATTGCAATATAGAGTCAGCAAATTTCCTTGATCTAGAATTAAAAGTTGAAAATAATATGCTAAAAAGTAATATTTTTGATAAAAGAGACTCTTTTGATTTTAATGTTATAAAAATGCCATATTGGAATAGTACCCTTCACATTTCAATTTTTAGAAATATCATTCTAAACTATATAAAAAGAAATAATGATTTAGTATCTGAAGAAGTATTGAGAATTAATAATTATAAAAAATTCTTTCAAAGTTGCCTAGACTATAACTATCCAGCTAATTTTATTTATAAATATATGTCATCAAAGTTATAGCTATTTAATTATTTTTATCTTAAGTTTTCATTTCTATTTATTTTATAGTATATAATTTTATTGTTATATTTCTTAATATATTTAGTCTATAGTATATAATATTCTTGATATATGCTTATATTAAGTTTAGTTACTATAAATATACATAGATGGCGCCTTTATTCTTAGTATTGCTGTGTTTTTTTGATGCAGTGAGTCAGTACATTGTGGAATCTGTATACATCGGGTAAGATTAGAGTTTCTTTGCTCATTTACATTATTGTTAATTATGGTTATATTCATTATTAACCTCTCTTGCAAATATTTTTGTTTATACATATTTATATTTGTCTATTTCTTCCGGATTCCTATGGTAATTTAATATTGCAATTTCTATTCTATTGCTGTTATATTCACCCACGTGGGTTTTAGGCTTTTGCCTTAGTTTATACTGGAAACTATTATGTAGAAACAATTTCTGCTGCAGGAGAAGGTTGAGATCTCAAAAAACAATGTTTAATCCTGTTTCACTGTCCTAAACCAGTGACAGCTCGAGAAATCATAATAGTTTTCCCCGCTAGATACAGTTTTTTGGTTTGTCATGGTTCCATGTTCTTGGTTCTTCCGGTCTGATCTTAGGATGCTTGGGATTTATTAGTCTTCTTTTGAATTATTTACTGCTATATATATATATATATATATATATATATATATATATTAGACGAGAGGACACCAAACAAACAGTTATAGAAAAAATAACACAACGTACATTTAAAAGCTACTGAAGTATTTTTTTTATTTTATAAAAGCTAATTGTTGAAAAAATTGCGCGATGAAGCGGAAGCCAGTAAAAAGCTTGGAATGGAGTTTATGAAATATTTCATCGGGTAGTACGCCTCACTACCGAGTACTCATTTATCAATAATCCTCATTTTTTGTATTGTAGAAAAGTGAACTTATTTTGAATCTAAAATCATCTATAATCAAAATTAAGTCTTTTTCAAAAATTCTAACCCCTTTGTGGCTATAATAAATTTTGAAATTATTTATTTTAAATAATTTTTTTCTCCTACATAATCTCCATATCATAGAGTATCTTTTCCTCATAGGTAGGTTCGGATTAACAATTATCTTTTTTATCCATATAACCGCAATCTATTCCAATATGCATGCATTTAAACCTAATCTATCATCAGGTCGTGGTTGCTGAGTCACAAACTCATGGCTAGCTTTGTTTCTGTCGAGTCATAAGTTTGAATTCAAGTACCCCTACGGATCCACCGTGTAGAAAAGCTGATATACGTTGAATCTATAAAGACTCATCGATGCCTTGGTGTGGAAGTTTGAAGTCTGGGCTGCCATTTCAGGTGTTGTTTTTGTCACTTCATAGAGACTCAAAATTTTGAAGCCTGTTTCAATTAGCCCTAGCAATACTTTGATTAGTTAATTTATGTCGGAGTTCAAAGCAAAACGGGAGCTATTGACAACGGACCGTGTAATTTTGAACCACGGTCATGTAAAACGAATGACACCTAAGTTGTCACTCCACATTCCAAAATTTCACATCTCGCCAACTTGAGGACTTTGAGCCTAAACTGATATAACGTGTATCATCCCATCTACACAATGGGTTGTCTGAAACAATAGGACTTGAACTTACGACTCGCCAACCCTTAACACAAGTCCTTGATTATGCCAATTTGGTTTAAATAGATCAGAGCTATGAGCTATGTGTGATTCTGATAATTTCTATCATTCAAACGAGTGATACTCAACCTGTGGCCCACCGACCTTTTCTGAGTGGCCCAGTCATGTCCCATTGCATTAAGAAATTCTATTAGAGAGAGGGAAATTCTATCAATCAAGCAATCAAATGTATCTATTTTGCTATCAATCTGCCTTTTTTATTGTACAAAGTAAGTAAGAGGTTTGGCCATGGATAAAAAGAAATAGAAACAACCCTTATTACTCAGTAAAAAATGCATAACAGCAAATATTTTTTGTGTGTATTTGATAGAAAGGTTAATACAGTATTAAAATAAAAGCCAAAAACGAGTTTGAGTATTAATATTTTGATCAATTTTGCTTTGTCCAAAGTTGCTTCCGGTCTCATAGTGTGTTTTTTCCATTGTTGAAATAAAGAAAAAAGTTGAGTACCTCCCTAATTCAAATAATATTTTTAAAAAAATACAGAATTTTTTTTATCTTGGATAAAAACATAATAATGTATATATTATTTTTAAAAAAAAACTAGTTCAAACAGTCGTGTTGTATAAAATAGTTTTCCTTTTCATCTACAATATTTTTGAAGAGTCCAGAAGTTGCTTTTTAAAGATAAATTTATCATAATTTGTGACCCAATGTATATTAAAGTGAACCATTCCACATCTGTTGTTTGCCCCCATCTAATACAATTTCTTCGGCACCAAATCTTTCCCACACTTGTCCCGAATCATTATTTATACCTTCCTCCAAAGTGCAAAATCCAACTGACAAACCACCTCCAGTCTTTCCGGGCAATCACGGATACCATCTCATTTCTCCATCGCAAAAATTCATTATCCGCCGCACCCGGCGAGGCATTTAAAACTGGGAAACTGCTGTTCGGTGCTGATACATGCTTTCATATTCACGCAGATTCCCGTCGAGTCGAGAGATAGGTAGACACACGGGGGCTTTCAATTCCCACCTCTTTCTTTCATCGTTCTCGTCAACCCCCCGTCCAGCCACCCTCTCACGAGTGAGTGATGACAAATTAGGTAACGGAAGCCGGGGCCAAACTATTATGAGGTTGGTGCGCCCAGGGAGGTTGAGGACTTGACGACAGCACCAAGGAAGTAGGGGGGTTGATTGATGACATCGGCCTTCGAGTCATCGTTCCTCCACCCCTCTTTCGAACAGTCCACGGCTTTCCCTTTTTTTTTCTTGTTCAGTCTTTTTCTACGGTTGAGAGCGGTTAGGAATTTGATGCCCTGTAAAGTGATTTTTGGACTCTCCTCCAAAGTCTCTCTTTCACTTTGTGTATCCGTTTTGTTTTGTTTGGAGGATTATTTCCCGGAGAACGAAATTTGATATTCTTAGAACTTTTTTTTCTCCCGGTCGTTTTTGTTGGTGTTGTTTTTATGAAAGGTGATAGTGTTTATGGCGAACTGTATGCATCGAGGGATTACGGGGGGAATATTTATATAAAGTGCTCCTGGGTGAAATTTTTGTGGAAGTTAATACAGAGAGACCGAAGATGACACTCGCTTTAGTTATTTATTAAGTTTTGCTCGAAGAAAATGATATTTCTTTTCGAATATAGCAAATAAAAAATATAATGCTTTGTTGTTGTTTTTTATCTTTGATCATTTCACCTGTACAAATTTTTTCCTCATAAATATTTGTATTAACTTTGAGGTATTTTAATGTAATATGTAAAAATAAAAATATGAGTATTTGTAATGACAAGCTTACACATATTGTTATGATATGCATTCATTTGCAATACTAATACAGGCATATTTTGTTTTATATAGTTTTTCTTATGTAATTTGTAATTGTTTAAAAAAATGACCCAAGAGTTATACTTTATAAGGTATGGGATCAACAGTGTGGTGCACACAAGGGGGGATTTCCCTGAGTCCGGATCCCCCAAAGCACTGATTTTTTTCAATTGATTATAATCCTATGTAAAAAGTACGTAACATTTAATTAAGTATTTGTTATTAATAATTGATTTTATTAATTAATGTTGATTATTGTTTCAATAATTAATTTTTTACTGTTTTTGTTCCCGAAAATCGACAAAATCAAAGGAATATGTTCGGTGGCGTATGGGAGCATGATACAAGAATTGTGGACTTACGACACTGGATCACCCCTTCCTACCTTAAAAATTCCTGTTGTGCGCCACTGCATGTGATAGTATGCAAATGCAGTATGGAATTACCAACCAAGGCATTTTTGTTTCACTAATTTGTAAACTATATTAGAAAACAATAAAAATTCGACTGATTTTTTTAAAAAAAAAAAATGAGATTAGTATTTATAAAGAGATAATATTTTATGTGTAGGAAAGTGTCCCTTTTAGTTATTAAGTCATCGTTGGAAGTTTTTATTTCTTTAGTTTTTATACCCTAATTAAGACGTAGTTTAAAAAACAATATACCAAATTTATCCAGTTCTTAGTTTTTTTAAAAAAATGTTTCCCTGTGTCCTACCAGAGTCTTAAGTTTAAGTACGCAGAAACACAGATACGCATATTATAGTTTGTGTAATTATCTTCTATTAAAATGATGGTTCCTTAAAAAGAAGCAATCAAATAAAAATAATTAGTTAAAAAGAAGCAAGCAACTGAATAACACAAACTATGAATTTCAGTACAATGGTATAAATTACTTTATTTAGAAGGAAGCGTAGATTTTTCTTGACTGATTGACGTACACTAGATTAATTAGTGCTTAAATAAAATAATTTCTCTTTCGAGAATTTTTTTCCTTCCTTCGCCGTTTTCTTAAGAAGTTTCCAGAAAATACAACTCTCTCTCTCTCTGACCAGAAATTTCTGGATTTTTCTATAACAGTTTTATTCTACATTTAGCATTAAATTATTTTATTAATAATATTTTATTACGAACTCTGTGACTTTTACTATTCGGGTTCTACTAATCCTTTTGTGGAAAATATTCTTTAAAAGTGATTTTTGTTTAAAAACCGCCTTCCGTAGGGATGGCTTGATTTTATGCAGATGTAACTACTATTTAAGTGCCTGTCGCGCGTTGAGTTTGTATGTTAATGGTTAAGCGTTGATCGTTAAGCGTGAAATCGAAGTTTTAGGAAACGTTAACAGCGACTAGGTAGTCGAAAATCTTGAGATCTTCAACAGTAGACGTTGAATCCACGAGAATAGTGTAAGTAATTAACTTTGAAGCTGACCGAGCTATCGGGCTTTGAGAAGAAATATATCAAGGAGCTTCAAACTTAGATAAGTACTTTCCATAATTTAGTATATCCGTTTAGGGGGTAAGATTTCATACTTCTGTCAGAGTTAAGTTATAAATTTGCATACTTCATAAAGCACTAAAAAAGGAATAAAAGAAGATATTTTTATGGTCATGTCTGCTTATCCTCGAACCCTCTCACATCCGCAATCTTCGGGATGCGACAACACCTTAGCTCATATCATGTAACTTTCAATCGCTCAAAATAATAAATTTTTAAGTGAACCTTTTCAATTGTTCTTTTAAATTCCGTGTTCTAATTGAGAGACGCTGTCTAAGTGCTGAGAGGAGAATTTGTAATTAAAAAAAATTCTAAGCAAGCAAATTTTTTAATAATTGGTTTTAAAGAATTTCCTGCGTGCTTACTAGAAAATCTTATAAGTACTGAAACTATCAGAAAACAAATGATCTTCTGAATACTAAAAGTATATTTAACAATCCCATTTATAAATAGCAGAATCCACGTCACTTCAGTTAAACAACAGGGTCTAAGTAAGAAATACGGAAATGCACTCAGTTCAAGAGATTGTTGCAGTACCACTGAAGACCCGCCGTGTAGGGGCGCGATGCACGTTAAATCTGTTGAGAGCTCAAACGTCCTCCCGTTGGTGTGGTGTGGTGTGGTGTGGTAGTTAGGAGAGGGGGGGGCGCAGCTCAGGTGTCGTCCGCGTCACTTGACAATGATTCAAAATTACGCAGTCCGTCGCCAAAAGCCCTCATGTGGCTGAACAATGCGACGTTTATTTTCACTCACGCACTCAAGAGATTGTTTAATGCATTTATTCATTTGTTTCTGTTGTTTTAGACCTTTGAAATGACGATTCAAGTATTTATAGCGAAATTAATCAATAGTATTACTTTAAAAAAAACAGGCATATCACAGCAGATAGTAAAAAGTTTGGAATGTTACAAATAGTACTGAATTATACTAATTTGAAATTAGTTCTACACTGATGGGGAAAAAATATTCCAACACCAAGAAAAAATTATTGTAGACTAATGAAACTCTCTCTTCGGCAATACATTTGTCTAAGTAACTTATTCAATTGATTAAAGTTTCAAGTTCACAGGTAAGCGCGGGAAGAGCAAATCTTAAAGAATGTTACAGCAATAACCGGCGTAACCTTCAAGCATGCAAACGTGCATGCAATATCAGTTTGTGGAATGGAATTGCATGCCTGTTGCACTTGGTTGGTCCATGAAAGGGCTTTTAATTCTAGTTGTGATTGACTCTAGAGATATCTGTCCAATGATGTATCACTCGTGGTCTATTGGAGAAACATCTGATGATCTAGCTGGCCAAAGCAACAGACTGACACTCTATAGAGCATATTGAGTTACAACAGTGATATAAGAGTGCCTGTTAGCCTGTTTGAAAAAAACCTTCTTGAATAATGTTCATAAATGACCGGGTAACAGTTTGAATCACCAGACCGATGTACAAGTTTGCAGTCAGGGTGCGTAAGATAACCTCAAGTTGTGACGGATCTATGCATGACCTTATCTCTAATCCTCTTGGGAAAACTTTGGGGCTAGCTTTCGCGTTAATTCCCAGCTCTCCCTCAAGAAGAAACCTTGATATTTAAATTAATTTGACTATATAAAGTCAAGGTTTTGTAAATGTAAGATAGAAGGAGCCGGAGAACTGTTGCAGTGATTCGTAAGTGAGATTTATTTCCTTACCACAACGTGAGTTTTGGAAGGAGTTTATCACAATAATAAATTAGTAGATTAAGGTTTAAGAATCTAAAATAGATTGAATTAAATTAAACAGATCACTTGCGCTTGTTCACTTAGAATAGATTTCTCTCTTTATATATCACTCCTAGGGACTCCTCTTGTAGTTTCACTTGTGGTTGATTTGTGTGTTTGAATAGTAATAAAATAATAATTAAGGAAGATTCTGGTGATGCTTTGTTTCCCCCCCACACCCTTAGGTAGGCAAGACGGTAAAGAAGCGGCTCCAAATAGGTCGTGCTCACAAAGTGTATTTTTGCTATCAAACAAAATTGCTTCAACACTCCAAACGCAGGTCCAGTGTGTCTAGGCTGCATGAAATTTGTTTGTAGGTGCAGACTCGGCCTTCTTTTAATTAATATAAGGCCATCACTGGCACCAAGACAGAAACAACTCTCATCGGAGAACGCAACACATTACCACTCCACTCTCTAATAAGCTCTAAGTTCAGATGTCAATTAAGTTTCACTTAAGTTTCAGATGTCAGTTATTTAAAGTTAATGGTATGAGGGCTACAGGGCGTCTGCCTCGGAGCTATTCCTCAAACAATCGATTTGTATAGTTCACTATGTCACTCTGGTGCCAACAAAAGCTATAACTTCTGCCGCAGATGCACTGAGATGCTCCACAGCCATGCGGCAAATACGGTGATATTTACTATCAGTGGTGGCTCGTGCATAGTTACTCCCCGGTATTCTTGAGATAGTATATTTCTGGGACCACTGCTGCCAACATTGCTTTGTGGTTACATTCTTACCAATATTTTCGGCAATATTGCGGAAAGAAAATCCGCCTTTTCTTAACCCTTTTATACGACCTTTTGTGCTTCAGTGAGATGTTGATAATGATTTCTTCATCTTCTTAAAGACATTCTTAACATCTACTCACCACGTCAAATCTCAACGATAAATAACGTTCAAGAACTGCACAGTGCGTCTTTAAAGTACATGTGATTCGCGAGCTCAAAGTAGCGCTGCTATCGCCACTCTTATTTTAACAATGCGAAATTACATCCGTACAAAGCGGACTATATAACGATATTCGAATCAAAGCCATCTTTAAGATGCATAAGCATGTGTGCCTACCACACATTTTGTTTATATAGCACAACTCAGTAGTGCACACAAAAATTTTTCAAGGGGTAAGTCCATGGTTGAAAGTCCCCCAACTCGTATCATACCTCAAGACAACACCAATTGATTTTTCTAATTTTGTCAATTTTGGTAACAAAAAACAGTAAAAAATAAATTATTGAATTAATAATTACCATTAATTAATAAAATAAATAGTTAATTATAAACATTTAATTAAATTTTACGTTATATATAGGCTTATCATCAATCGAAAAAAACTCAAGGTTTTGGGGTATGTCCGGATCCCCAGGACACCCCCCTTGTGTGCGCCCCTGGCACAACTCCTTCTTAGTGTTGGGATTTTTATTTCCATATGTGTATTTGTTCAAGTAAAATATTATGTTAAAATATATATGCAATGCCTTAAAAGTACGAACATTTGGTTATGTGGAAATATATTAAAATGCTTACCCTTTATTTTATTTTTATTTTATTCGGAAACCATAATAAAATATTCATAGGATTTGTAAATCTAGTTTGTCTATCTCTGTTCCTATTGCAATAGCAATATTACACAATGCTCGCTGAAAAAAATTAAAAGGATATGAATAAGATATAACGCAACAACCGATTAATACTGCACAGAAAATCGTATTTGCAATCTGTAAGCAACGGTAATGACTTGTCTCACGACATGATCCAATTTTTTTAGGTAACCTTTTTATCGACTTACAAGATCTCTTGCTTGTTGAACTATTATGAATAATAAATCAAATGTAATCAAACGATTAAATTGACATAAAAATCTTTAAGTGTCTTCGATCGCAAGAAGATTCGAAATGTTTTCGAAAACAAGTGTAGTTTAATATGCGGTTTTTCTAATTTTAACGTGGAAAAACGACACTGAATGTTTCAAAAAATCCCATTTTTTAATTATCAAACACCAACAGACCCTGAACTCAATATTCGGTATACTATCTCTTCTCAAAAATATTTTAATATGTTGCCACAATCTGAATACAAAGCATCACAGTTGGTAATTCAAATCAATATCGATACAATTCGAAATGTAACAAGTAAATATTATACGAATATTTACAGTAAAAACACAATACAATAAAGTATTAAAAGCAACTAGAAATAATATTTAAAAAGATTTATAATGTTAAACAGCAAAAAAAAAAACATTTTTAAAGTTAAGTTGATAATTATTAAAGTCCTGTAACTGAGTCACTCGTGCGTGGAAATTGTACTTAAGGTCATTTGTCGCGTGCGCAATAACAGGAAGGTTCAGCAAAAATCGATAACTATGAATAAGTATTAACTATATATTAGTTTCCGTGAAATACGATATCTCCTTCATAAAACTTAACCCCCCTCCCCCTTTTATACTTTCAGCTTGATTAGAATTTGTTCTTTCCTCTTGAAAACAAATCCACTTTTGTACTTGGTTACATATCTCGTATAATTTCCTCAATTGTTCCATGTAGTTTTTCAAATTGTTGTTTAATTAGCTTTCTTCCGAAACATAGAAATTCATTACAAAATAAATTCGTTATTTTATTGAAACGAATATTTTCGAGCATGAATTTGAAATTACAGAATCGATCTTAGGGTGTCGGCCACCCGTGTGCAAAGACCCAATGTGCCACCCATCTAGAGAATTTTTCATATTTTGACTAATATTTAACGTTGACGTTATAAACTTATCTTCCTGTATAAGAATAAAAATTAAAACATTAGTAAATATGCAAATAGACACAAATACGTATATAACTTCGTTCCTTCTATTTTGTTTTTCTAAATTGTAAGGCTTTTATTAAATTAAAAACTTTTAATTTCCCCTAATACCTCCTATGTCTTAGGTAATAATAACCACATTAAAAATTTTCGTAAAGCAACTTTGGTAAAAATCATTTTGAGACCCCTTTGTTGATCATCGATCTACAGTTTGCCGCTAGTACCGTTCATAAACAAAAAACAAAAAAAATCTTGCGGTATTACAGGCTTTGCCACAAATTTTGCTATTAAGTGAAGGATGTGTGTAAAGAGTAGTCATTAATGGACGGGAAATCGGGTATAATTTTGATTTTTCAATAGTTGTTTAGTGGCCGCGGTAGCCGAGTGGTTAAGGTATCGGATCGTGGCAGGCATGTCACGAGTTCGAGCCCAGTATCACTAAAGATCCACCGTGTAGGGAGAGATGCACGTTAAATCTCTCGAGAGCTTAAACGTCCTCGTGTGGTGCAGTACTTAAGAGAGGGGTGCCAGCTCAGGAGTCGTCTTCGTCACTTGACCATGGTTCAAAATTTACGAGGTCCGTCGCCAAAAGCCCTCGTGTACCTGAACAGTGCGGCTTTAATATTCACTCACTCAATATCTGCTGAAAATTTAGCATATTTATTCAACTTATAATTTTATTTTGAGAAATGCTTAAAATTTTTTTGCTTGATTGATAGAACTGTATGCTCGCCTGGTGACGTGCTGCTGTGTAGTCTTTTATGGTTATTAACTTCGCTTTGCACATTATCTTTTGGTTTTGATTCATAATAATAACTAATAATAAATCACTATTATTTATTTTCTTTGATGAAATACACATATTAATCAAACTTTAAGAACAAAAAATTATAGTGGAGTGAGATCAGAATTCAATTATGAACGACGGAACACTAACTGATACCACGGGGAATAACGCATACAATCAAACTACGCATTTAAATCTAATCTATAAAAATCACAGACCTGATATCTCTTTAAGACAGGAATCTTGAATACTTGTAGAATCTACAGAGCGGTTTCAATCCTGGATATCTTCAGTTACGTCCGAACTGAATTAATGAATCTTTTCCAATAATCTCCCTTCAGCTAACAAACTTCACTTAGTTAAACTAATCTCCTAGAATCACCTTCTTAATCAATCACGTAGTTAACTCCTCTATCAAAACACGTAGTCATCCTCATCTCTTCATTTCATTTCTCCCTTTTATATCTCTTTCGAACTCGCTAAACCCGAAACTATCTTATTTACATAAGTCACACTTTTAGCTCTCAGCGGGGATTGGTTAAAATAAATACAATTTAAAAAGACTTTGAGAGAAGGTTAGTGAAACGCGTAAGCACCCGTCACAACGCTGCATACCTGCTGGGCCTTCTGCCAGAATTTTAACGTAGAGAATACATGTTCGCAGTCTTACATTTCTCGTGAATATGCTATGTGCCACATGCACCAACATTAACACTAAAATTCCCTAAAACCTTAAAACACAGCATTCTTTTTTTCGTCCACAATGCGAGACAAGGTAGATATTAATTTGTATGTTTAAAGAAAAGAAATGTATTTCTACGTAATTTTTAGCTGTGAATAAAAAGAACACAGGTGGACAAGTAAAAACTAATAATTTAATTCGTTTTATGTTTTCTACAGAAAAAAATTTTCTGGAGAGTATTCAGTGTTTATTTTAAAATGGATGACAATTCTCAGCAGGAAATACTTTAAAACTCACTTTGGTTTTATAGCTAAAATTAACTAAAAGGCTTCTGACAGAATGGGCTATATTCATAACAGTCACGTGATAAATTCCATCACGTGTTCTCCATTGAATTCACAACTGACATTATAAACTAGTACTTGTTATTCTATTTCCAAACTTTGGACAAAATTCAAATTTAACAATTGGGTTAATATGTTTAAATATTAAGATTCTGTGAAAAAATTCTCAAAATTAAAAGAAAAAATAATATTATACTGATATTTTTTTTAAATCAAGTGCATTTTATTTATCTATGTGTTCTATTATTATTGATAAATATGTATTTTTTCAAAAGAAAGTTTCTACAAAAAGCAAAAGTTGGCAACAGCGAAACACATCTGATTGGCAGGAAACACACTATTCCATTTGTCATGTGGTCGTGACGTCACATGAATTAAATGCCTGATTTTCTGGAAATATGTTATTGTAGTTATTATTGCATGGTGCCGTCAACGCTGCTCTATTGGAGACGAGCGTTGGATTTTTTTTTCATGCCCTTTTTTGGAATTATTTCAGAGGATTTCTCCTTTTCTAAAAAAAGAAAGAAAGAAATCTTTGGCTGCGTCTGTGGATAAGGAAAAAGGCTAAGAATGAGATGAATAGACAAGTTACTAATAACTCTAACAAAAAGTGAGAAGGAAAAAAAATAATAAATTATATCGTTCTGTGGAAATGAATATATTTTTCACAGATGGAATCTTTCAATTCATCATATCCTGCCAGCATCACTCACTTTCTGTCAATTCCTTAATAAATCAACATTAATGGATCCATCCATCTTTACACATTTCGTTTCTCTTCATTCCAGATTCATTGAGTTTCAAAATCGTCTGCGAGATCGTTTCATCGTCTGCGAAACTGATACATCAAATTCCGCAGCATGTGTTACACAATTCTTAATTATCGAACTTTTGTTTATAAATCATCAACGTCTTCTTTTTAATACGAGATCGCTCTAAGCAAAACGACAGTGTGAGACACAGAATTAATATTCATTTTCTTAATTAATTATGTTCTCAAACCCGGGGCTAATTGCTTGTTAATTAAAAGAGTAATTTATTCTTTGAGTTTATACATATGACAAAAACTATTTTTCTTTCTTTTGGGTTATTACTTTATAGCAAGTTACCTCAAACATATTATTTCGGTCTTTCATGTGTTACTAATAGTATAGATTAATTCAAAGGCCCTTTTATATACTAATTTTTGAATCGCGTGGGAAAGTTTTTCAATTTCCTGTCTATTTTATCATGTTTCCATGTTTTTATTAACTCGCTTTCTTGTCTGTCCAGGTGGAATCTGTAATTGTTTTTAATCTAACTTCCCAATGAGATAGAGACTTGAAATTTGAACCATAGCTCAGAAGTAGATGACAATGCATGAAAATGTGAAAAAAGAAGTTCTAGTCTTGAACCCGGGCCCCCGAAGAGGTCGACGTCGATTTCGACAAAGAGACTTATAACTCCGGAATTTACACGAATTTACACAAAGACCACCTGTCGATAGCATGGATTGAGTTGCGTCTGCTTATACAAATTTTGTGGCTTTGGAGTCAAAGAGGGACCCCCCCCCCAGGTTACTATGTTTTTTTATTAACACGTTTTTTTGTATGTCTTTCCGGGTGGAATTTCGGAATTGATTTTAAACTATAACTTCCAGAGATGAGCTAGAGACTTAAAATTTAGACCAAAACTCAAAAGCTAATGACAATGCATGAAAATGTAAAAAAAAAATGAAGTTCTAGTCTCTCGAACCCGGTCTCCCGAAGAGGCTTGTATGTCTGTCGGGGTGGAATTCTATAATTGATTTAAAGCTAACTTCCCGATGAGCTAGAGACTTGAAATTTGGACCATGGCTCAGAAGTGGATGACAATGCATGGAAATGTGAAAAAAAGAGTTCTAGTTTTAAACCCGGGCCCCGAAGAGGCGGCCCCCGATTTCGACCGGGGCCCCGTAACTCCGAAACTTACACTTATTTACACGAACAAAGACAATCTGTCAATAGCGCGAGTCGAGTTGCATCTACGTATTCAATTTCGTGGATCTGGGGTCAAAGAGGGTCTCCCAGGTTGCCATGTTTTTACTAACTCGCTTTCTTGCATGTCTGTGCGGGTGGAACTTTGTAATTGATTTTAAATTAACTTCCCGATGAGCTAGAGACTTGAAATTTGGACTATAGCTCAGAAGTGGATGGTTATAAAAACGTGCTACATTAAACTTTTTGATTCATAAAATTATTCTATGTATGATGTTGAGTTGGAAAAAAAATACATGTACGAGTAATTTTCTTTTCTGTAAGGTACTTAATTTATGCTTAAATCACACTTAATTTTGTATTTTCATACAATGCTTTAACTTCTTGAGACCCGAGAAGTAACTCCTCAATATATTTGTCAAATTTTCTTGGTGTGTACTTAAAATGGAACTATTAAAAGGAAAAAAACATAAAAAGGACATTTTAAAAATTTTATTTATGTTAATTAAGTGGTACCCAAATGGGTATCGTGGAACTACATGCATATAATGTAACAATATTAAAGTAAAGAGTTATATCGAGATACATCGTTTTTTTAAACTGTTATTTGTTATGGAATTCAAAGAAGCAATTCCTATTTTGTAAGCACAGATACAAGTCACATTTAATGCATCTCACTCTGGATTTTCCTGGGCATCCTGGAAAGCGATACTTCATTTGATTTTCTATTTTTACATGTTACGGAAAGTGGCCAATTCGGTCATACCATACACCATTCACAGGCAAAGGAACAATTCGTTGATTTTTTTTCCGTTGAGGTCTTTCCTGTACGGCTTCTTCAGAAACTTTTGCTTTTATTAAGCTCTCAGCTATCACAAGCTTGAAGTCTATCAAATGAAATCTAGTTTTAGAGGAACTTTACATTGCTTCAATGACGAATATATATAATCCAAGCATTGCAGGTGGCCATATTAAAAAAATATGCAAAAACACGCATTGTCTATTTCTCGGTCCGTGTGGATATCCGGTAATATGAGATTAGTCTGTCCATCATATCAAAACCTCCCATGTAAGTATTATACGACCTTGCAATGGCAGGTCGTCTGACATCTGCTCTCTGTCTTTGTTCTTTCGCCCACCTCTTACAGCTGCCTTCAGGTTTGATACCAAATGCATTTGACAAAAGAAGAACAGATTTCTTGTCTTTCCATTTAACAAGACAAGCTTTTCTATCCTCGCGTCTTCGAGAAACTGATGAACCTCACTCCATACAAGTATCTTTTGGAAAGCTTTCGACGACACCATCAGTACGGTCGGCCAGTTAAATATACGTTTCTACTCACGAGGTAATTTAAAATTGCTAGTCCTGTAAAATATCTGTCGGTGAATAAATGGGTTACTTTTGCTGCTGGTATAGTACCAACCAAATGTTTCACAACTGCTCCTTCCAAACCATATAATTGTTATTCTTCAACTGGAACTGTATCAGCTCCTGTGTAAATTAAAAAAATCCAAACAAGCACATCTGGTGCAGCAAGTACAAATTTTTTTTAATCCTACAGGGTTTGGCTTCGATGGTAAGTATTGTCTCATAGGGCATCTGCCAGAGAACGGCATCATCTGTTCATCAATTGACAGACATTCTGTTCGAGGAAGTTTCAAACAGGCATTTCTAAACACTTCTAAAATCAGAAGCGCTTTCTGTAATATTTTCAAAGTCTGTATCATTAATATCGGAAAGTTCCCCATCGCTTTGTACAAGCTATTCTTGGATTTACTAAAAAAAATGAAAACCATACATAGCGTCGCCGCTCTACTTTGATTCCAAGGTACCCAATTGGCTACTTTTGTTTCAAAGTGAAAGAAATCGTAAATAACCACAAAGTAAATTTCTAAAAATGCATGTAGAATAAAGCTTATACACTTCTTAGTTGCAAAAAACAGTAAAAACCTAATTATTATATTTATTAATATTAAAAAAATGAATCAACTTCCCAGTAGCCGGTTGAGTCACCATTTTCTTCAGTTTCTTTATTTTAAAGCTGTATGAATCATTTTGTCTTCAGTGTGGTGCTGACATCTCTTAGCAGGCATTAAATTGGAGTTTTGCCCAATTGGATAATCTGGGACTTAAGTCGAATAAGCCTTTTTTATTGGAATAAATGCTAATCTACGAAAGTCCCCAAATGGGTACCGAGGGTCCCAAGAGGTTAATGTTTTTATGGATTTTGGTTTTAATTTTAAGGGAGTAAATTGACAAAAATTGATTTAACTTAAATTTTTAAAAAATTTTATAGAAAAAAAAAAGCTACTAAGTCAATTTTCTTATGTAGATTAAAGTTTTGCTCTAGGTAAATTGAAAGTAGATTAGTAATTCAAGCTATGGCGTTTGTGTATATTAATAATTTGCTAATTCATATTTTATGCATCGTAATTTCTAGCAACGTTAAATAACTTCGAAAAAAGAACTTTTTGTTGGAAAAAATATACTTATCGTACAGTATAGGAACTTTTCACATATATTAATTATTGTCAAACCAATAAAGGCTCAAAAGCTTACTAAAAAAAATTCTGGTTAAAATGTACAAAAATGTTTATCATTTTGAAACTCTCTCTCTCTCTCTTCCCGTTATTCCACATATGCATTTATTAATAATATTAATAAATTTAAAAAAAATTCTTTTCATTAAAATAACAATCAAAGTAAAATAAACACGCACCGAAATTGGTGATTGTGCAACCTATCAATTTCTTAAAAAGGCCCTTTAAATCTCTCGGAAACAGAAAAATTGAAACAACATGAAATAACATTTGACTTTTGAAATTTTCCCAATTATGAACTTATTAAGGCTGAGTCGAGAACACGCAGAGGTCCCCGTGGCGACCGAGGCCCAGTTGGCCCATGACTTGAGACGTTTACAAAATAATAGTTGCTTTCAGATACATCAATCTTGCACTAATCGTCTTTAAAGTAGGTTCTACTACACAAACTTCTCTCATCTAGTGTTTTTCTCACTGTCGGAAGCTCCACAGAACACATTTTTTGAGATTGCCCACAAATTATTCGTTGCATTCTTCTTCTTATCTTTTTATCCTGATAGTTTTGGATGTTTAGGGAATGGAAGATTTAATGCACTCAAAATTTTGAGCAGTAACAATGTTCTGTCATTTTTTATCAAAAACAAAAATCCGACCAAGCTCACAAACACGTCCTTGCTCATTGTCAGTCTACTGTCAAATGGCAGTTTCTACCAGTCGCAGGAAATTATCTCATCAGCTTTAGTATTGCCTACATCCATATACCAAGCAACACTTCAACATTTTCGTTTGTTTAGGCATGAAACATTTCCTCGCGCGCGTGCGGATATGTTTTCAAGAAACTTTGTATGCTTTTAACGTTGGTGAAATCCATCGTTTTCTTTTGTATATAACAAAATTCTCATTCAATAAAGGGTGATGTTGAGTATATTAAATTTCTTCCAAAAGTAAAATATCACAAGCCTCCGTATTATCCAATACGGATATGTACGTATATATGGAATATGCCCAAATTTGGTTTTGTTATTATTTTCAGTTTGTAAGCGTTATAGTTGCAACATAAATTATGCTGCCAATTTTATTAATAAGTTGATTATTAATCTATTAAGCCAAAGTTGTGGTTTCTTTTTAAGGTAATTTTTTGGTTGAGATAGAATTCCTTTGATTAAATAAAGATATTTAATCCATTGTACGCGCATTGTGTGGCTGCCTACTGTCTTTAAATGAACGAATTAAGCTAATTAAAAATGAAGTTAGACCACATTAAACGTGAGAAAGTGGTCATCTAAGATAAAGTCCACCAGGGAAATGGTCAATGGTTTTAAAAGAAAGAGATCAAGTATGAACTAAAAATTATATCTTCATTAATTTAGCAATAAGAATTATCGTTTAAAATCTTTACCCGCGAGTTCTAATAGAATTGTTTTTGTTACAAATAGAAAACTCTTTTTGATGGTATGATTAAATTAAATTGGATAATTATTGAGACATTTTTAACACAATAGTTTCATTTGGAAAATTCTTGTAGAACGAATGCATTCAAAGATTAAACATCTAAAAACTCACTCATAGTGCATGTCTAAGCATGTCTCTTAACAAACAACATGAGTCACTCACACAATGATTTTCATTCTTATTCCAAGGCAATAAGTATAACTTTTAAACTATATCTGAGATTTGCATGTTCATTAGACATTCAAAACTCTCATAAGTATTCTTAAAGATATTTGCGCGGGAAACTTCAAAAATAATGAGAGCGATATATCTACGTTATATTTTTAGAATAAACACTTCAAAGTTCCTTGAAAGAGTAATGACATGGAAAAGATTTGAAATCCCTTTCGTTTCTATTGTCATATTTTGCATTCTTTTATTATTATTTGGGTAGAAATATGGCATACATTTTTTAAGGAAATATTTTTTATTTATTTAAAGTATAACGAGATGACTAATTAAATAGCTTGACTCCATACTTTAGGATAAAACAACTGTATAGTTCAGAAAAAGCATTATTCGAACTAAGCTTAACATATCTTTGAAGCGAAAGTAAAAGGGATACTCTAGCACAGAATGAAAGCAAAATATTCTCGGGTTAGAAAAGCAATTATGTATAGTGGGCGATCTGTTGTTATCTATACGAAAAACTAAACTGTATAGATACTATACATATTGATTAATCAGTTTGAGGATTAAAAAAAAACTATCACATAACGGGTTTCAATAAGTATATAATTAAAAGGGTTCATTAATTTGAGATTAGATTTTTATAATTTTTATATGATAATTTAACTTATTGGTATGGTGCAAAATAAAATAAGTTTACTGTTAAAACTTTTAGAAAGGAAATTAAAGACTGTAAAAATATTTTATGCAAAAACTACAAAACAAATTGAGTTTTTATATTCCAGTTATGCTTATCATCTGGATTTATTTCCCCCAAATATGTCGCATAATACAAAAACCCGAAAATGTTCTAAAAACCACCAATCTTATAAGATTCCACTGCTATCATTGTCATATATAACAAAAATACCAGAAGGGCAAAAAGTCCGTAAAAATTTTAAAAATTTATAAAACCCGGAAAATTAAACAAAATAGAAACGGTTTGCAGGTTTAGCATCGATAAGTCGAGGGATTTTTTTTTGCGATAAGAAAAAAAGTTAAAAAACAGCCGACAGATGGAACTGGTACAAACAATTTAGTTGGAAATATGCAAACGAGACATGCGATTATATATACTGACGCACTTGATCCAGATCCAGTTCTCCGTTGCATACCAACTAAGTGAACGAGCATGCTGAGTGGGAAAGACAAAGATTTGTTGGCGAAGCTATTTTACATAAACGAGGAATCAGCGACTGTTGCACTTTGTAAATTCCGATTTCAGAAAAATGTGAAGACTGGAAAAGTGCCTTCAACAGTGGCAGGCCTCATAAAGCTTGTTCAGCGATTTGAGGAAACTGGATCGCTCGAGGATCGTGCAAGATCTGGACGACTAAGTCTAAGGCTGACACGTTCGGCGCAGCCGAAATGGAAACATTAGCTTCAGAAACCGCGACATTCTTCATAGAGTTCTTAATCAGTATCCAAACAAATTACAGTCTTGCCATGGTCTTTTATCTTCAGATACCATAGAGAGAGAAGCATTAGCTAGGTGAGCTTTCTCCAAAATTGAACAAGATCTCTCTTGGGTCTTTAACATCTTGTGGACAGATGCTCATTTTTAGCTCCATTCCATGACGACGTTAATGCCCATAATTGTCGCATCTGGGCGACGTCAAATCCACGAGTGTACACAAAGAAATCACTACATTCCCCAAAGTCACAGTGCGGTGTGGGTTCCACGTTCTTTCACCATAGTGCCCTCTTCTTTGAAACACAGTGTTAAGTAAACGGTATGAAAACAGTTACAGTAAACGCGCGACGTTATTTAACGCTTCTGCACGAAAAGGTTGTTCCATATTTGCGTGAAAAAGATACGCTTTTTACTGTTACGTTTATGCAAGATGGAGCAACAAGTCGCACTGCTAATCCAGTCAAGGAATTCTTAATGTAGACATACGGGGAAGAGAGAATCATTAGCAAGCGTCGCAAGTTTCCATGGCCTTCTCGATCTCCAGATCTGACACTAGATTTTTAGCTGTGGGGATATTTAAAATCCCGGGTGTATCGATCCCGTCATCCAATCTTTCGGAATTGAAAGATGCGATCCGCCGAAAGCTGTCGTGTATACAGCCGGACATTCTGCACTGTACCTTCGCTGGATTTGTGACACGCCTACAATGTGTCATACCCTGTGATGGTGGACACGTGGAACGTATACTGCTGTAATAAATGATTTGGTAGCATTATTTTTGTTATTTGCGTGTCTTTTCTTTCAATTATGTACAAAACGCCACCTATCGGCTGTTTTTTGAATTATTATTTTTTATTATCTGAAAAAAAAATCCCAGCACTTATCGATGCTAAATCTGCAAACCGTTTTTTTTTTCATTTTGTTTGATATTTTCCAGGTTTTACACACTTTTGAAGTGTTTACGGACTTTTTGTCCACCCGGTATTACGTCCATATAAGCGAAAGGATTTTTAATAATCTAAGATAAACTGCTGTGGAGAAAAATTGATTCTTAGAATTTTAAAACTTAAGAGTTGATAACAACATTGGATATAAATATTCAAATGCAAAATAATACAAAAAGCTAACATTGTATTTAAAAATATAAAAAGCTTAATAAAACGATTCTTCGAATTATTCCAATTGTATTTTGAATTTGTGTGATTACAAAGAAATTATTTAAATTTTCTTGAAATAGCTTTATCTATCCATTCATTAAAGTAAGGATATTGACCTGGAGATTTAAATTCTTACCCTCTTTGGTAATTTTTGAAGCTTTATTCGTGTTTCTTTGGTATATTTATTATTTTTTGTAATAGTTTAATAAAACTATGTTTATATTTACTATATAAATTCCGGCATATAACGCACATTTTTATCACAAAAAAGAAAGATCAAAATTTATGGTTGCGCGTTATGGACTAAAAATGAGTTATAAAAATATAGAAAAAAAATTGGTATATAAAAACGTGAGTTTTAGGTTTCTGGATAAATCTAAATAACGTTTATTTAAAAGAGATAATATACTGTATTGAGTTTCATTACTGGGTAACATGATAAGTTCGTTACATTCGCCTTCCGTTATATCTTAAGGCACATCAACGAATTTGCTTCATCTTTCGCCATCATTATTATTCTTTTCCATAAATAAATATTTTTCTTTTTTCCATTTATATTGTTAAATGTATTACATTTTTAAAAGTGACATTTTAATTATGTTACGTTTATTTTCATTTTATGCTCTTATTATCTACTCCACAATATATCTAAATTTACATAGCTTTGTACATTCACATTTCAAGTTTATTCGTAAAGAAAGGGTGCACATTATACGAGTATACCTAAAAATAAAAAATAAAAATTGCAGTTTGTTTATAGGTGCTCGCTATACGCCGGAATATATGGCACTTCACTTATTTTTTTCCCTTCTGTTTACTGAAAAGTAAGTACTCTATTTATAGAAGAGGTTCATTAAAAATAAATTAAAAAATAAACTTTTTTCCTTTGTAACTTAAAAAACTTGACAATTTAAAAACATTCAAACTATTTTATTTCATTACATTTTTTAAGAGAAGAGACAGTTCTCTTATTAAATTATGATCCTTCGCATGTGAACAAAGAGTTCATGATTTCAGAAACATTCAAAACGTTATACTAATTAAGAACACTTTGAAACAACTCAAAATCCATGGAAGGATATTTAAAGTTCCTGCTATCAGCGCTTCAGAAACACCCTATTAAATAGGATTTAATTGCCCCTCATATCACTGTACTGTTTCACCCAAGAAACTTTCCAAGGAATGAGTAATCTCTTGTCAAAAGAAAAATTCCCCCTTAATTATCACCACCACAACACGATATTAACGAGACATGTTTCCATCTATTGATTGAGAAACCATACACCAATCCAAAGACAACATTTTAACAAAGCCAAACCGATACCTTAGCCCGCCTAACAAGCACGGATCTCTTTTCCAGAGGAGAGAGGCTGCAATTTAATCCTTAATTATCCACATGAATCTACTACAGGCGGTAGATAATTCTTTAAAATGCTACAAGCTATTTAGTATCAGCGTAACAGATTGGCAAAAGTGTACAGAGAAGAGATTTGCCGTCATAAAGACTCAGCGGCAAATGATAACTTGTAATGACCTGTAATTGAGTCCCGATGCATAAGACTTCTGGGACGGGACTTAAGGTTCACGTCGGGACAATGTTCAGCGGTGTATGAAAATGGCAAATTCAGTGGGGCGGCAGAATGAACGGCAGAAGACGGCAGGAGGAAATGATGCGTGCCGCTAGTCAAATGGAGCCTCAAATTTAAATAGTTCCCGATATTCCGTGGCCATGTTAAATGAGAAGTGTAGCTCGGATTCCAAGGATAAAAAGGGGAAGAGGAAAGGGGAGGAGGAGGTGAAGAGAAAGATGTTAAAAATTTCGGTATAGTATAGAATAGCAACTGTTAAACCTTACAAATTTTCCATCAAGAAGTTAAATTCCTCTCTGCTCTTTCCGGTTTCCGTGGTGTTTGCTGTAACAATTTCGAATAAAGAAGACGATGATTGGGTATTCAGCCACAAACTTAGTGTTTATTTAGCGAAGGCAAGGTTTTATTAGTAAGTAAAGGCTCAATATATTTAAGGTATACGAATACGTTGAAATGGTCCATTTTCGCCAAAAATCACATTTTGAGTTTTTGATTTTATAGAATAAAGCAACTATTTAGCTCTATAAAACTGTCCTTACTTTCTTTCTAAGTCACTTAGAAGTCAAGATATTGAATAATTAGTAAAGTGTAAAAAACCGGAAGTGGGCATTTAAATAACCGGAAGTCAGCATTTAAATGCCCTTTAACTTGTCAAACAGAATTTAAATACAATACTTTTCTTAAAATATAATTTTAAAAAACTTTTGATTTAATATTAAAAATAATTACTAATTTTGAAAGTATTTAACAAAGTAAATCTGGCAATATTAGTTTGTTTACGTTGAGCTTTGTTTGGTAAAAATTCTGCTTGTGTTGAATTTCAAAACAAAAGTTATCAAGTATTATTTGATAGAATACCAGTGAATTATTTGCTCACAATATTATTTATAATTATGGGAAATAACAAAATAAAAGTTATTCCCGTAAACGTCAGTTTAAAGGAAATAAGTATTGCAAAAGTGTTTCAGTTTTCGACAGTGAAAAGATTAGTACCGATTCAAGCATTCCAACTGCGAGTGAATCAAAACTAATGAATTCTTTAAAACCTACAGATGGTCTAGAAGAAAATGAAAAAAATGTTATTTTTAACTTAGGAATTTTGTGTAATATAATTTCATTATTATGCTGTCCTGTGTGTTTTGAAAGAAAAGTTAGTGTTGTGCAAGACTCTGTGTTTGGATTAGCTATGAATATGACTATAAAATGTGAAAACTGTAACTATTCCTACTCATTCTGCACTTCCGAGAAAGTAAACAAATTGCATAGTATCAATCTTGCATTTGTTTTTGGTATGAGAATCATTGGTAAAGGACATTCTGCGGCTGAAAAACTTTGTTCTGCTATCAATCTAGATGTGCTATCTAAGAAAGCATTTGGTCTCCTAGAAAAAAAAGCTTGAATTTGCTGCTAGCAATGTCGCATGCAACACAATGAAGGAAGCTGCATTGGAAATTAGAAGTAATCAAAATGATGCTGAATTTTCTCAGTGTAGTGTGTCGGTGGATGGCACATGGCAACGAAGAGGATATTCCTCGTTGAATGGATGTGTGTCTGTTATTTCAGTAGATACTGGGAAGGTTTTAGACGTTGAATTCATGTCAAAAGTGTGTAGACTTTGCGATTCAAAAAACAAAAAAATTAAATACCACTCATAATTGTGCAAAACATATAGGGTCGTCTGGGGCTATGGAACCCCTGGGTGTTTATCGTGTTTTCGAACGATCTGTCGAAATGAGACAATTACAGTATGTTAATTTTTTTGGTGATGGAGATTCTAAGGGGTATGCCGCTGTAAAAGATATTTATGGTGAGAATACCGTAACAAAATATGAGTGTATTGGACATATACAAAAGCGTGTGGGAACAAGACTGAGGAAACTGAAATCTAAACGAAAAGGCCTGGGAGGTCGAGGAAAACTGACAGATGCCTTTATAGACAAGTTACAAAATTACTATGGCATTGCTATCCGTGACAATGTAAATGATTTACAAGGCATGCAACGTGCAGTTATTGCAGCATTTTTCCATTGTTGCTCTAATGCAAAACAGCAAATGCATGGCCAATGCCCTGTTGGACCGGATAGTTGGTGTAAATATCAGCAAGCCGTATCAAAGGGTAAGATCTACAGAGATAAATCTAAAGGACTTCCCCAAAATCTGATAAACATTATCAAATCGATATATATGAAGTTATGTCATTAAAACTTATTAGAAATATGTTTACCAGTAAAAACACAAAACTCAAATGAATGTTTCAACGGAATCCTTTGGAAATTTTTTCCAAAAGAAGTTTTTGTTTCATTATCAACACTACGATTAGGAGGATACATGGCAGTAATTCAGTTCAATAAGGGATTTCAGGGATTGATAGATATCTTGAAACATTTCGGTATGACTGTTGGTGTAATAACATTGAAAGGTGTTTCAGAACTTGATGAATCCGAATAACGGAGTCTAAAAGACATTCTCTGACTGTGGCAAAAGTTGCCAGGAAAAAAAATAGATTAGCTAAAAAGAAAAAAATGATTAAAAATGAGCTGATAGAAGGTGTAAGCTATAAAACTGGTGAATTTTAAGTAAGTACTTGTGTCAATAAAAAAAATATGTGATAAATTGTACTAAAAATGCATTTTTCTCAAAATCACTTTTTTCGTATATTTTGAAAATTTCAAAAAAGATAACTCAAAATATTATCATTAATTTTCTTTGAAATTTGGTACCATTTTTTCTCAATGTTTTCTAGGGCGTGAAGTAAAATAATGATCATAATAAGAATAATTTTTAAATTATGGCCTGGTATTTGTGTAACGGTATTGTAAAACATGGCAAATTTCTTGTATTGGCTCTTCGAATAGCTCTGGAATTTTTATTTCTTTATATAACCAAAAGATTTTACTCCACGCCCTAGATATGTGCATAATGTTTGTTTTGATACTAAATTTACACAAATTGAGTCAATGGATTTTCATGTAGAATTTTTTGAATGTCTTTAAAATTTTCTTAAAATTTCCTGCAAATTTACCAATTTTCTGAAACTTAAATGATATATTGCAAATTTTTGACAAGCATAGTTTATTTGCATGTAAACTAAAGTTAAAAAGGGTATAAACTTTTTTCTAAATGGTGTTTTTCAAAAAAAGTGCTCCGAACGTATTCGTATACCTTAAATGCTGAAGATAGTGGTTCTTAAACTTACTCATTGCCTTTTACGTGCATACAATAGGTTTTACTGTTATGTTCTCCTGAAATACCCCCTAGTGATCACTAAGTCCGTCAAACTAAAGTGTATCTCTTTCCAAATATGATGTCTGTGAATTGAGATCTTTTATGCTGTTCTGGGACAAATGTTTATATTTATTATCAAAACATTTCGAATATGATAATATTATCAGTTGCCGATAAGTCATTGTTTGATTGATCATTGTTGATTGATTGTTCAATGACATGATATTTCTTGTTTGAAAAAATTCAAATGCAACTTTCTTTCCATTTGTACTATCTGCCAGGGCATTGATGTAACTGAAAACTCCATTCGTATATTTAGAAATAAATTATGCATTTGGAACTTTGTGATGCAATTTTACTTAAGCAGATTGTAACCGTTTCTAAGGTATGCTAATTCTTACATGCTTAGAAGAAAAAATAAATGGCATGAATATCATGTTCATTTCAAGTTAGATTAAAACGTATATTTACAATTAGGCACTTTTCTGATAATACTTAGTAAGAAATTTATAATAGAATATTGGCTATTTTTGTTATTAACCCTAGGTACCTAAACTATAAACAGTTTTATTCTGTAACAAATCATTCGACTGATAGATTACAAATGAAAAACAAATACTTCTATGCATCGTTTATTTATTTCAAGCAAAAGAGTGTGTGGTGGTCATCACTGAAGGACCGGTTAAGTAACTAATTATTTCCCAATGGTCACTTTGTTTCTCTTTGGAAAGTATCCTGAAGAGGACAATGCCGCCACATAAAATCTGGGACAAGAAAGCCTTTAGCCATGCATTGTTCAAGGCTCGTGAGAAACCGACAAAGTTCTCAAACCGACTTTTAAGCACACCTCACGAGGGGTCACAAGGGCAACTTAATAGCAATCTCGACTACATCTAACAGAAACTTTTCTGTATCACGCGTCTTCCTTTTAAGACGGGACGTAATACACCTGTAAAGAGACACAAAAAGGCGAAACCCCAGCTTATGGACCTGACCAGACTTCACAGTACCGCTTATGGATCTGACCAGATTTTACAGTACCACCTAGATCTCCAGCTTAAAAGAAGCGAAAATTTTTTAGACCAACACGATATCATCTTGAATGCCTCAACGTAGCCTTCAAATTAGTGACCAACCAATGCTGTCGTAACATTGGCACACGACAATTTAGGTTCCCCGAATAAAAAGTGTATTTTAAGGGAAATATTAAAATACTTTAGTTAAAAATATATAGAAATGTGGTAAAAATTAGCGTTTGATCTTTGGTAGATGTTTAACCTTAAATGCATGATTTTTTTTTTGTTTTGAGTTTTAAAAAGTCGTTTTTCTCACAGGAATGTAATTACGAAGGGAACATAAAATAAATAAATTAATCCAGGTAAGAATGATGAGTACTTGCATTTCGAAAAGAGTTGTATGTTGACTTTGGCAACATACAGTATTTTACCAAATCTGGCATGTACCGAATAAAATTTTCAAAAGTAACATCAGACATTGATACATTACCTGACAACAGATCAGAATGATTTTTTTTAAATTAGATAAATCACATCTTTATAGGAAACTCGAAAATAGAAAATATCTCTTCAAGTAACGCACTGATCTTTATACTTCAAATACTTCTAAAACTTACACTCCAAAATTAATTTCTTTTCTTTCACACATGGTTTATTGTCTATGGTTATCAAAGTGCGTACTGAAATGCACACACTCCGGTTTTTGATTAAAGTTAAGTGGAGCTAGAATGTGTAGGCAATTGGCAACAATATACATTTAAGGGTTAAAGTGTGCTCTCGACAAAGACCCTCATGTTCTCTGTTACATTTTGCTTTTCTTACTTAGATAAAAAAAAAAGTAAGAGTTCTGCGTCCGTAAAAGAGAGAAAAATCTATTAGACGAATGTTTAATTACATAGAGTTAGAAAGTTAGAAACTATTTCTCTGTTGCTGGTTCTATATTTATATATCTCTTTATCTACTTCAGTCGCGCGCATCATAGAATTTTCATGCTATTTTTTTGGATATTATATTTAGGTAGTAATATAACAGTGAGAAAGAGAGTAGCAATTAAGTAGCATAATTTTATCATATTAAATCTAAGTGATCCCAAGTATGGGACTGATTGTTAGAAAATATTTAATATTCAGAATTATAATTGATATTTATATTTTAGTAAGCAATCTTGATTTTACAGATATTATTTGTTTCCTAATAATTGTGTGCTTTATTTCTCCTCCAATACACTTTGTTGACAGAGTTTTCCTTGAAAACAGTCTTTGTTGAAATTTCATTTATTTATTTAGTAGGAAAAAATATTGAAAATTAAAGTTGGCTTGCAATTAAATGGAATATATAAACTCTTTGCAAATTGGTTGGAAGTGATTAAAATTTAATTAAAACTTTTTATAGTAAATATTTAAAATGTTCGAAATTTATGTTTATAGTTTCTATCAAAAATATCCTTATTGTTGGAGAAAATATATATATATTTTTTTGCTTTGCCAGAAGAATTTATCTGAGATTTTAATCATCTCAAACTATTTTTCAGTGATGATATTTTCAGTAAAAGTTTTTCTATAAACTTTTCAGCAATAAATACCATCATCCTTAAATAAATAATACATTTTTTTGAGTTACGGTTTTTCAATCAGTAAACATCCATATCAACTATAAAACAACATTCCGTATTTTTTTTCTTTTAGCTTCTATTGCACTTGATTCGGTACCAATAAAAAATAAACCATCTGATAAGAACCAATAACCCACTTCAAAAGGGTAAGAAAAAAAGGTTTAAATCTTTTCTTTTGAAATGGGAGAAGCCTGAGGTGACCAGTGATGACCGAGGGATCGGAGTAGCGATAACTACAAGGTCAGAACTTAAGTGGAAATCGATCTTTCTTAAGTGAAAGTAACAGTACGTTTTTAGAACATTATCGGAACACGACTCCCTCCATCTCAATCTTTACTGAAATCAAGCAAAGGGAAAAAATAGTAATGTCTTTAGATTGTTCAGTGACACAGCTTCGGATTCGGATGATTCTAAAAAATGATTTCCAACATTATAGAATAAACCTGCAAATGGATTATTTTAACAAAGCTTTTGTCGTTAGAGGACCTTTTCCAAAATCTTGTTTAAGAAGCTTACTCATTGCTATGCTACAGTTATCTTTGTCTAAAAACCGGTATAATATTTAGTTTTTTTTATTTACTTATAAAATGGATACATACCCAACTCTTTTTTTTTACATGGTAGACATATTCCTCAGAAAACCGTGCAAAAAATCGTGGGAAAAAATACATGCAGCATATGGTAAATTTAGGGATATGATAATTTAAAAAATCGTGCAAGATGAAAAATCCCTAAATATTTTCCCAAGAAACCGTGCAAAAAAAGTAATAATAAAATCCGTGTTATATATTTATAAAACAAAAACAATTCATTTTGTTACAAATTTTTAAAAAAACTACAATTAGTACACAGTAAAAATTTAGTCTATAAGTACCTACGACATATAAAAACTGAAATTGAAACTTAGAATTAATTTACTAATTAACAACTATTCATCACTACTTCATAATAAGCGGGAAAGTTTATTACGAACTGGATCAAAAATGCTATCATTAGTAGATATATCAGGTATGTTTAGCACAACAGTCGCTTTTGATTCAAATGAATTTCGTTCGTTATTAGCGGCCTTTTCTTTGGGAGGGGAGGGAGGGGGGTTGTTGTTGTTACAAAGTCTTATTAGAATCTGTCTTTTTGGTTTCTCAAGTTGATTATATAATTCTTGATATCTTGCAACTCAAGATTACGTAGAAATTTTAATGCACACTCTATGTCAGGCTCATGAGTAGTATAATGTTTTCCTTACTTGTAACAAATTTCAACTCCTCGCGAATTGAATCAGCTGTTATAGCTTGCACTTCTCCTTCTACTTCGCCAGTATCGATTTCTTTATTATCATAAAATGTATAAACTTGTGTGTGTTTAAATTGTCCTCCTCCAAAAGGCATGAGTTCTCATTTTTTTTTTTTGAAATTTGTGCTAGAACAAAAAATTTGTGTTAAAAAAAATCGTTAAATTCGTGTACCATGGGATTTTAAAATTGTGTAAAAAAAGAGTTAGGTGTATATTTACATTTTGTATCAACTATCTTTTTTTTAATTCATATTTATAAGAAAGCATAAATTGTAAGTTTATTCTAAACTGGAAATACTTCTTTATATAGAACAAACAAATAGTACGCATGTATTGGAACGTTGTAACAATAGTCTATCCTCTCCATCTTGCATTTTCTTCCGTCTAACCAAATTGGCACTTTAAGCTGAAACCAATGCCTCAACACAAAAGAACGTCACAGTATAAGTAGTAAGTGAGATAGATCCTATATACATAGAGAGAGAAGACTTTGTGATGATTGTGGACGATATTGTCTAATTGATTAGTGCCATAGACGCATTGTCGTTTTTGGTATACAAAATTACAGAAGTTTAGGGAATGTCAAGGCTAAGGGGTTGCATCTCATTCAGATAAGAACAAATTGATTCTTAGCCATTAGCTTTGCTTTGTCTGAATACCGTGGAGTCATTTCTAGTGTTTGACTTAACACAAGTAATTTTTTAGATTTGTCATCATTTTGAGTTTGATTCAATGGCTTTTCCACGCATGCTGCTTTTGGATATACAGTACAGCGTCGTTTATCCGAATCAATTGGGACCGGACACCGTTCGGATACGCGATTGTTCGGATAACCGAAAACTGAATGCGATCCATATGATACTGCACACTAGACAAATATTGAAAATCATCATATGCGGGAAACGTGCTTGAAGAAAAAGCCAAATAGGTGCAAAATGTCGCAATTTTACCTTGATTGTGGAAAATAATCACTTATTTTTCGCTATACCATTGTACACCTTCGTTTTTTCGTTGCAAGGTCTGATTCTCTTCAGCAGCAGTAGTTGAGTAGGACAGCACTCTGATTGTTGTTTATACCACTCCATAGCTGTCTCTAACACAGAAATGCGGCAACGTTTGATGAACCCTTGCTACTTTCGTTTGTGGTAGTCCTCGTCTTCATCCTTTCATCCTCGACAAGGTCGGATTCTTCTTGCACGGAAGTCACTATCTCAACATTATTTAGCATTTGAAATCCACAGTCTTCTGCCTCGCACGCCATCCAGGTTTCTACATCAACAAAACTCAACAAAAGAGCATGTATACACCACCTCACTTGGAAACAAACTGACCTAATATTCCGCGCTGATGTTTGCCAAATCACAGAACTGAAATTCCCCAAATATCACTCACCTCGGGTTTCCTATCACTTTTGGCCTCACGGGAAACAAATGTTGAGCATTGCACGCTCCGGATAATAAACGTTCGGAAAAACGACGTTCTACTGTATATCCCTGGGAATGTCAATGATGAGCGAGATTTCCACTTCACCCAACACGAGGAGAAGGTTCCGCGACAGCATATATTCTCTCTCACGTTTCCCTCGACTAACATCCTGGAATTAATTATTTCGTTGTTTACTAAAAGCACCTCATCTTGTGAAGAAATTGTGATGTTTGAAAATAAGTATTAATATATAACCAGGACTGTAATGAATGAGAATAAGAATGACTGGAGAACTTTAGAGGATGTTATGATGTATCAGTGAATGTTAACAAAGCGATAAACGACGGTTCTGAAACTGTAAGGAATGTAAGAGTGAGTAGCTGATTAGAAGGTCCTTAGTAAACCCACTAGAGGTTACTAGTAACGCACATCCACGGTTTGCTGAGAGGAGATTTCAGTTTAAGATAACGAAATAAATAATAACTATTATAGTATACTTTGTTAGGACTCTCTTAGGAAAACCAGTCCAGGCGTGTAATTATTTCAAATATTTTATTCGAGAAGATTAAAGTTTATTTTAAAACAGCTATATCTGTTGCTAACTTTGATTCTCCGAAGTCTCTTCCGTCGCCACATGGGCCCAGTAGAAAAACATGGTAGTTCAGTTGTTAGAGTAATGAATTAAGTTAATAAATTATGGAGTCGGAGCTCACAAATCTAATCAGTGACTGTCGGGTGGTAAAAAAAAATTGTTTGAAATATTTTAATGAAACGTCTTGATCTCAAAACCTTCATGAACTAGTTATCCGTGATATGGTTGAAGAGAATGATGTGCTAGTTCAGAATTAGGGTTTACAAAGACCGGATATTTCATGATGTGAGAAACTGGTTAACTGATTCTTTTTTTTTTTTTTTTTTGATAAAGTATAAAACCAAATAGACTGTTATTTTAATTATGCAATAAAACCTACCTTATAAATGTAAGAGAGCTAACTATAGCCAAGAAAAATAAATAAAAGTATACAGTTGAAGACTTAGCAATTCGAATTATTTTTATTTAAGAATTATGTGTTTTTCCTTTTATTTTATGTTTATTATTAACATTTCATAGCAGTAAAAATTTGAGAAGTAACATAACGCATCAATCTTGTATACTAACAAAATAATATTTACAAACAATGACACTGCGTTCAACAGATTATATTTCATGAATGGACATAATTTGGTACAGAAATTGACACCGATCGGGGAAAAAAAACTCCTCTTTCTCTGTCTGTTAAGAATTGGGAACGATTTTTTATTTAATTTGATGGATTTTTGAACATGCCATTTAAATATATTTTTTGTTTATTTTGTGTAAAATCATTTGGCACACAACGGTATTATATTTTCGGATCTCGAAAAATATTTAATTTGATGTTCGATTGTAAAAAGATCTTCGAGATGAGACGTTGTAAAAATATTATTCTAGAGCCACAGAAATGCTTATTTTGTTGGTTTATTCTTAGAAATAGTTTTAGAAAGTTTAGAATGTCGGTAGTACTCTTTAGAATAATATTGTTTCTCTCTCTTTAAATTTATTGAGACTCAAATTCCATTTTTACTTTACCGTAGTATGTTTTTGTTTGTTATTTAATCATTACTCGTTCTTTCATACGATTTATACCTTTTCGTTTATAGAAAATTCAATAAATTAAAATTAAAATATTTCGTGAATAAGAGTAGTAAAAGAAAATTATTGAAATAGAACTCAGTGGCGCAACAGCATATGAAGGCGAAGGCCTACTGTGCCTATCTCAGTTTTCCGTGACCTTAGACACTGTGCAGATGTTTCGGTCATGTGATCAGTCTGACGCGAAACTCCCACTGTTCAGTTCCCAAGAAAGCTTGGTACTAATTTATCAACCAATGAAGGGATGAAAGGCTGAGTCGACCTTGTCCACTCCGGGATTTAAATCCCGGACCTGTAGGGTGGAAGTGCGGTACACTCTCACTCAGCCATTGAGCTTAAGGAATTTGACTACCCTAAAATTGTGAATTTTGCCAAAAATTGTCATTTTTTTATGATTTTATTTTATATGCTATTTTATTAGGTTTATAAAAATACCAAGTTTATTATTTTCCGTTCAATAGAGCAAAAACTACAAGTATTTTAGTAAAAGCAGATGCCATTACGATGCAAAGCAGATTAAAGTAGGCCATCTTACTTAAGTAAGATGGCATACTTTAAAACGCGTTTTACTCGAAATGTGTATTTTTGAAAATGCTCAAACGGGGCCAACAATTGCTGAATAAGTTTTGAAAATAATTAACTGAGATTTTTTGTGTATGTTCTGTATAATAGTAGAAGTGTTTTAACCTTCAAATTTATCGATCACTGTTTTATTACAAAATTTAAAGTCCCTTGTGTTTTTTTATCAATGTTTTTAAAGGAATTTCATATAACAACTAAGATGAAGTGCTCTACTTTTTGTAAAAATTAAAATATCTCTTATCCTGAAGGTCATTTCAAAAATAAATAACATAGCAACACATCAGAATTGAAAAATTGTCATAAACTTTTGGTACAGAATGGGCCGCGTTTATGTTATCTTTTGTAAATTTTTACCAATTTTTTTCCCATTTTAGTAGTAATAATTTCTTTTTTCTTCTTAATTTTAGCATATTTTTCTTTTTATGTACTAAATACATCTAAAAACAACAAAAAAAATCCTCACATATATATATATTTTTAAAAAAGTTGTAAGTAGTCGGATACCTTAAAAAAATTAATAATTTCTTAAAAATATATACATTTTTATCTTATTGACTGTCGGAAGTTTTGGGAAAATACGAGTTTTATGGCCAGGTGTATTTTACCAAAAAAATTCTTTTCACTATTTTGGTTTTAACTAGTTTATAAGTCCAATTCACAGAGTGCAATAGATTAAAAGACTGAAATATTAGAAAAAAAAATTGTTAACAAAAGAATAATATGAAACCAATCTGCAAACGATGAAGTAAGTTAGTAATGGGCTCAATTCATGTGACGTCATAGTCACATGATAATGACAATCCCGTTTTTCCTGTCAATCAGTTCAAAAACTCATGTGACGTCACAGTTATACGATAAAAGCAATCATGTGCTTACAGCTAATCCGTTCATGCGTTTCGTTGTTGCCAACTTTTGATCTTTTTCAGGAACTTTCTATTCTCATTTTATTTTAAAATACATGCCTAAAATAAGATTTTTTTAAAATAGAATTTTGAAATTTTTTGAGGACATTTTTTTTATAGCATTCGCAAATATTTTTACCCAATTATGACGTTTGAAATTTTATCAAAGTTTTACAAATAGAACAAGTAGAATTAGTTTGATGTCTGTTTTGAATTCAATGGAGAACACGTGTTTATCTTCATCATGTGACCGTCATGAATTGAGCCCAGGTCGAGGTGAATAAAGCAAGTTGAATTTGCTCAAGCATCGAAAAGTGGAAGTGGCAAGTATATTTGAAGGAAAAAAACGTTGGTCAAGGGAAACTTTAGGTCCTGAACACCCACTAAATTCTTTGGGATATGAGCAACGGGGCTTTTAGCTTAGTGCTATTGGTAATGCTTTCGGAGATCTTATTTTTTAAAACCATTAGTTGCCAAACAAGTAATATAGAAAAAATTTGTCATTTCCTACTTAGATCAACAAACAAAAAAATTAGTTTAGTTACTTTTTATTAAATAGTTACAATTAATATAAATATGTATACACAAATGACAGAATCACATTAAATGGCAATTAATTTTTATTAATTATCATTAAAGTATTGCATTGTCATCCAAAACAATCGTGTATATAAAATTTCAGTTCAACTGTTTAGCTTTGAAAATTGAGGGGAAAAAATCTTTTAAAGTTTTGACCCAAGGCGCTAAAAATGAAGCCAAAGTGGCTGTATCTTTAATTCTGTAAATCATTAATTTCAGTCAATAATTTTAATTAATTATAATTAAATGATCGCATTGTTTCCCAAAACAATAGTGCATAGAAAATTTCAGCTCAAATGAGTGCTTTAAAATGTGAGAAAAAAATCTTTTCAAGTTTTGACCCAAGTCGCCAAAATCGTCGCTAAGTCGCCCAAAATGATGCCAACGTGGCTGTATTTGTAATTCTTTTAATAATTAGTTTAAAAAAAATTAATTTTAAATAATTATAATTAAATTAATGTATTGTCATCCAAAATAAGCGTGTATAATAAATTTCAGCTCAATTGAGTAACGTATATTAAAACGTATTTTATTAATGATTGAAAATTTGAACAAGATAAATATAGAGAGAGAGTGAGCTAATAGTAGAAATTAAAAAAGACGAAACAGATTAGTTTATTGTCTTATTTCAAGACGCAATAAATTGAGTACTCTAACTGTTACAATACTTTAGCTAAAATTTAAATTTTGTATTCATAATGATTTAACCGGAAGTTTTTTTCTTAAGTCATGGTTTCCCACTTCCTATTCATTTGTAGATAATTGAGCTTACTGCAGCAAGAGGCATTGAATACGTGGAATGCATCCGGTTAAAATAGTTGGGAATATTAAATATAAATAAATGATGATTTTTGGAGGAGAGCTTTCTCGAAAACATTTTCTACATAATTTTTACTATATGAATTTATTTGTTTCATATTATATGCTATAACATCTTTAGTAGCGCCCAAGAACATAGCCACGCCTGTGCGCGCGCGTGATTGGGTTAAAGATTAGTGTTAAGTGGTCAAGTTGTCCGAAATCACTATTCATGATATTGGCCAACGAAATCAGAGTTAATCAAATTATCTTATTCGCACAAAAAATGTATATAAAGTTATGCAGCGACGTATGTTTTAACCTTATTTTATGTTCCAGTACACACGCATGGAAATGAGGGCTTGTTCCGAGAGTGGAATTAACATTAAATCAGCATTTCTCATTTCCCCCTAGGGGAGTGATAACCCTACAAGGAGGCACGAGCATATTGTCAAGTCGAAAACAAAAGATTATTTTAAATAATTATTAATTTACTGAAAGTAAACAAACAAACAAACAACATTCACACATAACAAAATAAAACACACATTTACACTGATATAATAATTAACTTACACTTTTAAATATATCAGTGCAACACAATATATTTTAATTAATTCAACAATACTAAATTAAGAACAAGTTTAATAATTACGATTGACCCCATGGGCTTGTCACATATAAAATTATATACAAAAATTAACACTTATCTTTTTGACTTGTACTGTTTATAATTAATCCCTTGAACGCCGATTAAAAATTACGTGATTCGTTCCCCAATGCCACTGTTTTACACGTAAGCGTACGAATGCGATGTATTGGGCGGGAGGGAGAAGAAAAGGAATAAATAAGCAAATCCTCTGAAATAAGTAAATTCTTCGCATACACACTGTCAAGGTCTTTTTATTGCATTCCAAAGCCTTCGGAATAATTTTATGAATAGCAGTGCACAGAAAAGATCGTACTTCGGGAAGACGTACATATACGCCCGGGACAATTAATGCTTTAGCTGAATGAGATATTTATTTACTTAAGAGGTTAAAGTAGCATTGTTGCTTTAGCGTCAGAGTATAGTATTATTGAATTCAAAGCATTGTTATTGTATGGAGGGGGGCGATGAAAATTGTGATTTAATATTGGGTCGTAAATATTGAAAGTTTGAGAAACACTGCATTAAATGAAATAACTATTCCTTATAGAGAAAAAATTTGTCAAACTGAAATAAATCTAAGAGCTCATACCTGATCAAAGATGGTGACCGCATAGCCTAGGGGTTATAGTCACAGACTCGTGGCAGGTGTGTCATGAGTTCGAGTCCTGGTACCACTGAAGCCAATTTGTGAAGAGTTGTTGAAACACGTTAAATCTGTCGAGGCTCAAACTTCACCCGATGACGGGGTGGGGAAATTCGGAAAGATGCCGTCCTCTTCACTTGAACGAGGTTCGTCACCAATGGTATTTTATTGCTTTACAGCGTGACGTTAATAAACACTCACTTGCAGATGTAATTTGGAGCCCGTTGTGACGTTTGAGAAAATTAATCGTAGCGTGAGAGTTAGGAATTTAAATATTTGGTTCATTTACTTTACAGCTATTATTACAGTATATGCATTTACGTTGAAGTTATTTGTAATATTGATTGTTTATCAAGATCAGAATATGATATTTGTGATTAAGGAGGCAACTCAACGTTCTCTTCGGTGTTTTCCAACGGACTCTGCACTCCAGGGTCTAGGGATCGCGGGGCGGTTTTTTTCTAATACCTCGAATTATATCCGGCTCATGGGATTTTCTCATTGTCAAAGGTTGCCGTAACAGACAGAACTTTGTAATATTTAGAGGTGCATGTGTGCATAGGAACGCTGTTATTCTACCTACAATAAGAAGCCGATTTTTCAGATGTGGGATTCGGAATTGCTACACAGTAAGTGAGTTCAAGTGAAAGCGCATGATGATTACAGTGCATTTATGTTAATATTTGATAAACATCTCTAGTATTGCCGATAAAACGTGTTGTGGTTTTATATCGAAGTGTGAAAGGAATTAGCATTCCTATTTACCTGTGACCCGGTTAGATCTGTGGGTGGAACTAAATGATCAGGCGACAGGATGAATTTCAATTATTTAATTATCTCTATATTCTCAACACAGACACAAATAACACTCTAATTAAGATACATTTGATCAATCAGAGTACTAAGGCGAGACAAGATAGCGAGGGTGATAATATATACGATCATGCAAACCTACCCTTGCGATAACTTATACAAAGCTTGTTTTAATTAAGAAGCGTGCTAATCATTTAACTCTATAACTTCTACATGAAATAAGATCACAGTACCTGGACTCTTGCAATCCTTTAATCTTTTAGACGTGGCCTTAAACACTTCTCCAATAGTGGAACTAAGCACTCTCCGAATTTCCAACTTCTCGCGTCGTACACTATTTACGTATACATAATACTGCCGGGTTGCTAGCTTCTCATCTATTCACTTCACATCTAAGCTATCCTCACTTCACTAAACTTCAATTCTCACTTTACTAACTCTCAAAACTCTCGAATACAGAATATATATATTAAACTTTATGCGCATAATCACGCTTTCTTTCCTCGGAGAAAGTTGGTTGAAAGAATGAGGGCCCAAAAGAAATCCCCAAAGAGTTAGTGGAAGGAATTGTATAGATCTATTAAAAAATGTAGAGTTGTTTTAAAAAACTCATGCAAGTACTAGTTTTTTTTTAAATACTGTTGTTAATCTTTCAATTTCATATATAATTAAATTTAATTGTTGGAAAATTACAGTTACCGTGAAGGTTATAGTTTTAAATTTAAGTGACTTCTCTCTTTTAATGTGCACCCATGAATCTTACTCCCCCCCCCCCCCAACTATTTGACTGATTTTCTAACACCTCTCTTAGTTCTAAAGCGAGACACGTGGCATGATTCCCACACTAACTGTTAGTTTCATTCAAGTTAATATGAATTATTTTTCATGAATAACATTTTATTTTAATTTTTTAAGAGGATCACGCTTAAGGTTCGTGGTACGTTCTTATTAGAACATTTAACTCGGAAGTTTAATTTTTTTAACGTGAAAGTAAAATCTTTATCTTTTTCTCTCTGAAATCTGAAATAAACTTTCCCACATTCTTGCGATTTGGAATAAGAATGCAGACGGCGCATTCTCACGTGGAATTTTTCCGATCTTCATTCGAGTAACGTGGAGAACAATTTTTTTTTTGGAAGTACTTAATAATAACTTTAAGAGTGAGGTGGGGTGCTAGGGGTTTTGTGAATTTGCGGAAACCAAGTCTGCAATGAACGTGTCATAAATGTGAATGTGTTTTGTTTAGATAAAATAGGAGGTTGAAACGAATTTGCGTAGGTTCTTTTTATATTTTTTTGGCGGAAACACTTTAGGATGAATTTATTAGAAATCGTATAAAACGTTGGAATTATATTGTTACCTATCACTATGGGTTGTATACATTTAGTTGGGTATTTGTTGCATACATCACTATGGGTTGCATACATAAAACAAATATAGGAATTATTTTAACGTGCTTCAAAATTTTTTTCAAAGACATTTAATAAATGCTCTTATTAATACCATTACATAATCAGTCAATAATGTTATGAATTTTGGTTAATTAGTGCCAATTTTATCTTAAAGTAGTATATATAAATTAAGTATGCATGTTTGATAAGTTAATATCTCTATCTGATGCATTTATTTTTTGTCAAAAACTAATGTTCGATAGCAACACCGTCCCTTACTTAATAATGGCATTTCAATGGAAAGTTGGCGAAATATTGGAGCCAAGTTGGCATCATATTTGGCGAATTGCTGACCCTTTTTTGGTGACCATAAGAAGAATTATGGCTGTTTTTGCCATATTCACGAGAGGGGGAACTTAACTCGGAGCACATTTTTAAACAGAAAAAAATGCCTCAATTTTTATAAAAATTTGTGACATTGTAAATCATGTATTTGATTATAATATATTGTTTTTAAAATTCCAATTAATAAATAATTAGTAAAACTAATAAATAATTAGTTTTTCCTTTTAAAATGTAAAGGGATAGCTCATTTAACCTTACGAAATAGGAAAAAAAAAATGCGAAACACATTTTATAAAAGAAAGTGTGTCAACTTGGATAAAAATGAGTAATATGATAAAATAAGTGATTCTCTACAGGAAAGTGAAGCCAGAATATAATAGTAATGTTCGAGAACTTTTACATATGAAAAAATATTCCGAATATGGATTCTATGCTTTAATATTCGTCGAAGCCAGCCTTATTGCAATAACTGGAGTCTGTGACGAAATTACGTCATAATCTATGACGTAAGTTGGCTGTTCAAGAAAGCATTGGAAGGTAGCCTCGTAGACTATAAATAGAGGTCATTTCTTTAAACTGAGTGCTCAACCTTTGACCAGTCAGAGAGCAGTCTCTCAGTTTTCACCCAAACCAAAATTTCTTCAACATACATCTAGAAGAAACTATTAGGCACCCCTTCCGGATCTTCTCACAACAACCAATCACCATCATGCCTCTCACACACCGAAAACATCAACTTTTGACGCTTTCCACATCAAAGACTTTTGGATATGGGATTGACATAAAACATTTTAAATGCATTAACTATATATATATAATTAAAATTTGATAATAATAATAACATATTATATAGATTATGCTATATCATATATAATATTTTATTTATGATACATTGTATTTCACATTATAAAACTATATATTTGTAACAAATTTATATATAAAATATCATTTGATATATTTGTTATACATTTTATTATAAATATTATTTATATTAATATAAAAATATATTTATAAAATATAATATAAGTATTTATATAATTACAGTAATTATTTTACTTCATAAAATACAAAATAATATAAAATATTTAATATTTAATAAATTTTATTTAATCTAAAAAAATAATTAAATGAATTGGAAAAAAAAAAGTTCATCGCGGGTTTCGAACCCCCTATCCGTCCGCGTAGAAAGCAGGCGCTTTGACAACTGTGTCATTGGGCCGGTGGAGATATTTAAAACATAATTGTATAAAGGCTAAGCATGAAATTCGAAGGCTATTTTCTCCGAATTGACAGGCCGTTCGGCTCTAATACATTGAGGGGTGAACACTCTAATGAAGCATTACTAATATACCAAGTTTCGACCCAAAATGAATTTCCTTAATCGTGCCCTCCCCTTGTTAGCCAGCTTTGTTGCTGTGGCAACAAAGTCAAAAATGATTAAATGGGCTCAATTCATGACGGTCACAAGATAAAAAGATGCACGTGTTCTCCATTGAATTCCAAATAGATATCAAACTAATTGCACTTATTGTGTTCTATTTTATAAACTTAGATAAAATTTCAAATTTCATATTTGTATAAATATGTTTAAATGTTATAAAAAATTTCTTCAAAGATTTTTTAGAATTAAAAATAATCTTAATTTATGCATGTACTTTTAAATAAAATGCATTTTGTATACATATGTACTTTTTGTGAGAAAGTTTCTGTAAAATGCAAAAATTGGCAACAACGAAGCGCGTGAACTGATTATCTGGAAACACAAGATAGCTTTTATCGTGTGAGTATGACGTCACGCGAATTTTTGAACCGATTGGCTAGAATCACGTGTTTATCATCATATGACTATGACGTCACATGAATTTAGCCCATTGTGAATCAAAACTACCATATTTCATGTTTTGTTGAAGACAATATTGAGAAAGCTTGCGGGAAAGATTTTATGAAGAAGAATACTGAATAACTGAAATTACTTTGAATAAAAGAAATCATAGGTAAAAACATAAACCATATCCAGTGGATGTTTTATGTGTGTTATAATATGTTCCATGTTAATTTTTGCATTTAAGAACATTGATTTTATTTTATAAAATACGACTTTCTTCTATATTTTTTCGTATATTGTATCGATTCTAATACAATTATAAGAATATTTAATTAAAGGGCTGATAGTCACTTATGAGTGTAATCACGTGTTTTCTATTAGACTGGTACTTGTTCTACTTGCAAACCTGGATAACACACAAAATCAAACTTTAAAATTAGATTCCAATTTAGGATAAGATAATCAAGTATTTATATTATTAAAAAAGTTCTTGAGATTGAAATACAAATTCTTATATGTGTACTTTTAAATCAAGTGCATGTTGCTTATTTATGTGCGTTATTATCTTTGACAATATTTACTTTTTAAAAGAAAGTTTCTGAAAAATTCAAAAGTTGGCAGCCGCGAAGTGCATGAAATGATTGGTTGAGAGCACATGATTGTGTGTGTAGTTGTTTGACTATAATGTCACATAAATTTATGTATGTACATGTATGAAATATTAAAATAATACATATTTATTGCTACACTATTGAGCTTTAAAATAACTCATCTAAAAAATTAAGAATTCATACAATGAACTAGTTCCACTTTAAAACACAAACTTAAATTTCATAAATTTGTTATTCTGAATTACATAAATCATCTATATATATATATATATATATATAAATGGATGTTTGCATGTATGTCCTCGCTTCACTCCAACACCGTTCAGAAGATCATTATGAAAATTGGCATGTATAAGTATTTTTTATGGAGAAGGTTTTTGTGCTATCCTCTTTGTTGCATATCTCTACCAGATGGCGCTACAGCATATCAACTTCTGCACTGTTCAATCAATCGCCAAGTTGTCAACATGGTTGCAAAAATGATGCCAAGTTGGCTCTATTTCGCTATGTTTCCATTGAATTCCCAAGCGTCGTAAGGAACGCCGTTGCTACGAATATTACGATTTTAAAATAAAATAAATACAACGTTAAGTAATATTAACGTATTACACATCCAGAAATAAATTATTAACACTATTTTACGTGTTCATTACACAAAACTTGTAACAATGTGTTACTTTTACTGAGTAGAGTTAGACTTAGGAAGGTGTTTTCAAAAATCGACCCTCAAGAAAGATACGGAGTGTTATAAAAAATACTTTTTTATCAGCTAATAGATCTATAGACTTAAAATTTAAGAAATATGGTGTCTTTGTTCAGCTAAGATACGCAAAAAGCTTTTTTTTTTGTTTAATTTTCAATTTACGTATAATTAACTCATTTAAAACTTCTTTATCCTTCAATCTCAATTGTTTAATTTTTTTAAATTCACCTGTGTAAAGAACGGAAATACCAGCTAATATTATATTATAAAGATTTGATAGGGGGGGGGTCAATATGATTCTTTCTTTGTTTTGGTTAAATGAATTCCTCACAAGCTGCATAAACATGATGATGCAAAAAAGACACTGGTCGATAATTGTAAGAACATGATTACATCTGAATACGGAGCAAAAGGAGCGTATATTTATCTCTTGAATAAGCAGAATCTCTTGGATGTAATACAATGATCAATCACCGAGTATATCTTGGTTATAACCTAGAGCTTCCCCCTTTTTTCCCTAGAGGTTCACCAATCCAGTGACATTGAAGAAAGTAGGAGTTTCCTCATATAATTGTTTCTTTTATTGTGTGTAATCAAATTTTATTCATGACTTTTGTTTCATCATTGTCGTATTGCTGGAAATCCTGTATGTTTTGAGGACAGAATCTGGCATCGTGACTTTAGTAAACATTGAATTAAAATCATAAAAATTAAGTAAGCGAAATTTATTTGGCATTACTACAGCTTCAGTCAAAAAAAAAAAATCATACAATAATAATGTAAAAGAATTTAGTTTTCTAAAAAATTAAAGCCATGTGTTTCATTCTATAATATGTTAATAGTTATTTAAATGAAAATAATTGTTTAGTCAAAACAAGTAAGAAAAATCCTCTTTTTTAAGAAAAAAACAATTTTCTTCTTTTGTAACCATTTATGTTTTACATAAAAATTAAACCACTTATACTGTCGTAGTCCAGTTATAGCTCGTAATTAATTATCAACAACTCAACAAATATATTTTGACTTATTTAACATTATAAATATTTTTAAGTATTACTATTTCTATTTATTATTATCCTATTTTATTATTATTTTTTACTTTCCGGTATTTTTTTTAACCGTTTAATTTGTATCAATAATTATTATTTTGTATTATATATATTATTTTGTTAAAATATATTATAATTAATATTCTTTACCAATTATTATTTTGTATCCAAATTTTGGCAACAGGGGGAAAATAATCAATATATATATATATAGAACAGATTGCATTTTTCGATTTTTTTTTAGTGAAAAATCTTTTGGCAGTTAAATATAAAATAAGATTTTTACATGATTTTTTGCTGATTAAGAACATTTATAACATTGCTCTTTCAAATTTTAAAATATAGAGGCTACAATATGTTATGAGATAAATAAATACAAACTGCCAAATAGTTCTCTTGGAATTATCCTTCCTTTTCAAGTAATAGCATTAACCATGCTTGGATCTCAGAATATTTTGCAACACAGTATCATCAAAAAGAAATATTTTTAAAACATTTTCTTATAAATGACTCTTAATTACGTTGAAAAAAATTAAACAAAAATTCAAAATATAAATACGAATAGAAGTGTTTAATCCTCATTTTAATTATGATTCAAATTCATTTCCCTTTTTAAAAGCTTACTAATGATTCATTAACTCATATCACGTGACCTTTGATTCAAAATACTTTCAAGTTAATGAGTTTAGCAAGATTCTATTTCTCAGAAATTCATATTGCATTAAAAAAGTATGTGACTATCCAAACTCTCCAGTTTCATCATTTCTGGAATACGTTATCTTATCCTGATGAATTTGAAAATTTTACCTTTCCTCTTCGTTAATCTTCCCGAAAGGTTTCATTAGGTTCATTATATGCCATGAAAAGCCTGAGTATTTGGTTCCCCCTGGTAAAGGATTATATTTCTTAATATCCTCATTAGATGATTATACTAAATAACAAACCCATTGAATATTAGGCGGAATGATTGTTGTACAGTCAAACGACAGTGTATATTCTTGGATCTCTTGGAATTTTATATACAGTTACTGACTTTAAAGCAGGTATTTTGGGTAGTTGGTTACAGAGTTTAAAATATCCTTATGATTAATAATACCAACCCCACTTACTGACAACGAATTTTTTTCTTTTTAAAAAACTTCTATGAAATTTAATAATGACTGTGATTTAAATATTATTCTGAAGCATTATGCTAAATGTTGTAATATATTAGAAATAATAATAAGTAATAGGAAATAATCTTCGAAATATCATAAAATTTTATTGCTCTGAATTCTCAGAAAAGTAAATTAAATTCTCTGAATTTTAATTTTAAAGTGTTTTAATGTCATCCTGAATTTTCAATCTGTGTTAATACAATATGAACATTTAAAGTCTATAAATATTAAAATTAGAAACCATAAAAAAACGGAATCTGAATAGTTCTGAATTTTAACTGATAAAAATTAAGCTTTCTTATTATGAAATTTATGCTAGAAAAGTTAATTAAAATAATTCGAACTTTTCACATAAAATGAAAATATTTTGCAAAATATAAAAATTTCATTTTCATTTCACATGCTCAAAGTCAGATAGTGGTTGATTCTTATGTCCATGATAAAAGTTTTCATTTAAGTTATAAAATCGTTAGAATTTTTATATAATTTTTATGTAGCGATTCAAAATTTTCTTAAAGATCTCTTTAAACTTTTTTTTGATATATTACTATATTTTCGATTAATATTTCTTTAAAATATACCATTCTTAAAGTCCTGTCTTTTAAAGTCAAGAGAGAGAGAGAGAGAGTCTTATAAAATAAATTCCCAGAAAAATAATTAATTCATTCGAAATTAAACTTGATCACCACTTTCTCAAACAATCGTTTGGTAGACAAATTATATATTTTTCTTTAAAAAAAGTATAAAAAAGTATCTTTTTAGTGTTTGTTTGAATAATACCGTTCGCTATTTTATAATTATTTTTGCAACTGTAACTTGTGAAAAAAGAATTGATGTAAAACTGCAATTACAGACCTGTGTGTTCTACTTTGTAGTGTTTATTATTGTTCCTATTTATTATTACTACTTTATTATTGTTCCATTCGACATCTCATTATGATGAAATGACTTTGCATTCTTCTAAATGATATTTTTTTAAAAAAATAGTACATTCCTCAATGGAAAATTCTAGGAATTTTTAAAAAGATAAATAAATAATGAGTTTACTTTTTTTACACGTATTGACAATTCAGATAGAAATTAATCTTTATTTTTATTTTTATATAGATTAGGTGCATGTACTTTCTCTCCCTCTCTTATCTAATTTAAATTACTTCTTAAATATGAATTAGAGCATATTCTGAAGTAAAAAAAAATATTTTCATCAATTAAATGCTTATAACTTTTTACACGCCTCTTAAAACAAAGTTTCTTGGATATTTATGTTCTATTTGTTGAAATACACTTCAATTCAACACATGACGTTTTAAATTTGTTACCTCTGATATGGAACAAATAGAAACTGAGAAACGAATTAAAGTGCATTTTTGAGAAGAAAATGTCATTGCTTGTATTCGAAGCAGTTTTAGAATCAATTCCAATAATATAAAATTTATAAGCTTATCTTATTTTGCTTCCTGAAATTATTCAATTTCAGGAAATATGCATTTTTTGAAAGAATATAGACTATACTATTTGTATTTATATCTATTTGTTAACAATCTGTTATATATGTATTTCTTGAAATTTTGGATACAAAAATTTTCACCTAAAATCTAAAAAAGAAGCATTTATTCACAACGAAATATACTTTTACTAAAACCTAAAGGATAAATTCGCAATACTAAACTATTTTAAATTTATAATTTAGCACATAATCTTAAGAAAAAAGAATTAATTGAGTGTTAATTCATGAATTTTAAAATCGTAATTGGTACGTTTGGCTCAGGGAATGTAATATAAATTTATAATATAATACTTTTAAAAACATTTTTAATAGCGATACTAAAATTAAAGAAAATCGCGTAAGAAATATAAACAAAAAGAAATTCCTTTTACCTATTAATATAGTTTAAATTAATGCAGCTACAAATTTATTGTTTATTAGAATGATAATATTTATAGAGTCAGAGTAAAAATATATATAAAAAATTGACATTATCTCTCATAATTATATATATCATATTTCAAGGTTTCAATCAACAATTTGAATCTTTATTAAGTAAATATCAAATTCGTTAGAATTTTTTTGTGTTTTATTATTTTTTTCCCGATTTTTTGTCTTTTGCGTAGTACAGAGGTGGCCCACCTGCTGTACGCGTGCCATAATGGGGCATGGTGGAGTTGTAACAGTAGCACAGAAAGACTTACTGAAACATTATAAAAAATTTGAAAAGATTAACCATTTTTGAATAGAAATTGAAAGATTAACCATTTTTCAAAATGAAAAGTTTTGAAAAAATAAATAACCATTTTTTTTGCAATTTTATAGAAGTGGGGTTGTCGCAAGCAAAAAAAAAAAAAAAATCTCAAAATTTGGATCAAATTATGTTAGCGAACAAATGTTTTCTCTCTGCTACGAATATAATAAAATAAATATCATTCAAAACTAGCTTATGGGCACCTATAATAACCTAATTTTGTTAGCATCTACAAGAGCTAATCCTAATACAGATGACTTGGTAAAAAAAAATTAATTCAAAAGCCACATTAAGTAAGTCCCCAACGTTTAATAATTGTTTTGAATTGAATGATTCAAGTTACTAATTTTTATTTTATGGCTAACCTAGTTGATTGAACTTGTAAGAACTATATTAGCAATAAAACCTAAGTTTGTACTTTCGTCATATTTATTGTATTATTTTTAAATTTTGGCTACATAGATTTGCCTTAAAAAATGTTCTATTTGCTTAAAAATCACATAATAAACCTATAAATAACATTTTTTCACTTTTCAATATTTGTTTGTTGGAAGTGGCACGCATAATTATTTTTTATCAAATAGTGGCACTCTTCCCAAAACGGTTGGTCACCCCTGGTGTAGTATTACTCTATTTGCCACATTAATTTTGAAAATTATTAATTATAACGAGTCTTTAAATGCTCATTATGAGGCATTTCAGGATATAACAAAAAAGTAAATTTGCGAATAATAAAATGGCAATAATATTTTTTTTTATTTGTAACCAATTATTTATTAAAAACCTAGCTAGTTGCAGATATTTTTAATTACATTAAGGGAAAAGACTCTTCCTGAAATCAATAAGAGATTCATAAATATAAAAAAATTAAACATTCGTTAAATATTTAATTAAAAGAAGGATAAGTAATCTTTCAAATGATATTTTTTTTCTAAGAAAATAACGAAGAATCCTGAAATTGTTATTTCAAGGTGTCTTTCTATGTAATTATTTTTCAATCTTCATTTTTTTTACCTAACAGGATTTAATATGCCTTTTAGTATTCAAATTAAATAGATAAACATGCGTCCATTTATATAACCTAAAAACTATAAATTATATGTAGCAACATAATTTGTAATATAATGTAGTTTTTTTGATATATTGTACCCCGCTAAAACATTTTCTGCAAGAAATTTATATTTTCTGTGATATAAATTGTACTTAACACATTTTAGGGCCTGTTTTTTGAACAATTTTAGAGAATTTTTTCTGACGACCAGTAAAAAGATAGAACTTTAATTTTTTGTATCATTTATTTATATGTATTTTAAGAGTATGTATATAAATGTTTAGCGCTCTGAACACACCCGCCTCGAAAAAATGGACGCTCACTTCCTCCACGATTCCTGCTGATTGGCTTATCTGAAATAAAACATAAATAAAAGGAGTTTTAATCTATAAGCTTAAATGCACCGAATGGACTATACTCAATTGAAAATACCAAAAATTGGATTTATATGGTAGACCTCTGAAGAAAATGTTCGGAATTTCATGGGATTTTGGGTAATGTTTTTGTTATAAAAAATTGAAATATTTTGAATATTGGAATGATCGTAGTCCATTTGATGCATATATATGTGCTAAGTCTTCCCTATAAATTTGAAAACTTTCGGTCCAACCATTCTTGAGATAAGATAGGGGAAAGTTTGAAAAACACATTTTTGAGAAAAACGCGTTTAAAGTTTCAAGTTCGATCAAAATAACGAAAATTTTAACTTATCCTCAATCGATGATGCTTGGTGTGGAAGACTAAAACAAGTTCGATGAAATATTCAATAACAACAGATATTTCCCTTTTAATGCTCTACAAACTTGCATGAACTTATATTTGCATAGAAGGGTGAATGATATCAAGCCGACTGTACACAGTAGGCCCAGCCTTCGATTGCCAACTCAGCGCTCCGAGCAGCTGCTCTTCTAACACTTGCTTCTTTTTAACAACTTCAAATTTTAAAAAATCACTTTACCACCTTTCTCTAGACATGTTAAGAAAGCAATTTATGGAACTTTTTTTGATTTTTTGAACTTATTATACGGGTGAACCCTCTTAAACAATAAACAAATTGATAAACGATGTTGCTTCTTTCAAAAAAGAAACCTATGTTTGCAACTGTTGTGCGGATCTAATTTAGAGTGAGATAAATTAGATTTTGAATAATTTCTAACTTCCTGAATTATGTAATTGCAACCCATCATCAAACTATAAATTTCCTCTAGATAGTTAAAGAATTCTGTTTGTCTCAAACTGTAGTTTGCATTTATTTTAATTTACAAGTTGAGATTATAAATTTGTTTAGTTAATAAAATAAATGTTTTAATACCTAACTTTAAAGGTCTGGGTCCCAAAGAGACGAAATTATATAAATTTGCACAAAATAAGGCATACATCATAAGTTTTTAAATAAAATGAAAAAATTATATGTTTAATACATTTGTAGTGTCTTAGACACCAAAATTTTTTTAAGTATGTAAGAGTTTAGTTTTTTCAACAGTTTTTTTAGGACGTTTGGGATAGTTTTTTACTTTTTGAAATTAAAGATGGCAACATGAAACGTTCAGATCTTGGCGAAAACTGATTCTGAAGCAGAAATCTATATACTGCCTAAGAAAAAAGGAACGCATTTACAACCGAATGCAAGTGAACTCGATATATAAGTTGTAATGTGAGCGTATGGGGGATTTTGAATTATTTTTGAAGTGGGGAAAGATTCCATGAATGGAAAAAGAAAACAGATGAGAAGAACTTGGAGGGAAATATTATTTTACTTCTTTTTCTCAGAGCATTACTTTGTCATACCAAAGTTCTATAAATTATTTTTTCCAATTCTTTTTTTGTATACATAACGGAATTCAATTGTTATTTCGAATGACTTTAAAATATGTAACATTTGATGCGCCAATGTCTAACAAATCAGCCACAGAACTCAATTGTTCTTCTTTTTTAAAAAAATTAACACTGTCTTTCTTATATCAAAGAGCTCGATTTATATTTTGAATATTACAAGACAGAAAATTGCCTATATTTTTAAATAATTGGGTTATATATATATATTTTATAACAAGATGTATCCATTTATTATAATGTATTCATAAAAATTAAAAAAAACTATGTTTACGTAATGTAACAATGGGCTATATTTGTGAGGTCTATTCTTTTTAATTCGGATTTTCCTCCACCCAACCAAAATAGACTCAATTCATATGATGTCATAATCACATGATAAATGATAACCACGTGTTTTTAGCCAATCAGTTCAAAGTCACCTGTGACGTCACAATTACATGATAAAAGCAATCATGTGTTACCAGCCAATCAGCTTATGCTCTGCGTTGTTGCCAACTTTTGATCTTTTCAGAAACTTTCTCTTAAAAAATACAAATTTGTCAAAAGCAATAATGCACATAGGTAGAAAAAATGGATTTTATTTAAAAATAAATACATATCAAATAAGATTTTTTAAAAAATTTAAAAATCTTTTTTGAAGACATTTTTCATAACATTTGAACATTTTTATCCAATTAACAAAATTTGAAATTTCACCAAAGTCTTACAAACAGATTAACAAGTACAATTAATTTGATGTTTGTTTTGAATTCAATGGAGAACACGTGTTAGTCTTTATCATGTGACCGTCATAAATTGAACCCATTGGAACTTTAAGGAAGAACAACTCAACTCCGAAAGTGAACGTCATCTTTAAATAGCATATAAATAGTCTGTGAGATCGATAATAATATAAATGATTACAGAGAAGAGTAGATGTTAGTGTAGACGTTAGTGCCACACTAATTATTGCCCGAATCTTAGTTGCGTAGCCACTTGTACGTTATAAGATCTTGGAAGATTTTCACTTTGTCAAGTCTGAAAGGTTACATCTCGTTTTAGAAATATACCGATTGATCTTTACTCTTTAGCTCAGCGATATTCAACCTGCAGGTCACATGTGGCCCACCGGACTTTTCTGAGTGAAGCGGTCATGGCTTGTTGCACTAACAAATTCAATTATTTAAGAACAATGCATTAAAAACTCAATGTGAAATTCGATCAATCAAGCAACCAAATATATTAAATTTACAATTGATGTCGTGTTAGTACGAATAGTGAGGTGATTTTCTTTCTTTCTTTTTGTAATTTAATGGTTAGTGATAACAAATAACAAGGGAATAGCGATCATTTTAAGGGTGAAACTAATTTTTAATTAACTCTCATGTCTTCCAAGTGAAAAATATATAAATAATGTATACTGTTTCAAGACGATTGGGATATTGAATATTTCATAGAGAAAAGTAAACATGGAGGAGCTATTGGTCTGATTTATTGTCAAAAAGTTATATTTTAAAAATATAATTTTGCTTTTCATTATAACACTAAGCACAAATCTTTCAACTTCTCTTTCAAGGCGAGATGTATTGGCTTTCTTAAAAAAAATCTTTACAACAGAAACAAAATATTTTGCCTGTGGAAATGTCACAAAATGTAGAGGCAACAAAAACATCCTATAAGTTTTCTTACGTTATATCTATTGATAAACATATTAAACTTTTAAAGATAAATATATGAACTGATACAGAAATTGTTAGAATGTTTCTTGAATGCTTCTGATGTATTCTTTGAAAAATTCAGTTATTTTCTCAGATATTTTCTTTTAGTAAATCGGAAAGTACTTGAATAAATTTCAAACAAAAATGCGCAAGCAAGTCTGAACTAATTTTAAACAAATAATACTGATTTTAATCCGGAATTCAATAAAAATTCTTTGCTAGCGTCCTGCACTTGATAAATTTATATCTAAAATATAAACAAATGAAGCCTCTCCAAATGAAAAAAATCAAATAATCACAGTACTTGGCAACTTCGTTTTTATGACACTAGAACGCAAACAAGAGCCTTGAGATTATTGATGAAAAGAAATTGAAATTACCCCATAACTGGGTAAGAAATGCATACACCTATTTTTTGTGCGATGAGTTTGATACAGTTTTAAAATAAAATTCAAAGCTATGAGAGTTTTAATATTTTCATCAGTTTTCCACATTTTAAATGCCCTTGATTTTATAGCTCCTTCCCCCACATTTATTCTCATATTGCAATCCGTGTGAAATAGTTGTCATATGCATGTGGCCCGGCGAAAAAAAAAAGTTGAGTACCCATGCTTTAGCTTGTCTTCTCTGCATGTCGCGTGTGTGTGTGTGTACTTATTTCTAACGTTTAACTTCAGAAAAATAATTTGTTGCAAATATAATAGTAATAATTTCCGGTTCAGTTCAATGACTTCACCCCCCCCCTCCACTCCATACTACGATCGGAATCAAATTAATGAAGTTGAATGAACTCAGTTTTTCAAATTTAATATTATTTATTTCAGTTAACATGGTTCTGTATAATATAAAATACATCCTCCTCTTTATCAGACATCTTAAGTGATAAAAAATAGATGTGCACAGGGACGTCTTAAGATTTTTTAAGGTCATGGTTTGGTATAAAAATGTGGCCTCACATATGACCTTTAAAAGAAGACAACATATAGCATACGCTCTCAAATACTTGTACAAACTGTAACCCGAAACAAATAAATGAGCATGAATTACAATCACACAAACCGACTGGCGCCTTTTGACTGAAAGAGTAATGAGGGTGTATGATGGTAGGCCTAGGTCTATGCATGGACTAGGGTCATCACATGTAGCCAGTTGATATATAGTCCAAAATTCCCAGTTTTTCATAGACTACAACTGGAAAAGAAACATTTGGCCTTTGAAATTATTTAAATCATTATCTTTCTAATGCTGAGTCGAGAAGGAGACAAGGCACCCATTTAGACCGAGGCCCAAGACCCAGCCCGGTTGGCCCATGCCTTAAGACGTCCCTGGTTGTGCATACAGTAGAACGTCGTTTATCCGAATGTTTATTATCCAAAGCGTCAAATATTCGGACCAAAGTTCTGAAATGTTTTCAAACAGTGCAATGCTCAACAGTTGATTTGCGTGAGGCCAAAAGTGGCGGGAAAATCTAAGATGAGGGATATTTGAGGAATTTCAGTTGTGTGATTTGGTAAACATCTGCGCGAAAAAATATTAGGTTAGTTTGTTTCCAAGTGAGGGGTGTATGCATGCTCTTTTGTTGGGTTTTGTTGATGTAGAAACCAGGATGGTATGCGATGCAGAAGACAGGATTTCAAATGTTAAATGATGACGAGATTGTGACTTCCGTGCACGAAGATTCCGACCCTGTCGACGATGAAACGGATGAAGACGAGGACAACAACAACAACGAAAGTAACAAAGGTCGATCAAATGCTGATGCGTTTTTTGCGTCAGAGACAGCCATAGGGTGGTACGAAGAAAAATCAAACTGTTGTCCTACTCAACTACTGCTGCTAAAGAGAATCAGAGACCTTGCATCGAAAAAACGAAGGTGTACAAAGGGTACAGCGAAAAATAAGTGATTATTTTCCACAATAAAGGTAAAATTGCGACATTTTCCACCTATTTTGCTTTTTCTTTAAGCACGTTTCCCGCATGTGATGATTTTCAATGATCGTATAGTGTCCAGTTTCCTATACTGCATAAATCGCATTTGGTTTTCGGTTATCCGAACAATCACGTATCCGAAAGGTGTCCTGTCCCAGTTGATTCGGATAAACGACGTTCTACTGTACTTTTTTTTTCTTTTCGAAGCTATGCCCACCCTAAAGAGAGTCTCCTGTAGACAATCTTAGTGTCAATGTGAAGTCTCTGACCAAAATAGGATAGAGAGGATGAGAGCGGTTTGGAAGGGAAAGAACAACTTGTGAAGTGATGTTAACAGAGTCGATCTTAGCAGGGGTGCAATGCGTGCACCGCACTCGGGCGGCCAATGCAAGGGACGGCCGAATGCGGCATATAATTTTATGAATCAAGTAAAATTTTCTACGAAATTCTCATAATAAAACTTATAATAAGTCAAATAAATATGCTGAATTTTAAATAGTTATTGAAAAATCAAAATAAATCTGAATATCCGGGTAACATAGCATAGTTTAAGCAGCACAGTGCACATAAGTTAAATGCACAGTGTGTTGGTCCATAGTCCATTATGTCTACGCTTTATACCCATCTTTTATTTGGTAGTAAAATTCGTGGTTCAATATGCATTTGGGGAAATTAAAAGTTTTCAATTTAATGATAGCCTTGCAAATTTAAAAAAAATCAAAATAGAGGAACGAAGCTATTTTCGTGTCTATTTGCAATTTTTATTAATGTTTTACTTTTTACTTTTATACAGGTAGATGGATTTATAATGTCTACGTTAAGTATTAATCAAAATAGGAAAAATTCTCCAGAGGGGTAGCATGACATTATGTTTTTGCACTTGGGTGGCCGACACCCTAGGATCGGTCATGTGTATTTTTCGCAATTTCAAAATTTTCTAGGCTATTTTTGACATTTCTACACTTCATGATGGATTTATATGATTAATACACGTTCTTAGCAAAAGTTTTATCCCTAAATAATATGATTTCATTACGTTTTCAGTACATTTGGAAGTTTCCCTTAACAAAAGCGTATCAAAAATGATTTTTGCGAAAGTTATTTCACAAAAATATCTAATACGGTTAATACTACATGAGGCATAGTAGTGCTTAAACTCAATATGCATTTAGGGAAATTAAAAGTTTTCAGCTTAATAATAACTTTATTATTTAGAAAAACAAAATAGAGGAAAGTAATTATTTTTGTATCTATTTGCATTTTTATTAATATTTTTCTTTTTTAATCATACAAATAGATGGTTTTATAAGGTCAAAGTTAAGTATTAGTCAAAATACAAAAAAATATCTAGAGGGGCTGCCGACATCCTAGGATAGGTCCCGGGTGTTAACCACGCTATTTGAATGTAACCACATTATATTATGTGAAAAATATAGAATTCATGCAGTTCATTGAAAAATTGTTCTGCTTTAGAGGTCCTATGAATTTACTCTGCTGTAGAATAACTGCTTGTGATCCCATTAGAGAAAATAAGACAAATGATATGTATTTTGCAGAGATATTTTAAACGATATTTCCTCTCAAAACTAACCGCTTCCAATAACAAGTAGACATTTTTTTCTGCAATATTCTCATATTATAAAAAACTACAAATACAAATATGTTGGTATTATTTTTAAGTAACTCTTTTCTAAAACATCTTAACTATGGTTCTATAGAATTTTATAAATAAACGGGGAAAGACAAGCTTTTGAGAAGTTCTGAGGTACTAAAAAAATACAATATTTTGTGCATTGGAATCAAGTGATCGATTTATTTTCCAGAATGCTGACAATTCATTAACACGCAATAATTCATGATAAAGCTTCATGCTCTTAATGTTGGCCAAACATCGAGGAACGAAACCTATGTTAAAAAAACAAAACAAATAAAATACCTATTCCGTCTCGGGAACAACTAAAAACCGAAACCGAGTACCCGTCACACAGTGAAAGTTGCAGTTTAACAGATTCAAATGGTACAACACACGAAATACCGATATTTCTTCCGTCCCTTCACAAACGCTCTTCAAGTCACGAAATAGGGATTTTTCTCTAAAGAAAACGCTTTTGCATCATTTTCTTCGTCGCTTTCATACAGAAAAACAGTTTATTTATTTGATCATGGGGATTTTTTTCCTCTCCTTCTTTCCTCCCAGGTCAATCTTTGTACTAGTATCCCCTCTTTATTTTTGGATTGCTGCTTTCATCTGTTCCCTCCACCCCCTCGCATTTATACCTAAATATATATTTTCCCTGGGTGAGGGGCCCGATAGCAGACGTGTGGAGTCCACGTTGGTTTCTTTTTCTCTTCCTTTCTCTCTTACACTCTTTTCCGATTCCGTTTTTCGTCTTTTTGCCCTTATATTTATTTTCCCCTTACCGCCCTCCCTTCTGCGTCTTTGGTAAGCTGGAATCTTCGATGTAGCAAAAACGTTTTCCACCGCAACACATATGGCTGTTTCTCATCATTTCTACTTTCGCCCAGAACTCGCTTCCCTTTTTTCCACCCCTCTGTCGCTTCTCCCCTCTTTTCTCATCTAGTAGCCTGTGGGATCAAGTAGCTCTCCCTGCATAAAGTACTCGAGGTACCGTACGGTGCTTTCAGAGGGCAAAAGTAAAACAACGTTTTCGGGATATATCGGATAAAAATGATGAAGCCCAGATTCATCTCATCTCCACTTAAAACATCAAACATAAACTTCTGGGGAATCTTGAAAGCGGTTATAGCGCGCGGATACGTGAAAACAACTATTATATTGCAATCTCGAGCATCGTACGAGAGAGTGTTAAAAGCGTAAGTATGCAATTTCCACGTTTTTAGGAAAACACGAATTGGAAATTTTCGCATTTACGGATAGATTTGGGTTGGAAGGAATAAAAATGATGAAATCCACTCTCGTTTTCTGCTGAGATTAAAATTGCTTTGAACTATTTTTAAAAAAAAAAAATAGTTCCGAGATCATCTCATTGTTTTACAACAAGTTTTGTTTTGTATTGGAAGAAAATTATGCTTAATAAGAATTTAAATGAACAATTTCACTCACAAAACATGACCTATCACATAGTTTGATTGTGTAGAATATTTGTTTCAGTTGCAAGATATAAAATAACATTTCAGAAAGAACATAATTTTTTTTATGTTTTGTAACATAAAATCCAATTCCAGTATATATATGTAGCGGTTATTCTTAACTATAACTTCACAAAGAAAACGCCATGGCTTGGAAAATAGTCCGCTGTTCATATATGTAAAAATAAGTAAAATATAACTTAAACAAAAATTTATTCAAACCCATTGCATATGTATTTTCTCTCCGAGCATTTAACAGCAAATAATCTCTCTGTGTCTCTGTCTCTCTCTCTCCTCCCTCTCTCTCTCTCCTCTCACACACACACCACACACACACACCACACACACACACACACACACACACACACACACACACACACACACACACACACACACACACACACACACAGAGTTTGGAATTATTTTTAAAAAAATGTCCAGAGTTAGTACGATTTATTTCACAAAATGTACGAGCAAAGTCTTTTGGAGATCAAAATTTTTTACATGTTTAATACTAGCGTTAGAAAAAAAGAAAGAAAAGAATAATTCATACCACATTTTAGAACTCTAATTAAACTTTTGGATGCTGACGAGAAAACCTATTGATAGAATTCCATGTTTTGCATCAATAGTTTATTTCTAAATCAATATAGGATTTAACATTTTTGTTCAATGTAATATTGTCAACTCCTTTTTACCAAATTTTTGTAAAATATGAAACATACTTATTTGATCTTCCGTAATACATTAGTAAATAAATAATCACTTTTTTTCGCGTTAAAAAGTTTTTTACTGTTTCTTTTTCCTGCTTTAAAATATATTACGTTCAGAACATAATATATGTTCACGCATGTAATGGTTAATAGCACATAGTTTACACTAAAATTATTCATACGAATTAAATGATAAACTTTTAAAATAAGTATTTTATTCGAGCGTTCTCCATACGCTCTTTCTCACACAATGTTCACACATACACTGAACTCTACACACACTAGCGACCTTTCGCGACAAATATTCACTTGTTATTGTGGGCGTTACAAGAATTATTTGTTCAACACTGAACAATATGCATTCTAAAGACAGAAGTTAATTTAAGAATCTTACTTATTGACTAAAAATTACTTGTTTCACAAAGAGGTTTTGACATTGTGATAAAAGGATAACTGTAAATTATTGTTTTAATAAAAACTAATTTATTACTGGGTATTTAATTAAATGTTTTAAATTACCAGAAAATCTTTTTATGGAGAAGGAAAAACCAGCTGTTATAACAATATTTAATTCTATACGTCTAGTATTTTCTGCTTCTCAGAGATTTCTAAAAATGATAAGTGTTTACAAAATTTTAATTGAAAAAAAAATTCAAAAAAATTAGAAGTATTCGTATTTCTAGTATATAAAAGTATTCAAGTAGAAAAATTCGTTTAATTTGAGAATAAAAAAGAAAAAAGTCACTTATGGCCAAAAAATAAGCAATTAATGATGTTTACATAAATAATATTTATATGTGCATATTGCTCTATTTTTGCATTTAAAAAGTAATATGTATACTAATATTTTACAATACAAAAAGAAAATATTTATTTTGTAATATTCTGCTTTAAAAAATGTAAAATACGTCTAAATAATAACCCGGCATCATTTGCGTAAAAAAAAAACGACTTAAAGTTCTCGCGCAGGGTATGTCATACCCAAGGGTGTTTACGTTGTGTTTTAATCGTAAATTTTGTATACAAAGGTTAAAAAGGAAGAAAAGTAGGAAATACAATATATTTATTACATTTTTCAAACGTAAATTTAGTTTTTCTGTTCTTTTTATAATGGCATTCAGTGCATTGTTTATAAACTCCTTTAATCTTGTCGTGATTGAGTGCTCTATGTTTTCATTGGATCTTAATTTTTTTTATCTGTATCTTTTTAAAACTAAACATATAAGAGTAAACTTCTCTATTCTTTAAATTCTTTAAATTCAAAAATTTTGGAATTTCTTTTTTATTTTCTCTTATTGTTCCAGCAATAGTTTTTTTTTTCCAAAAGTTCATCTGAAAGTGGATAAGATGTGTACCAATTGTCTCCTTTAAAATTACGTTCTTCCCAAATGTTTTTGTGTCTCAACATATAAAACATTTATTTTCAGCAGTGTCTGCCTTTTCTAAATCTGGATCGATTTCAGTGGAGGAATCATACTTGCTGTTACACTCTTCATCATTTGATTTTTCCTTATCATAACCGCGAAGATAATTTCTTCATCCGAAAATACTGTTGCACTGTATCCATTAAATACTGCATCTAATAAATTACTTAAATATCACATTTCTTCATCATAACTATAATAATATGCCATAGCATAAGGAAAATTTAAGACGTGCTCATGCATTCAGAACTGTAACGGTGATTCACGCGCAGGGTATGATATATCCGAAGTGATATCCAAAAATATATATTTTTAACTCGCCTACAAGCTAAGGCCCTTCAAAGGATATGACCTTAAAGTCAGCTACATGAGAAAAGATCCATTTTCCAAAAAAGGCTTAGAATGAGCGTTGAAAAAAGTTGGATGGTGGGTATGACGCACCCTGCGCGAGAAGTGCCGGGATAATAATATTAATATTTTTAAAGACTAAGATCAGAGAATAGAGATACTTTCCCTCTCTCTCTCTCTCAATACAAGCTTTACGAATTAATGCATGATTATTATAAATTATAAAATCATTTTAAGCATCAAACTAAATGACTGGAATTGGTAAATTCCTCAAAATTAAAAAAAAATCAATAATTTTTGGATAATTATTCCAAATGGTATTTCTGTATTGTTATTTGAGAAATCAACTACATTATACATTTTTTCATGCATCTTATACAGCTATATATTTCAAGAAATCCAGCGTATAACGCGCACTTTAAACACAAAAAATAAGATCGAAATATACGGGCGCGCGTTTATACGCCGGTTATAAAAATGAGAACTTAAAAAAATTATAAAAAAAAAGATGAGCATAGAAAAAGTTAGACTTGTATATCTATCAAAATATTGTTTATTTGAAAGAAATGACATTCCTTGTGATTTTCGTGTTGTAATCTTAGACGTATGCTATTTTTTTTCTAAAGCTCTAAGTAATACCTCGAAAAAATGACTTCAAAACATAAGAGCATTGAGCACGTACATTTCAGGTTTTTTCGTAAAAAGGGGTTGTGCGGTTACGGTGAATATACCTAAAAATTAAAAATTGCAGCTTGAAAGTATAGGTACGCGTTATGCACCGGATTTTATGGTAAATATAATGTGGTAGAAAAGGGAGAAAAACTATGCATTTTCCTCTCTGTTAGAATTATCAGCTCTAAACCATTTTATATTTATTACCCATTAAGAGACAACTTCTTAGCGATAAATAACAAATTATGACTGACCACTTTTCAAATGTCTGCTTTTCCTAATAATTTTCAAAAATATGTTGTTATTACGATAAAATAATACAGAGAGTTAGAAGTAAATTAAAATTTGAACAGAAATTGAGCAAGCTTCTATGAATCGATTTATGCTTTATAATAATTTATGCGTAAAAACTGAAACTGAATCAAATTATTATAAGTTTTTTTGTGACATTTGTGAGCTATGTTTATCTCTGGCACTTCATTGTTTGGCTTTCTTTTTGGTGTATTTTTGGGTCAAATGATTTTTCCACTCTCGTGAAAATTTTGCACAAGACAACAGACTAGGTGAAAATTATTGGCTGAGTTTTCCAAAGTAGAAACATTACAATGGAAACCTAAATGTAATCCATTTCTTTGTGTAATTAAAGCAAGGGAAAATATATTCGGTAGTTTGATGTATGGAATATATTGTTTTAAGTCTTAGTAAAAAATTTGAACTCCCTTTTAAAATTTCATATAAACCGTTTGATTGTTCAATAAACATGAATATAGATATTTAAGAACATGTCCCTTTAATGGCTAAAACTGTTCATGGAAAAATTTGTGTGAATAGAACTTTTTATTTCATTTAAAACTAATACTCTTAGAGCTACAACAATTGATAGCTGGGTCTATTCAAGTCTTCTCTTGAAAAGAGTTTAATTTCGCGGGTGAAGAAATTTGAATGTTTACCATAAGACTGACAATGACGATTAAATTCTCCATTTCCTTTTTAAATTTTTCATGAATCCCTTTCAACGATAGATTACCTATTATTTCTCCTTACAATAGCTCTGCGTGTTGTCACACTCTGAATTATTTGTTGTAGCAAATGTTTTTCCTGAAAAATCTGCACGCGCTGCTTTAATTCGAAATGGTAATTGCTTTGCATCAAATAGTTTATCTATTTATTCCAGAACCAGGGAGTTTTATCAATAAGATTTCCCTCGATTTTGAATTCTAAAGCGAAGATATCTGTTCTGATGCACCAAAATTATACGTAGGGTTGCGCGCGCACACACACACTACGTTAGTACATCGAAATAAAAAGTGTAAGGAAAAGTTAGACAGGCACCTACAAGAGGTAAAATTTCAAGATTTTTAGATTTGACTAGGGTTTAAAATTTTTAATTTAATCCTTCCCGGGAACATATATAGATCAGGAAAACTTCTCATCTTCTGAAAATGGTTGCTTTTTTCCGATCCTGGAAAGAAAGTTATGTTATCCAATCAAGTTTTTGCGACCGCGGTAGCTTAGTGGTCATAGTCTCGTACTCGTGACCGGAATTGTCAAATCACGAGCTCGAAACCATGTGCCACTGAAGACTTTCCGTGTAGAGGAACTGAAACACGTAAAATCTATCGAGGATCAAAGTTCTAGTCATGGGGTGGTGCTGAAGTTTGGAGAGTGCTAGCTCCGATGTCGTCTCTATCACTTATCAAGGTTCAGAATTATGAGATCAGTTTCCAATAGACTTTTTGTGCTTTTATAGTGCGGCGTTAATAAACACACCCACTCATTTATTACCTTATTCCGAACAATCACTTAACTGTGGTGAAAAATGATGAGATGCATTGGCAATAGATTTCATGTTGGTTCTAAGTGCGGTGTTTAGGTAACTGGGACGTAAGCAACAAGGAAAAATGAACTTTTTTTGCAACAAAATTAAATAGTTATCACTTAATTAAATTAAATGTATCGGAAGTAGAATTTTTACATTAAATTATATGTACATTTATGTACCTGTTAATGTAAGCAAATTCCATTTTAAATTACAAATAAATCTGTATGAGCAATAATTAATCAATAACCATTTTTTCTTATTTTCAAGTTCATGTTCTTACCTTTAGGTTCACTTTGCATAAAATTCACTACACATATAGCTATATAGTTTTACATAGTTTATGCAAACATAACAATCTATAAAAAGAATAAAATTAAATTTTAAAAGATAAATTTATGAAAATTTTAAGAAATAATTTTTTAAAATTTAGGGATTTAAATGTCTTTTAAATTTTATGCAGAAATTTTGCTATATCTAACATTTGTTAATGTTTAGTTGAAAAAAAAATCATTCACTTTGTTGAAAATTCGTGGATATAATAGTAAACAAATTATCAGCACTATAGGTAAAGTAGAATTTGTCCGAAGTGTATCGGAATCACAAAAAATGCATTTTGAGGAAATTCCAAATAAAGATATTTTCATCTATAATTTGTAAAATAATACTTTTTAATACAACATAAAGCCAATTTTTCAATAAACTTGAACATATAATATAGACAAACTACATTCTTTGTATAGAAAAATAAGACTTTTACAATACATATTAAATACAATACGGGTGTAGAAGAAAGTGTACCTGAATCACAGTTACATCACATTTGTTAACAATTTTAAAATTCAATTTTCTAGCGCTCTATTCATCGAATCCTCATAAATAATGCATCTACATATGCAGAAAAGTGCCTTTTATTTTTTAAATGTAAAATATAAAAAAAATACAAAATTTGAAGCACTTTCACGCCTTAGTTACCTTAATAAATGAAAAATAGATAAATTAATGCGAGCAGTTACTGTAAAATGTATAACAGTTGAAAATGTAACTTTTTCTTTTTCTAATAATTTTGTTGTAAAAAAATTGATTACTGCTACTTGAAAATATATGTCAAAAGTGTCAAAATGTTTAATGAAGATTTTTACAATTTTTACTTGAGTTAATATTAGTTATAAGTTAAAAGTTAGTGTACACATTTAAAAAAAGTAATTTTCATTAAATTTTTTTTATCAAATGCAATAAAATAAATAGTTTTATAGTTAAAACTTTCTCTTAAAAGTCAATTATCAACGCATAAGGATGTGTGTGTTTTTTTTAATCTGCTAAGTTGTAATAAATTCATATCATTCCTTTTAACATTTTCAGTCAACTTTTACAAACACGCTAAATATATTTTAAACAGAGATCCTTAAGAGATTCATTATATATATATTTTCAATAATCAGCCTTTGTATTTAATAACGGTATTTCCAAGAAACAATTTGTCATTTCATTAGATACAATTTCGTGTTATGCATTTACGTACAAATATACGGAAAATTCCATTAAGATTCCAATCAATTGTGTGTGTGTTGATTCTATTTCTCTCTCTCTCTCCCCGTTCTTTTTATTTTTAATGCATGCATAACTATTTGTTCAAAGTTAGAATTTTCCTGCGCTTTAAATTAGATTCCTTTTAAAATATAAAGGGAAACAATTTCAGTTCCTCTTAAATTACTTGTCATCTGATATTTACAGTTCCTGTAATTCAAACTATTTTAATTTTATTAATTTACCGAAAGTACATTTCACTTACAAATTATAAATTTATGATCATCATTAGTCATTATTTGAAAATAGACAACATAATATAACGGATATTATTCTCTAATCAGCATTTATTACATAATTCCATTAACTCATTTCGATATTCTTCAACATGTCACTTATATTATAAACTTTTAATATTTTTATACTAATTAAAAATACATGGTTCAATTTATATAAAAAAAATCTTTGATTTAATGGTTAAAAGTTTGTTTTTGGTTTCTCTTTCTGTATAAGTGTTATGGAAAACAGTATTTGGGCTCAAAATACGACAAAAAGGCTAACCATTTAGTGGTTTTAAAGAAAAACTTAAAAATTAAATTCATGAATTTAAAATGCTTTTCATCGTACAATAATAGCTGTACACACATGAAATATTTGATTTACAAGTACATCGAGCTATGTTTAACAAAAGTTGGTATGGGTTTTGTGATTACATGATTGATATTCGTTAAATACCTTTTTTTTAATAAATGCTTGTTGAAAATTCCTTAAAAATTTATAAATTCTAAATTCAGCTTATTTTATTAAAAAATAAGTATTGCTTTGATTCAAAAATGCATACCAACTTTTGTTACAGGTATTATTAGCAATAGTTCGGAAAACATCAAAGCATTTGGCGCAATTGAAAAAAAGATTCAGCATTTTAAAAGAGAAGTGAATGAGTTATTTTTTCTTTCTCAGATAAATCAGTTTAAAACTTTTATTTGCTATTGGATGTGAATGAACATGAACATGAACGTTATCTTTTCTCTGGGTTTTTTTTAAAACTTAGATCTTTGAAATTTTTTAAGTTAATAAAAAATTATATAAAAAATAATTTAGGTTAAAAAAATTTTGATTTGATTTTTTTTCACCAATTTTTATCAATTGAATAGTTCTGTGTCTTCTTAAATATTAGCCTTGAATAAGCTTATTTTCCAGTACGAATTATAACTAAACCCAGTTATTTTTCTTCTCTTTATTTTTTTAAATCCCTTTTACAGATAGTAAAATATTTTTAATCAACACTTATTTATGTACGAGCTTTTATTATAATAATATACTTGGTAATGTTTTTCCTCGAGATGAGTTTTCAATCCGTTCAATTTTCATATATATTCCAGCTTGTATAAAAACTTTATATATGTGGCCTGACCTTTTTTCTTTAAGAACATGATATTCAGAAGTAATTTACCCCTCAGGGGGCTCACCTTCTTTAGGTGAGTACGGGTGTCACAGTCCCGAGGTGCCCTAGTGATCTTTTCCTTTTCCCACGGGGTTTACTGTCTTTGGTAAACACGGGCTTCACGAACCCGGGGTACCCTAGTGATCCTTCTCTATTTTCGACCCTCTTTCTTGTCATTCAATCCATTCTTTCTTTATCTTCCAGTCTAGACCACAGATATTAAAACAAATGTTTGGCGCAGTATAGCCGAAATCGGCTCTTGCGCCAATAAACCCCAAAATCAATCAATCAATCAGAAGTAATTCAATATCTTGGTTCAAAAATTGCACCGATAATTATTTTTAACTGTTTTTTTATTGTTCGGTTTATCATAATTATGTTTTAGATTTACGTTCATAATAGAGAAGAAATCTCTACCCTTTAGAGAGAGAGAGAGTAATATATATTTATATTTATAGTCCATTTGAGTTCTTATTCTAAATACATAATAATCTGACGCCATTTATTACTAAGGTAAAATTAACTGTTTAATAAAGATGTAGTAGTACATTCTGATGAAGAAATATATGATGGAGCAAATTGCGGCTGTGCATTTTTTTCTTTTAGAATAATCTTCAGTTATACAAAACAAACTTTTTGCCATTTATGAAAATATTACTTTTTTTCTATGCATTCGATTTTGCTTTTCTGGCAGTAGGCAATATATATACATACATATATATACATACATATATATATATATATATATATATATATATATATATATAAAGAGATAGATAGATATATATGGCCTATACCTATATATATATATATATGTGTGTGTGGCCTACTATATATATATATATAATATACACATGGATATTAATACAAGAAGACATTTACATCCTAGTACCTGTCAGGAAATGACCCGACAACACGTAGACTTGATAGCCCTTGCCCCCCTCCTACCCTTGCCAATACAGAAGGAATGTTTCTACTTCCAAACCACGCACATACACACATACTAAAAGAAACTGGAAACTCAGAACAAACCGTACTGCAATATGTACCTCTACAGCCACTCCATCTTCGGCACGTAACACCGATAAGTCGTTTTCTGAACAACATACCATATTTCAACTCCTGCCGATCAAAACACAGATAAAATCTGGCCCAAACTTCATTACCGCTTCACTCTCCCGACGTGTTTGCAGTGAACAAATCAAAAGGGTAATGATCCGCAACCTCTCCGTCAGGGTCTCGCCATCAGTGACTGACTCTACGGCGGCATATAGCCGATCTATAGGCCTCGCTCAAAGTCCGATAAACGAAGTTTTGATCACCCTCTCGGGCGCGTGTATCTTAGATCTATGATCCTTTAAGGCTCCAAGAAAATGTTTTCCTCCGCACTTTACGTTAATAGGATGTGGATGATATACACCCCCCCCTTCCCCTACTTTGAAGAGTAGGGAAAATTAAAGGAAGCTGGTGAGGCTCAAAGGCTGCGGTTTTAAGGATGTTTTGGCATTGCAATTCATCTAGATATTACTAAGTGAGTTGGAAAGCGGGGTTTTTTGAAGCGGATTAATTTTGAGATTCGGATGTACAATGCGGCGCTCTTTTGATACGATTGTGTGTGGATTGTTAATATTCCGTTTCTGAGATCGGAACGCGATTTTCGTAAGTTCTGAGCCGTTATCAGACATTCTGGATAGTGCGGAGATTTGTGCTTTAACGTACGTCTGGAGTATGGTAGAATTGAATGGAATTATTTGTTGATCGTGTAAATGTTATAGATATTTCGGGAAATAGCAACGGGAGTCACGCTGAAAACTTTCGTGAGCTTTTGAAGGATTTCGTTAGCATAAAATGTAATTCTCCATACCTTTCGCGGCTAAATTAAATGTGATAGATAGATCATTAATTGGACTATTTGAGATCCGAGATTATGCTTTCGTGAATATAATAAATTTGTATAGTTTCGGAACCAGTTAAATCTTCCACGAATAATTCCTTAATCTGCAATACGTAGGTTTGTTCATTTTTATTTTTCGAAATGACAGCAATGAAATGACCTTGAGCCTCGATAAATTTATTGGGAATTATACCCTTGTGATGCAATGATGCAGTCATGCAATGATACTACATTTTTATTATGAGATATTTCATCCTGTTTATAGTGGCGGTGGTAGTGAAGTGGCCATGGTCACGAACTCGTGGCAGGGATTGCCGAGGAGCAGGTTCAAAACCTTGTGCTATTGAAAACCTACTGTTGAGCGTTAAATGTGCCAAAGCTCAAAGTCTTCCTGTTGGCATGGTGTGGCAGTTTATGAAGGAAGAGTGCCAACTCTGGTGTCGTGGTTGTCTAATCCAATTCTCTCATCTTGTTTAAAAATTACAACTTTAGAGAGTATTATATGGAACACATGGAAAATTAGATCGCAATGAGAATTATTATAAAATTTCAATATAACTTTATAAATAATAAACTTGTGCATCTATCATTTTAAAAAAGCTACAAAAAAAAGAAAGATTCTATTTAAGTATTTAAAATTTGTAAAGATTAAAGTAAGAAATCGAAATGCGTTTATATTTAAAATAATTGATTAAAAATTGTTTTCTCCCTCAAAACGTTTAAACTCGAAAGTATGCGGAAGGTACAAAAACACTAATATTTAAATTTAAATATTACATCTTTATGAGTAGTTTAGATGTATATGTAATGTCTATTTTACATGAATTTATGAAAGGAACATAAAAATATGTTTAAAATACCACATTAAGCCTTCGTGAATCAAATAGTACCTTATGAAATAAATTATTATATAAGAATCCTGATCCATCTTCCTTTATAATAAATCTGATCATAAAATAAAATTAAATATTTCTGATTATTGCGGTGATTTAAGCAAATGAAAGTGATAAAAATTTAGTTAGGAATACAATGGTTCCGAAGTATACAAGTAAGTATACACAAGTCCAATTCTTTAACACTAATTGCCCAACAAAAATATTTTACGATGTGTTTATAAGGCAAGTGATTAGAAATTTCTATGATTGATCAATTATTTTTTCACATAACATATTTGGAAGTAACACAAAAGTTATTGGCGAAGAACCTTGTAATTATACGAACCACGATTAAATGATGAGGATAACATTTGAGTTGTCACTCCTCTATCTAAATTTCCACACCGCACCAGCGTTTTGACTTTGAGTCTTGACAGATTTAGCATGTACCTGTCCTTTAACATGGCTGGTTTTAGTGTCAACATGATTAGAACACTCGATTCAGCAGAAACAAACAGTGCTGGATACGGTTTCGGGACCATGACCATTCAGCATCACTTACACGACACACAAACTTCGAAACAAAAAATAATTCACAATTTCTTACTTCCATACAATTGTAAGTTCGTGTAAAAACATTTCATTTTCAGTCATATATAATAAATACATATATAAAGCTCAAATACCTTTATATTTCATATAAAAAGACAAATACATCTGTGTGTTGCTTAAAATATAGAAATAGGGGATAAATGCTGATACCAAATTTTTTTTATCATTACTCTCATAGTTGAATCATATCAAAGACAGGATACGAAGTTATTTGAAAGATTCGTTCCTATATTATACTTTACTAATAAAAAACCGAAAAGTATTTCTATAAAGAATCACCCCCCCCCCCTTCTAAATAAGCATCTCGCGGTTTTTTTTTTTTAATACAATATAGAATACGGAGAACGTCCTTCACAAATAATTTGAACTCTAAGAGAAAATCTTGAAAAGTCCTACACACGCATATAAAATATCTTTATCAGCTATACAGGAATCGCGAAATATTTTGGTTTCGAAAAATATTTTCTGGTTTTTTTTTATGTGTATGGGGAATATATATATATATAAACCAGACTGAAGAATTTTCACAACTCTTCCCTATAAACACATTGTGAAATATTTTCCATTGCGCCATTGATGCTAAAGAAGAGGACTTTTGTTCTCATGTATTTCCTTCCTTACCAAATTTTTATTGCTTTTCAATATTTATTTAAGGTGTCCGAACACGTTAAAATGACCAAATTCGGTACGAACACATACTTTTTGCTTTTTATTTGATTGAATACGGCCATCTTTTGGCTTTGCAAAATATACTTTGTATTGTTTCTACGCTACCTAGAGGCCAAGCTATAGTCAGTTTTATAAAATTAAGAAAACCGAAAGGGGGCTTTAATCTACCAGAAGTGGGCATTTGAATAGTTCAAAATCTATCATGGCGAGTCTCTAATATCTCAGAATGTTATAAATGTGTAATTTCTATAAAACCTTTTGAACTTGGTATTTCTATTATTTTCTAGAGAATGCACTAAAATATTTCTTATTGTTCGAGTATTTTTTAGAGTTATAGCCTGTTATTTAAATAATGAATCTCATAAAGAATGTCACATTTCTGATATAAGCTAAAACTTTTAAATTTTAATAAAACATTTAAATTTTAGTATATTTTCTAGATAAATGCATTTAATTTGTTTTAGTAATGCTTCTTGATATAAATTTATTACTTTGTTCTCTAATTGCTTTGAAACTTAAAAATCTAGCTAAAATTTCGCTTATGATTGTGATTTTCGTAAAATTTAGACAATTTAAAAAAAAATATTGTTAGTGAAATGTTATTATTTATTGGTGATGATTCCTAAAAAAAGCGTTGGTAGCGTTTTAGTATGCTATTTTTTAAAAAAATGTACTCCTAACGTGGTCGGATACCTTAGAGCAATATGTTTTTCAATTCCTACTATTAGTTCAATCTCTCCATATATATATATATAATATACAGTTGACTCTCGATAATTCGAAGTTGAAGGGACCAATGAAAGACTTCGAAGTATCAAGAGGGAATGAAAAAACTCCTAAAATACACGAAGAAATTTTTCTTTTCTAACACATTTAAATTTGAAACTATGCAATAAAACAATAATTATACATGTGTATAAAGTTATTTTAAAGTATTTTTAAAAAGTACATATGTTGTACAGTATAAATCTTAAACAGAAGCTAAAAGTCTTGTATCAAAAGAATACATTAATATATTAAAAGAATACATATGTGTATTAAAAGAACACATTTTGAAAGAATACATATAGGTATTAAAAGAATACATTTATGTATATAATTAATTTTTTTGACGAAAAAATCTATTATCTTTTTTTTTTTTTTATAGCATTCAATCTTTGTCAAGAGATTTTTCTAGAGAATAAATGACGCTTGAAAAAGGTCTGCATCAGCATAATTTGAAGGAAAAAGTTGCCTAGTTGATTTAGTAACCTTTTAGCTTCTGTCAGAGTTATCGGAATCATCTCCGATGGTCATCAAAGAGGCTACGTTACAGGGGAGACTAGCCGGACAATATAACACAAAACATATCAAGCTCCAACCTGTTTGATAAATGACTCTACTTGAGAGTGAGTGTTTGAATTGCCAAGAATTTTTTTAATCACTTCGAATTATCTCGTACTGTAGTCTGGTCGGTTACAGATTTTAGTTCAAAATATTGAGTATACTAAAGTGTATTTTATTTAGTTCAAAATATCAAGAGTTTTTCTAGGGGCTGAGCATATACGGATTAGCCAGAATTTCGTATTATCGAAGGTTTGAATTACCGAAAGTCGACTGAGTATATAAATATATATATATATGTTATTTACATTTTCAATCGTTTCCATTCATCCATTATTCAAGTTCAAATACATTATTTAAATTTGTAGTAGATGACACTTGATGTTAATACATTTTTTTTCAAATATTAATTCATTAATTAAATTAAAAAATAAGTAAATAGTAACAAAAACAAAAATAATAGTCCAACAGCATTATATAGAAAGAAAAATGAAAAATTGCAAGTAAAATTGCTTTTTATTTTGTCACTTAATATTGTGATTCTTTCATACGTATATATATATATATATATATATATATATATTATATGTTTAACTACTTACTATATAACTATTTCATAAAAAGTAACTAAAATAAAAAAATTCTTTGTTGACCTAAGTCATAATTGGCTAAATTTTTTTTCCATATATTACTTGTTAGATAATAATCATGAAAGTTCAGTTTTAGTTTACTACCACATTCATCACACATTTACTATCACTTTAGTTTTAATTCAGTTGGACTATGATCGTAACCTATTTCACCAATAATACATATTCCAACAATAAATGTGCATTCATTGTTGAAAAAATTTAAAGGATTCACACTTTTATTTTTACTTCATAGTACTCAGTTGCATAGTACATAACTTAGAACCTACAGGAACATAGAAAGCACAATCCATCTCAGAAAAGAGAGTAACTCCTGTTCATTAATTAGTCTTATTATTGTCTTTCGCTCTCTCTCTCTCTTCACCTTGTCAATTAGATCGGAAACCGATGGATCACATCCATTGGCGAAGACGACCGTTTAAATTCGCGTCGAGAGCTCCTCACAACTTGAACTCGTAAGCGAATTCCCGACACGATTCATCATCGGCAACAGAAAGCTGTCACGAGTTGTTACCTTTTGTGTCCCTCTGCAGAAGAAGGGAAGGTGAGGGGCTGCTGTTCCAAATTCGATCAGCAGCACAGGGGGAAATGTGTTTATTTTCTTTCTCTTTGGCCAACAAACAGAGTCGGCCCCAGCTAATGAAGAGAGCTGACTCGACTCAGCCTCTGCCTACAATTGCAATTTCATCGCTGATTTTCTTTTCCGATAGTCCGCATCCTCTTTTTCTCTTTCCACCCATTAACGGGGTTTTATAGAAAATAACCTACTTACCTGAGCCCCTTGTTTGGGGGAATTAGATTTCCGTGGACCCTTTTTGTTTTCACGTGCACCATCTTATATATAAGTAATACCAAGCGTTTCTTACTTTCGCTTTGTGAAATCTAACGAAGAGTGGAGAGAGGATTTCTAATCCTTATATAAGGTATATTCTTATCCTCGTATAAGGCATAATACAGGAATATTATGCTTTAATTAAGGATGTAAAGAAATAGGACACCGCACAAAGTTAAGGTACCCGACTACCCTAAAATTGTGAATTTTGCCAAAAATTGACGAATTTGTTTTATGGTTTAATTTTATAAACCATTTTATTAGCTTTATAAAAACACCAAGTTTATTATTTTTTCCGTTCACTAGTACAAAAACTACAAGTGTTTTAGTAAAAGCAGATGCCATTACTTTAAGCAAGGTGTCATGCTTTAAAACGCGTTTTACTAGAAATGTGTGTGTGTGTTTTTTTCAAACGGGGAGAGCGATCGTTCAAAAAGTTTTGAAAATAATTAACGGAAATTTCTTGTGCATGTTTTGTATAATAGTAGAAGTGTTTTTACCTTCAGATTTATCAATCACTGTTTTATTACAAAACTTACAGTTCCTTATGTTCCTTACCTTCCTTATTCATACAATAGCTAAGATAAAGTGCTCTGGTTTTTGTAAAAACTAAAATATCTCTTATCCTGAAGGTCATTTCAAAAATGAATAACATAACGCATCAGAACTGAAAATTGAAATTTTGTTTATAAATTTTTGGTACAGAATGAGCCGCGTTTATGTTATTTTTTTGTAAATTTTTACCAATTATTCTGATTTTAGTAATAATAATTTCTTTTTTCTTAATTTTAGCATATTTTTCTTAAAATGTACTCAACAAATCTAAAAACCACAAAAAATTCCCATATCTCCATGTTAAAAAAAAAAAGAAGTTGTCGCAAGTAGTCAGATACCTTAAAATCATTTTTAGGACTCAAAACTGTTCCAGCAATAATTTAATATTCTGACTTCGCTATCTCAGTGATTCTCAAACTGTGAGGCGTACCATTGTACAGAGGCCTAACCTCACATGGGAGGTGCGAGCATTTTAATAGGTTGAAAATAAAAGATTATTTAAATAATTATTAATTGGCTTAAAGGAAGCCAAACAACATTTTGACATAATAGAAAATAAAACACGCATTTACACTGATATAATATACTTATAATTGTATGAGTACCGCCCAATGTATTTGATAATTAATTTAGCAATACTGAACTAATTAAAAATTTAATCATTGTTATTGACTATATCATGGGTTCATCTTGAAGAGCAAAGTTTTTAAAAGGAAGGTTTTTTTTTGGAGAAATTGGCACTCTTAGTTCTTTTTCTATGTATTAATATTTTATACGTTCCAATTTAAAATTAGAAAGAAAAAGTCACCTTATCCTAATACTTAAAAATCATTTACTTAAAATCAACTTCCTTAAAATATATATTACTTAAGAAAGAGTAACTTTTTTACTTAAAATATCTATTACTTAAGTACTAAGTTTTGTATAAATTACATTTATCTTGTAACTGTGTACGGTTTATAATTAAGACAGCATTATAGCTTTAGTAGCTAAGTGTATCATGGATGAGGGGTATATTACACTAACGAAGTACATTTTGTAATATTGTATGGGGGGCGATGAAAATTATGATTGAAAATTGAGTCACATATATTGAAAATTTGAGGAGCACTGCGCTATCTTATTCTAACTAATGTATCAACTATTTGAAAGAGAATAAGTGAGTGTCTATCTACATCGAACTTATAGCAACACTAGGGCTGTTGGCGATGAACATCGGTCAAGTGATGAGAACTGGCATCCCCTCTCTAAATATCCGCCCCCGCCAATGGCGTGACTTTGAGCCTTGACAGATGTAACGTGTATCAGTTCTACGTTTCGAACCCGCAACTCGGAAAAAGCCAACTAAGAGTTTGTGATCATGATCATCAGGCTATTGCGAGTGAGTGAATGTTGACATCGCACTGTTCAGCTACATGAGGGCTTTTGGTGACGGACCTCATGATTTTGAACCATGGTCAAGTGATGAGCACCCCTCTTCTAACTACCACACCACACAAACGGGAGGACATTTGAGCTCTCGAGAGATTTAACGCACATCGCTCCCCTCCTCGATGGCTATTTAGTGGTACTGGGCTCAAATTCATGACATGCCTTCCACGATTCAATACCTTGACCACTAGACTATCTCGGCCTTTCTAGACTATTGCAGCGAAATTTGAAGGAAAGTAACAGTACATGAGAAACCTTATATATATAAAAAACATTTCTTCAGCTTTACATACACATAAATATACATTTAAACAAAATAATGACACTTAGTTAGACAGTCTGTAAGACTGATAAAGAATAGGAAATTGAAGCATTTTTTGTTGGTAGAAAATTGTTTCATGATTAATATCATCTTCTGACTTAGCTATATTTATTTAAAAAATGCCTCATATACAAATTTGTCCATTAAATATTGTACAGCATTAAATACAACCAGTTAGATGAATTGGTAAAAAAAAAATTATTACTTTAAATATTCAATTTAACTTTCCATTCTTAGTTTTATTTGAAGTAATGCTTTTTAAAATGTATCATTTATTAACATTTGCTTCCTCCCTTCAAAATTATTCTATCATTCGATTTTTCACTTTTTGAAATTAGAATTATAATCTTAGTGGTATTATATTTAAAAACAGCGATTAAATGTGTGGTTGTTTAACTGATATACTTGATTTTACTTCTCATCTTTAATATGGTGAATTTATCGATTAAAAAATTGACGGAGGCACGGTTATAATGAAGCGAGAAGATGTCGAATATTACATTTTCCAGTCAATATCCTTGTCTTTTGTAAAGATATACTGCTCACACAAAAAAAAAGATCCTACAGCAAAATATGTCAATAACATAACTTAAGATCATGTTTGCTAACTAAACGGCGTTTATCATCAGTTCATTGAGCCTTTGTATTAGAATTTTGATATATCTTTGAATGCGCTATAAGAGACAACTTTTAATCTTTATATGTGAATATATATAGCTGTGTCACTTACAATATTTCTTAACCCATACGTTGCAATTCCCCCCCCCCCCATAATTTAAATTTCATAAAATATATTCTTTATTATCTCTTGCGTTTTACATTAATGTGGAATAAAAACGTAGTTATCTAAAATATTAAAAGTATCTCCTATCTGTTATTAAGCTTGCGAAATTTCTTTGTATCATAAGTTAATTGAATCTCCCGCAAATACCGAAATTTTCAAAACAATATTTGAAGTAGGGCTAATAGCTAAATTTTGTCTAATCCCTTAGTTAAATTTTAAAAAAAAATTTCTGTGCTTTCACTAAACTATGATTTAAAATTACGATGACCGTGTTGCTCTGAATGCGACGTCATCAAACAATCAATAGTCAGGTATCCGCACATTTTTTAATGCAGCACTGGCACCGAATTTCGGAGCTTCCACGCCACGCCAACATGAAGGCTTTGAGTCTTGACAGATTTTACAAGTATTAATCCATCTTTTTCGCAGTACCACGAATCGACAGAAACGACGCCAGTCAAAAGTTACTGATTATTCGGTTACCGCAATATCCCAAACTTTTTAAAACATTGAGAAAAGCGACTAAAACATAAATATAACCGACACTATGCATGTTATACATGTTCATTTATTTTTTTAAAACTATCTTGGATTAGTTGTCTATAATTCGAAGGCAGTAGCAAACTTTATCATCTTTTTAATTATAAGGGTTGCCCACAAATGAGAAGTGGACAAGTTCAATTAAAATAATGATTTTATTTAAAATCAAGAGAAATATCGCTCTTGGGTTGTAACACAGGTTTCATCGTTTCAGCAGCAGGTTGTGACGGATCTATACGATTCCTTCTACTAACCCCTTGGGGATTCCTTTTGGGTCATCTTTCAACCAACCTTCTCCGAGGACAGGAAACGTGATTATGCAAATTAAGTTTAATATATGTATATATTTATATTCTGTATTCGCGAGTTTGAGAGTTAGTGAAGTTAGAATGGATTAGATGTGAAGTGAATAGGTGAGAAACGAAGTAAATCTGCAGTGAACCGTACACGTAAACAGTGTATATAGCGAGAAGTTGGAATGTTAAGAAAGTGCTTATTTTAACTGATTGGAGCCGTGTTAAAGTAAAACAAGGATAAGAAGATCGCAAGAGTTTAGGTACTGTGATCTTATTTGAAGTAGAAGTTAGAGAATTAAATTATTAGCATGATCATAAAATAAACCAGCTTTGTATAAGTTATGTAAAGGTATATTTGCATGATCGAATATATTATCCGCACGCCATTTTGTCTCACCCCCGTCCTCTGACTGATCAAAATTATCTTATTTAGAGTGTTATTTGTGTTTGTGTTGAATATAGTGATAAATAATTGAAGTTCATCAGGTGTCGTCTGATAATTTAGTCCCCCCCCACACACACCTCTAGCCGGGTCACAGGGAAGAAGGGGTGTAAATTCCTTATAAGGTCCGGGGTTGATTCTTAAAGAAGTCCTATCCAGCTTTATTACATCGTCCAAATAGCAAAAAATATACTGTCTTAAGCAGCCTGAAGGGGAACAAATCTGGGCCGTACGCGAGGTGTTCTAATATTTACCACCGCGTTTTTTTAAAGTTTGGTTTCATTGGAGGCGTGTGGGTAGACATTGTCATGGAGATCCGATATCGTTTGCTGCTCTTCTCGAAAACTTACACCAACTGTTCCCAGACGTTCGACCTAAACAGTGCTCACCCTCGACTGGCAATATTCTTTGATAAATGACCGCATTAAACTCACGTCCTGCAATCAGGAGCCGTACTACAGCACGTTCTTCCGATCTGGACGCATCCTTACATGCCACGACTTTACTTTCCATTAATTTTCTCTACTATTAACAGGTTTCACTGTTAAACATCATATGCGGCGTACACTTGCTACCGTCCTTCGTGTCCCTGATAGGTGGCTCTGCTATAACTGCACTCTTCTAACGCAACTGCATATGTCCACTATTTATTTGGGTAACCCTTATATTTTTGCTTTATTTCCCCTGTTAGCGTCTTCGTAACTAAGGCAAATTTTTTTTATTATCTAACCGGCTGGGTGGCGTGGTTGATTTGTTGCTGACCTTCTGCACCTAAGGTTGCAGGTTCAACCCCGGCCTAAGTCAGTGAATTTTCATGATGCTGTAAACAGACAGCGGTTATGTCGTATAATTATACGGCATGTAAAAGATCTCTAGAGTGTCTGTTTGACTTGGATGCTCTTGGCAAAATTGAACCCTAGTGCAGGTTCGCATCGTCAGAGCTCAGATGCCTCCTAGGGATGAAACTGGGCGTCAAAATTACTTGCGATGATTGGTAACCGCCTGTTGGGTGGAGCACTAAAAAAGAGATACCAGCTCCCAGGAAATGTACTTGGTCTGCAATGGTAAAACACCAATCCGAAGCCCATTTGAAATAAAAAAATTATTATCTTTGTATTAGATGTTTTAAGTTCTACTCATAGTTAAAGTATCCGATCGATCGGAAACGAGATTTTCAAAAAATATATAAAGAAATAACTTTTCTCCTACTTAGTGTCACCTGAATTTTGGAATAAACATATAAAATTGTTTTATGATTATATTATTACAATAAAAATTTTTTTTGAATACAAATTATTGGTAAAAAATGGCATATTTTAAAGCAACCTTTAATGAAAAAGGTTTCTATAAAAATAATATTTTTCCTGAACACATAGCTAAGATTTATCTACAGAGTCCGAACTAGGAGTTTTGAGACATGTAATTTAGAAGGGGGTTTATTCATATTTTAAAATACCAGAATAAAGATCTTTCATAAAAAAAATATCAGCTATTATTTCGATGGATAGTAGCTCTGAAAATAATGGGGATTTTTCAAAAATCCTAGTTCAGGCTTTACATAGAGTTAGCTCTTACTTATACATACGAGTAGGCAAAATATTTTTATGGAAGCGTTTTCCATAAAGGGAGAACGTTTTAAAAACATATAATTCTTTCTTCATTTTTTTGACAAAAAAATTCATTTAAATAATTTTATTGTAATACTGTTCTTTAAACAATTTGTGTGTGTATTTTAATTTAGGTTACACTAAATATCAAAAAATTTCATATATATACTTTTTTTCCTACCACGTAGTCACCTTAAATGAATTATTTTATAAAATTAAGTATGAAGAAACAATAACTTATAAAATATTAGATATATAACTTTTATCCATTAACCCCCTTTTATTTTTCATGAAAACTAAAATTTAATATAATAATATCACGAAAAGATAAATAGAATAGTTTTTTTTTTACTTACAATTTTCTCCTTACAATTTATGTATGCTGTTCAAAGCGTGGAAAAAACTTATCTAAATAACCTAAGTTAAGGTTTGCTTGGATACAAAATTTCCGTAAGATAAAACATAGATTGTGGTTAAAAATAACGAAGAAAAAAGTTCTTACACTTTACCGAGAAAATAAATGAATTTATGAATTCTTTAAAATAACGCTCCAACCAAAGCCATTTACATCCTTTAATAACATACTTTAAATGAACTTTGTTTTAATTCACACAATAGGATAAAAAATACTGTCTGACATCATCAGAAAATAATATCGATAATTATTCTTTTTCTGTGCCTCTTAAAGAAGCTCGTGAAATAGCGCACTCTGACACTTACATTCATTCTTCATTCATAAATGTTTATTTTTTTAAAAAAAATTTCAAAATAAATTCAAACTCGTAGAGGGGAGGGTAAAATAATCGTGTAGTTGATAAATGTTCAACCGTGAATCACTTTAGTAAAGGCGCTCCTAAGAAATAAAATTTATGGCAGCTTTCATTTTGGAAACTCGCACTCAAGAATTTACTTTTAAACTTCAAATAAATACTTCTTCTTACATAGGAGGAAAAGGGAAAAAAATTATTACTTGCATCGCGTGTATTGATTTCCCCGCTTGATAAATTGCACTCCCAGTTTTCTTGTATCTGTGTCCGTTGAAATATCGAAAGATATGTTATTATAAAGAATTGGGGGGAGAAAAAAAAGTTACCTATTTTTTCCTTTCTTTTCTCGAGTGTGGGTTTGATTCCGAGAATATAAATAAGGGTTTTTTCTCCCCATTCTAATGAAATTTGTATTTATTTTTATTGAAACAATTTAATGTTTCAAAAAATGAATGATTTGTTTATTTTTTTAAAAAAATTATTTTGTGTAAATAAAATAAATGCTTCATACTTGCTAATTAATTTTCAATTAGGTTCGTGGGATGATTAAAATGTTAAGAAAACATTTTTTATTATTGCTTTTTATTTAGTTCTCATCTCTATTGATGAGTATGAAATCCATCCATAACTTGAACAGAGAATCTTTGTTAATTTTACAACATATTTTTCGTTTTTACAATTTTAAAATTTTCATAATGTGTTTTATATGCGAATTTTGTTTACATAACCATTGCAAGTATTTTAACCAATCTTATTTTTAGGAGATGCTTCGCGTAATTTTTTGCTTTTAAATTGATGAAATATACTGTCATCATTCACTAAATATGTATCATACTTGATAAATGTAGTTAAATGCAAACAATCTGAAGTTTTTCAAAAATTCATCCAATTTCATGTGAATAGTTGCTTATAAATTGAACAATGTGCCTAGTATTTATTATTTTATTTTTATTTTAACCAAATTTTCTAATTTCCTAAATATTTAACTTGAAGCAAATTAAATCCTAAATATCTACTCATACGGTTAATTTATTATAAATTTTATATATGCATGCTAATAACTCAAGTATTATGAAAAAATAATTCACATTCCTTTTACGCTATCTATATATTTCGCGTGTTATTTGGAATCCTTTTTTAGTGTATTATTTTAGAACATATATATTTGGCTTTAGTTATAAAATACACAAACTCTTGGAAAAGCAAACACATTACCCTTCCCTTAAAAAAAAGATTTTTATTTAATCTTATCCTAATCACTTTATAACAAATATTTTTTCCTGATTTTTAATTGAGTTTTAATGATTTTGAGTTTTATTTTACCTTTATTTTGTAACAGGTTCTATTCGGGCCTTTTACTAATCCTCTAAAGGAAAATATCCTTGACTGTTTTTAGTTTAAAAAACACTTTCTTCCCCGTAGAGTTGACTTGTTTTATGAAAAGGTATCTACTATTTAAATGCCAGTCTTTGAGTATGCGAGTAAATAATCAAGCGTTGATCGTTCAGCTGAAATCCAAATGACTGGTGGTCACGCATCTTAATATTAATACTTGACAGAGAATCCATCAAGAAGTGGTTAAGTAAACAACTTTGGAGACGACCGTGCTATCAGGCTTCAAGAAGGATCATAACAAGGAAAATTAACCCAAATAAGTAGTTTCGTTAATTAATTTACCCGATTACGGGTTAGGATTTCATTTTGCTCCCAGAGTTAAGTTACTAAATTAGTGGTCAAGGTATCAGATCATGGCAGTCATGTCATGAGCTCGAGCCCAGTACCACTATAAACCGAGAGCTCAAACGTCCTCCTGTTGGTGTGGTAGTTAGGAGAGGGGGTGCCATCTCAGGTGTCGACCGTGGTTCAAAATCACGAGGTCCGTCGTCAAAAGCCCTCGTGTAGAATGGGGGTTAACAGCCCTGAACAGTGTGGGGTTAATATTCAATCAATCAATCAATAGGTTAATTAATTTGCTTATATTTGTAAAGTGCTAAAGATTAAATAAAATGATCTATTTTATGATCATGTCTGCTTCTTCCTCGAACCCTCTCACACACGGGACAATTTTTACATTTGGTATTTTATTTCTATAAAGAGCATTTCTTATAAGAATTTTGCAACTGAACCTTTTAGGAAACTTGGTTAAAATTAAAGAAGTTTCACTAATAAATTAGGATACTGATTGAACTATATGATTGATTTAATAATCCCAAAGGGTTTATAAAAACTATATAATCTTAACTTTATAAAAACGATTTGTAACAGTTTCGCTGTATTTCATCTTAATTTATCTCGATTAATTTTTTTAAACAAACTACTTCTAAATTTATTTTTGGTACGTTGATTAAAATACCAACTGTTCATATTTCAAAATTATATTTTGGTCTTACAATATTTGCTTATTTATTTGGTCTTAGGTCTATATATTTGTAAAAACTGTCTTTATGATATTTTTCCAATTTTTGTTCAGAACAAGATATTCGTGACTAGTTTGCTTAATTAGAAGGGGGAGTTTTTTGGTAAAAAAAGGGAAATAATTACTTTTTTTTAAATTTTAGATTTAATGTTGAGTTTGTTTAGAAATAAGTAATTATAGTTTTTACAAAGTAAAATAGCATTTTCTAATAATTTATAACATTAAAAATGAACTACTTTAATAAAATTTTCAATAACCAAAATAATTGAAACAGAAATAAAAATTTCAAAAAAGAGTAATTGAAACCTACTGCATTCTAAAAGAAAACTTAATCGTAAACCTGGAAAGAAATTTAAGATACGTTTCTATGAAATCTATATTTTTGCTGTGGAATAAAGAAAAAACAAACACAAACAATGTTATAGATAAGTCAGGAGGAAAAAAAATTGGCAACTACTTTTTAAAACTGGATACCAACAGGCAGCTTCTACTCCAAGAGATGCTAAATATACACGTGAAAAAGGTTTTTAAAATCTCAAAAACAAAAACAAAAATCTATATTAAAATTCAGGAAAATTATATTTTATACTCCTACACGTGATGTATTTAAGAACGCGCGCGTTGCAGGGGAATAATTCTCTAATATTACGAAAACAAGTTTTCAATGAAATATTTTAACGTAATCAAATTTTCGTCTGTTTGATTTGTATTTTATTTTAAAGAAAGCACAAAGTGTTTCTGTAAATTATATATATAAATTACCAATTATCAACAAAAATGTATTCAGTATTAAAATGGAAATTTCTAAAAGCACTAAGATCCCTAAAATTTAAAAGTTAAATTTGAAAGCCTCTTATGTTTCCTATCTTATATATATCACGCTCATCCAAAATATATATATTACAATCGTTCAATATATATATAAATATACTCACATACATACATATATATGGGATCTCTAACGGAGAAAAATCCTTTTTCGCAATAAATTTTCATATACTTAAGAATTTATTTTCAGTTACACCACATACAACATTCTTGTGGTTATAATAAAAAAACTTTCTTAAGGTATCTAAGTGGATTCGGAATCCTCTTTTTAGAAAAAAAAATTCCTTAAAGGACTGAATATTTTTAAATTTTAGTTTCTATCTTTGGATAATAATAAAGACTTCATTTATAGAAACAATACGCATATGTAAAAAAATTTAAGTTAAAAAAAAAATGCAATCCATTTTTGGAATTTTTTTTAAATGTTCTCTTTTAAAGTATATTTTATGGTTTTCTAAAATAAATTGTTCAAGATATTTTTAAATAAATTTCTGTTAATGGATTAAAACTTAAAATTTTTTTCCAGTTAATTAAATTAAAATGAATCGAAAATACAAACTAGGAATTTTCAATACATTTGGGGCAAAATCCAACTATTACTTCACTAAATGTATTCAATTTCATAGTTTTTACACCATTTGCTTAGACAAAACCGATAAAGCATGCCTCTGAAGATTGATACACATATCTCTATTGGTTCTAGAAATGTTACATTTGAGATATCAACAACTCAACATAGAGTTTCGAAAGAAAAAAAAATTAATTTGATAAAAGTTTGCGTCTGAGGATATAATAGAATTTTAAGCATGTGCAACTCTTTTCCTAATTATCACATAGTTAAAACAAAGACTGATGTAGAAAGCTAATTCTTTCAGTTTTAAAATGCAGAATTACTGGAAAATGTGATTTTTGACAGAAATGGCGTTTTCAATGAATGCCTTTTAAATTATTCCACTTGCTTATCTCCAGTTCAAAAGTGAAGTATGGAATGGCACGTTGCCAATATGTAGATTTTATGCATTTATTACTAGGCAGTCAGACTGTCAAAAATATATATCAGATTATATTTTTTTATTACTATAAAACTATTTTAAAAATGTTTAGACGAGTCAAAGTGCAATGTTTCGATTTCAATAAAAACATTCGCATACTCCTTGTTAATGTAATGTAGATGATATCAGAATTACTATTAACAAGCACTGATGAAAATATTCTACTAAACTAGTTTTCTACAGAAATTAGGACTAAACTTTGTTCTACAAGTTATGAGCACTTAAGAAATATTCTTCAATATTTTTAAGACAAAAATAAGATCTTTAAAGCGTATGCAGATTTGTTAAAAAAATGGAGGATATTATGGTATAAGGAAAAGATTATGAAAGTAAATTTGAATACAAGTAAATAATCATATCGAAAGCTATAAGCATAAATTTAGCATTATTGGTAAGATTAGCATTATCAAGTTATCCCAATATGTCTCTAATCTGATCATTCTCATTTGCTTGTCTTTAATCTCTCATCTAATTAGAAAATCGAATCTGTTATTAGGGTAATAAATTTTAAAACTCTTAACAATGTTATGAGCTATACAACGGCTTAAAGAATGCAGAGAGAATATGTATATGTACACTCAGGTCCAAAATTAAAGTCACAAGCACGTTTTTCGCCATAATTTTAAAATGTCTCCAGTAAAACTGATAGAATTTGTATTTTATATATTTTGAAGAACGGGAAGAAAACAATGTCAAACTTTAGTTTAAGAAAAGGTGTTGCTTAGCGTTAGTTTTTACAGAACTACTGGATTGAGACCGTTCAAGCATATGGAGATGTTGCCTCCAGTTTTGTGAATATTGCATTGAAACAATGAAGTTAGTCTGTTTGAAGTGTGAGAATGACTTCTCATAATCGTTTAGATGATTTCTTAAGATGGAGAGTCGTTGGCAAGCTTGAATCTGGCCAGTCTCATGCGGAGGTGGCTGGATGGTTACAAGTGTCCCGAAAGTGGTCTCCCGTTTATAGAATCAATTCCAAACAAGTGGTACTGCCACCAGGAAAGACGCCACAGAGCCTCGACATCTGCATAAGAATGTTACTTGGCATTAAGTGCACGACGATATAAGTGGACAACGGCTTTTCAGCCTGCTCGTGACTTTGCTGCTGTGTCAGGGAGAAGAATTTCCAGGCTAAAAATCTACAGCATTCATGCAGAAAATGGCCTTAAGCCTTGCGTCCAGTCTGGTGCGCCGCTTTGACTGCATCTAGCGGAAAGACCGGATATTGTAAAGCTGAAAACGTCAGTCGTGGACACCACGAGAATGGAGGCGTGTTCTTTTCAGTGATGAGTCGAAATGTACCAGACCAAGTGATTTTCGTGAGTCTTCACCTGAAGAGAAAATGGAGCTGGCTTTCATCCCTCCTACGTAACAAAAATCGACAGGGAATCCTTGTATTTGGTGGCATAATGTTGGACAGTCGCACACTGTACGTTTTCGATGCGGGTACTATCAACTCACAGTGCTATAGGGATGACATCCTGGAAGCCTATGTGAGGTTTATCTGTGTGTTATGGGCCCGGACTACATTCCTATGGACGAAAATGGGGGCCACACAAAACTCACATTGTGGATGAATTTTTTTAAGCAGCGGATATTCGCCGTATGGATTGACCTTCGAGGTCTCTGGATCACAATTCCATTGAATATGTTTCAGATGGTCTAGTAAAAGACATTTTTAGTGTAGCTCCTCTCCACGACCCCCTAGGAATTAAAAGACCAGCTTTTGGAAAAATGGCCTTTGTTGCCACAAATACTTATTGACACCTTCATAAATTTTATGGCAGTTGGTTGTGAGGCTTGTATAGTAGTTCACGGTGGTCAACTCCATATAAGACCCTTTCCCGAGGTAAATGCTTTATCACTGGTTCTTGTATCTTCACAATTAAAATCTTTTCCATATTGTTATATTGCTATATTCTTTTTGACATTGTAATATGACTCTGTGCTAAATTTCTTGGCAACACAGTAAATGTTCGTGACCTGAATTTTGCACATGAGTGTTTAATTAGAGATTTGATTTTATTAGAAATTTTCTATTTTCTAAAAATATAACAATAATAAAGATCCTCGTTCAATTTACTTCATCATACGAAATTTTATTTTGGAATTTTATATCATTTTTAAATTTATTAAATTTGCAAAATGGGCTTGAAATTGCTATTTATTTTAACGTTTCTAAGAGTTGTATATCTCTTTATGATTACAATTTATTAAATTCCTGTATATATGATCAATTTTTTTGTATGGGAATTGGAGAATATTCCTCTTATACATTTTTTTTATATTAATAGTATGTTTTTAAAATAGCTTATATCATGGAGTCCCTTTGTAAAATATATCTTATTAATAAATTTGATACCGATTTCGTTAAAGATGTATGAAATACGTTTTGATTTTACATTCCCTGTTCATTTAATTCTTTTCAAAAATGGTTAATTTAACTTCTTGAAAATTGAACGTTGTATTAATAAGGAAAGGGAAAATATATTTACAGACTTGTAAATAAGCATAGATTGTTATGTTCTACTTGTGTTATAGTTGGTCTTATTAAATTCATATAATTAAATTAAAATTAGAGATGAAATCTATCTAAATTATTAATAAATTAATTCAGATCACATACGTATGATAAGAATAAAAATTTATGATCTATCCATATATAATATTGCGGGAATATACTCAGCTAAATCTATTAAATTGGAATATTTAAAATGGAGAAATTTAAAAAGAAAATAATCCATAAAAATATTGTTACGGGAAGTGTATTAATTTTTCAATTTAAATAATGCTAGTAATAAGATTTGTCATTTGAGTTTATGGAAGGTATAAGGTTTTGAGTAAAGAAAAATTATTTAAACATATGAATCTATTTTCTTTTCAACTATACTTTTGAAACGGGTCTATCTGCGTACCTCCTAATAATCTTCTTGGAGAAATATTTCTTTAAATATTATTCAATTGAAAACTTTCTCCCGAAGAAGAAGACGCGATCTATTAAATGTCGTGTAATTAAGCATTAACTTTCGGGTTCGAAGAGAGAGAGGTTAGAAGCTAAATGATAATAGCGAGATTAACGTAAGGTAGTAGAAAGCTGGATGAAAGTGTTCAGTCGATTATTTGCTTAATATTTGACGATTTGTCAGTTAGATAATTAATCGGATTAGAATTGGCTCCAACCAGTTTAACTTAAAACGTATCTTCAAATATTGAAATGTGTACGGATAAGACATTCCTAAAGCAAGTTACTAAATTTATAATTAAATTTAATTATATCATCTTACTCGCTCTTGCTCCCCTATTGATTAAGAGTGCATTTCCTAATCTTGGGTTGTTCAAGTTCGTTAGGTTGTTGAGATTTGTAAATAAACTGTGTTTGTTTTGACTATGGCTAATCCTCCTTCTAACTCTCGTTCACTGATGGTTGAAACAGACCAAAGAAAAATAAAAAAAATTTTAAGGTTTAAATTTGTTAACTTTTTTTCCCCAATTTGTTAATGTCTGCTAATCTGAAGATAACAAAGATTAGACTAATATACAAATTTGGAATTTTGAAATTTTTAAGTAATGTATAAATAATACTAAACGATAGGAACAAATATATTTCATTTTCCTCATCAGATAATTATTATTATTTTTTTTTTATAAACAAATGAGCTATAAAGATTCCATTGCAAAGTTTTTGGAAGACAATTTTCAAATGAAACAGTTTTGATCTTCGGTAATTTTATTGCATATTTAAAAACATATTTAGAGATTAAACATTAAGAATGTGATAGTAAATCACATATAGCCGTATCATTTCAAAATATATTACTGTTTTTCTATTATAAATGCATTGTTAATTAGTATAAATATATATAAAGTACTTCCTCTCTTTTAGATTTTAGTATAACTTTTTAGTTTTGTTCTCATGTTAATTTGTCCTGGTTCTAATTTTAAATGTTTTTTTATATTATTTATCATTGTTCTAGCGTGATACTTGAGCTTTTTTAAGTGTTCGGCTTGAGCCTTCCAATAAAGCCATATGCAGAACAAATTTTAATACAATTCAATAACCAAAGAGCAATATATATTCAGATGAAGAAATTTAATGGAATTCAAAATCGTTCTCTCTGCCCAGAATATCTTTAGCAGGTATAAATTTAACATTTGCATCATCAAAAGAAATTAAATGAAACAAGAAACAATAATCTATCTCATTTTTTATTTATAAAAATAATCATAAGGAAAAACCTCTCATTAACATAATTTAAAATCTTCAAAAAAAAAAACCCGTGTTTTTTTTATTTTTTTTGTAAAACAAACTATAGTAAGAGTTGTCTGAAATGTATTTGAATATTTTAGAGTTTACTCTATGTAAGTCAGAATAAAAAATACCATTTGTAAGAATTCTGTTAAAACTATTCAAAATAAAATATAAATATTTACTTTAGAGTTACTTCATAATAATGTTAATTTAGCATAAGAGGCTCTGTATACACTTTCCAAAATTTTTTTAATCCACTTCTACCTTGAAAAACGTAGAATTTTTTTCATTCATGTAAAAGCAATTTTTGACCAGCATTCAGAAATGGCATTCGTGTTGAATTTAACGGAAAACTAATTAAAATGCAAAGTGTCGCATGTTTAACATGTAGCTTCAGTTTTACATTTAATGTTTTGTTTAAATTCTTCATGAATGGTTAACTTGAAAAAACTCTTGGTAAAAACTTTTTTCTGCTTTATTAAATTTCCTTCTTTATGAAAAAAAACATCCCGGAGAAACTGTTCTTTTTTCTAATTAGTTATATATAAGTAGTTTATAATTAAAAATGTTCTTACTTAAGAATCCTGTAAAATAATTCAGTTCGAGCACGGATTAAAAAGGCATTAAGACACATATTAATGTAAAGTGAATGGGTGTATACTAACATTGCACTATTCAATTACTTGAGGGCTTTTGGCAACGGACCTTGTATTTTGAACCATGGTCAAGTGACGAGGATGACACCTGAGAGACTCAAGGCACTTCCCATCTCATAACTTCCTCATCGCACCTAAGTGAGGTCGTTTGAGCCTCGACATATTTAAACTGCATCGTCCATCTTTTTACGGAGTGTCTTCAGGGGTACCGGCTCGAACTCATGACACACCGGCCATGCGTTTTTTATCTTGACCACTAGGCTACCGCGGCTTCATTTGATGAAACTAAAGAATTTAAATCAGTGTTTTTAAAAGTTTCAATAATTGCGACCCAAATTCAATCATAACTTTCATCGTGCCCTCCTCCCTACCAATACAATGTATTGAATAATAGCATACTTTGACGCAAAGGCTACAATATGACTTCAACTTCTTAAGTGCCACTGGCGTATATGAACATCTCACTCAGGCAAAGCATTAATCTCCTCGGACGTATATATACGTCTTTCCGAGGTATGATCTTTTCTGTGTACTGCGATCTGTAAAATTATTTCGAAGGCTATGGAATGCAATAAAAGGACCTTACACATGTGCATGCGAAGAATTAACTTATTTCAGAGGATTTGCTTATTGATTCCTTTTCTCCCTCCCCCCAATACATTACATACGTGGAAAACCTACGTTGCCTACGTGGAAAACAGTGGCATTGGGGAGCGAATCGGGTAACTTTTATTCGGTAGCTTAGGGACTAATTATAAACCGTACAAAGCATCAAGATAAGTGTTAATTGTTTATATGACAAGCCCATGAGGCCACTGGCAGTTAGTATAAACTTGTTCTTAACTTAGTGTTGTTATATTAATTATAAATGTATCAGTATTTCACAATGTATTTTATAAGTGTACTATATCAGTGTAATTGCGTATTTTACTTTTTTTTGTGTCAGAACGTATTTTGTTTTTCTTCCAATAAATTAGTATTTTTTAAAAATAATATTTTGTTTTCAACTTGTAGTGTCTGGCTACAGTTGGTGGGAGATTATGGAATGTTGGCGCTATTTAGCGCGTCGTAAGCTTTGTGTTAACTGTTTTTAGAGAGAAGGTGATTGACGCCCGAACTTGAGGGTCGGGGAAGAGAGAGTCCCTCGTTTTAGGAGCGCGGTGAATTGCGCTTGTGTTTTTGCTGTAATAAGAAAGATAGAATTCTGTATTTTGACATGACGTGCTGTGTCGTGAAGTAAAAGGAAGGTAGATTCAGAAAGTAATAAAGACAACTTTTCAATATGCTCGTGCCCCCCTTGTAGTGTTTTTACGACCCCCTTAGGGGGTGCACCCCACAGTTTGAGAAACACTGATTTAAATAATATAACATTCATTATTTAACATGATTCTCAAATATGAATTTGTTCCTTACTATCTTAGTACAGATTTCATTAAGTAATTGCTATTTAATATTCAAATTGTTTTTCGAAATACATTCTTTTTGAAATATAATATATAATGCACACACACACACACACACCCACACACCACACACACACACACACCACCACACACACACTATACTAGTATAAATAAGAACAATTTTCTGTCATAAAAAGGAAAATTAAGTAATGTGAAAAAATCTTTAATGTAATTAAAGAGATAATACATTTTTTTGTATAATAACCACGTAAGTTTGGTTTTTATAACGGG
>BMAO01035654.1:0-17052 GCA_019973975.1 Trichonephila clavata | reverse complement strand
TGTAGATCTAGTACATTACCGGAAGCTGATAACTCTCTTTAGTGCGGCATCATATGGGCTAAGCCATATACCAATCACAGCAGGTACTTTTAACAACTAGTGTTCTCTCTAGAGGAGGGGGGGTACCTGTGCTCTGACAATGCGAACCTGAACTAGGATTGAATTTTGCCGAGAGTACCCAAGCCAGATACTCTAGATATATTTTATATGTCGCATAACCATACGACATAGCCCTGCATCATGAAAATCCACCGACTTAGGTCGGGGTCGAACCCGCAACCTTAGGTGCATAAGGCCAGTGACAAACCAACCACGCCACCCAGCCGGCATTTTTATGTAAAGCAAAATGTAGTATATATTTTCTAAAATCCTGGGAATTTTCGGATTTAACCAAAAATCAATCTGAACATTCAATAAAAGCTTTAATTCCACACGAACTTTAGAGTTCATCTAATCCAAGAGATATAGAGGGGTGATAAAAAAATGCGTGCTCTCTTTAGAACTGGGTAACATGTTAATGCCATAAGTTTGATATCAGATACGCTATAGGGTGAAGTTTGGAGAGATGGTTTTAAAACCGCTGGATTTAGTGTTTCGACATGTTCAACAATAGTTCTGCGATAGACGGCGCTTGTATTTTAGTAGGAAAAGTGAGAATTGGTGAGAATAGTACATCGCGCAGGTTGATGATATACTGTTTGATTCAAATTTTGTTTTCTTAGTGGCGAGGTCTGATGACATTTGATTCATTTTTTTTTTGTTTCTGATGGCACAGATTGATTCATTTTTTTTTTTTTTTTTTTTTTTTTTTTTTTTTATGTTCTGATTATCTTTCATTTTTGTTTCCTTAGCGGCGGGTCTGATGAGCACAATTTGATTCATTTTTGTTTCCTTATGTGGTCTGATGAGGCACAGATTGATTCAATTTTTGTTTCTTTATTGCGTGGTCTGATGAGGCATAGTGTGATTCAATTTTTGTTTCCTTAGTGGCGTGGTCTGATGAGGCACAGTTTGATTCAATTTTTGTTTCTTTGTGTCTGTTATCGTTGATTTTTTTGTTTCTTAGGGCTTGATGAGGCACAATTTGATTCAATTTCTGTTTCTTAGTGCGTGGTCTGATGAGGTACAGTTTGATTCAATTTTTGCTTCCTTAGTGGCGTGTCTGATGAGGCACAGCTTGATTCAATTTTTGTTTCCTTAGTGACGTGGTCTGATGAAGCACAGTTTAAAGTAAGTGGTATGGTAAAAACAGGCATAACTGTATTTACTGGGCCCTACAAAATCCGTATGTTCATGTTCAGCTAGCCGTCAATGCTCCGGGACATCACGTTTGGTATGGGTTTCATACTGTGCCTTTCTGTTTCGAGGGTACAGTTACTAAAAGGAGTTATTTAGAGATGTCTGGAACTTTAATTTTGCAGTGTATTGGGGCTTTTTGTGATGATGATTTTTTTTTCTTCAAACAAAATGGCACTTCATCCCACCACCATACAGATAGGCGTGCCTATCTGGATAAATTTGTACCGGGTCATTACATATAACAAAGGGGCCTAATTGCATGTACATCTGATTCAATCCCATTTGACTTATTTAGTGGGGGTGTACAGCAAGAAATCATGCACACTAGAGAAACTAAGCTATGAGATTGAAATGGTTAGTCATAGAATTCTTGTAGCCACTCTGAGAGATGCCACTAACAATATACGCATCGTTCTAAAAAATGTTTGGTAGGCAGATGGATATGAGTTTGAACTCTTTTTGCAACATTAATTGTAACACTGTCATTTTTATTTACTGTAGTACTTATGATAATATATATATCTTCCTTCATCGAAGTGTGTATACATTTTTTAATCACTTGAGACAGCTAAAATATGTTAAAACCTGAGTATTTATTAACAAATTAAATACTTAAAATTTTATTGTTTTCCTGAAATTTAAAATAAGAAGCTTGTTAAATTATAGTTTTTTTCCGGAATCGATTTAAGATTGTAATCTAAAAAAATTATGAAGTTCTTTTAATAGTAGGGTCATCGAAGGTTTTATTTCTTTGAAAGAATGTAACATGTAGCCTTAAAATATGAAACATAAAAATTAATAACGAAAAAATGATGTAAGGATTCACCTGTTTACCTATGAGCTTTATCTATTGATTATAATCTTACGAAAATATGTTGGGTTGCGAAAATCGCACAAACATTTATGTTTGAGGAACTAATTATGCATAGAAACTTTCATAGATCGAGGCATTAATTGCTATTTTTAACTTACTAGCTAAATTTAAATTCAATCAAAAATAGATATTTATAAAAAAAAAACATCACATTTAAAAAAATCAAAAAAAAAAATATTCATAAAAATTATTAGCAATACTTTCGTTAAATATTTCTTTAAATTTCCGAGTTATAGTGGTTATTTGCAATCAATACTTAAAATATTAATGTTTCTATTAATAGAAAATTTTAGTTGTTAGGCCGTAATAGTTTTTTTATATTTGCCATTCTTAAAAAGAAATATATATGCCCCTTAAATATTTGAGCTAATGATCTTAGAATATATTAAAATAAAAGAATTAGAATTTATAAAATTTTAATTAAGAAATGTTTACACCTAGTGCCTGATAGTTAGATGATAAATAGATATTTTAATAAAAAAATTATAATGCACTCATTCCTGTTAGAATTATTATGCGAGCAATACAGGTTGCTCTGAGATATCCTGCAGTTCTATTTTTAATCCTAGAAGTTACCTAAAATGTGCTCAAAGCCGTATCAAATATTTTATAAACTTAAACATTTTTTTTTATTTCAATTGGGACTGAAGATTGGTATGCTTACTATTTCATACTTAGTAAAACCCAGGAACTGGTATCACTTTTTAGTACGGTATCAAAAAGATATATAAAAATTGCCTTAAAGTTAGTTTGATACCCAGTTTCCTCTCCAGAGGGAGGAATCTGAGTTCAGACAATGCGAAATTGTACTAGACATTTGATTTTCTCCAGAACACCCAAACAAACAGGCACTCAATGGATCTTTAACATGCCACATAATCATAGGATATGAATGCAATTTTTTTCCATGTATCAAGAAAATCCACCAACTTGGGAAAAGGTTGAACCTGCAATTTTTGGTGTAAAAGGCCAACGCTTAAGCAACCTAACCATGCCGGCTTTTACATTTAAACTCAATGTCCTTAAAAGTTTTTTTTTTTGTTTAATTTTTTAAAAACATTTCCTAAATTTTTAGAGAACGTATGCTAATAAGTTATATCTTGAAACATTTTTCTTTCTTAAAAGAAGAAAAAAAATGTCATTAAATTAGTATATTCTTTTTTTTTTAATTCTGTTCCTCCGTTCCAATACGAGCTAGTTCTCTTTTTGCTGAGAATCTTCAGATAAAATTGAACTACCGTATCGGATCATTGGCAACGTCAAAATATTTTCATCGAAATATTAATAGTTGTTTGGAAACGCACTATTGTTTAATTTCAGGAGAAAATATTTTCAAAATTTAAAAATCGTAGACAAAGTCACCAACAAGTCCAACTTGCATAATGGCAAAAAATAAATAAAACCTAACCTAAAAAGTAAGTAAAAATATTATTAATCAAATTTCTATACTTTCAGCTTCGTTCAAGGAATAAAAAAAGGGGAATATATATGTACATATATATAAATCGCTTCAGACTTAACTTTATTGCAACGCGGTTCAAATATCGGAATTTTTTCCCTAACTTTTTCCTACTTTTTTCAACAAGGATAAAACGCATTTTCTGGAGTTTCCTTGCAATGTCGACAGTCTTGTATTGGAAATCCATACGACACATTTATTCTTTATTTCGTTCTTAAGGCTTTTATATCTAAGAAGTGTTTTTGTCCCCCGTGATTTTTTTATTATCTATTGGGAATCTCCGAGTTTATCTTCGTCCCTTATTTGTTGATTATACATCCCATGATGTTGAACATAAGTTTGTACTTAGGACAAAGCAATCTTAATAGTTGAACGTGTAGGGGGCAGCATTAACCAAACCGTTCATATGCTGGGCAGGTATCTTTAGGATTATGTATATATATGTGTGTGTGTGAGTGTACAATACTGTAGAATATATAAACATACAAGTCGTGCGATACTTAATTTTTTTTTGTTTTGAGAAAGGTCGCATGGGGCAAAAAATCACCCCAGGCTGACGAAATCTTTAATTCAGGGAAAATTGCCTGTTACCAATGCCCTTGTAAATTTCCTCCTATACCAGCGCTTCTCAAACAGTGGATTGAACCCCCCCCCCCCCTAGGCGGCCCGTGATAATGGAGGGGGGCACGAGCTTATCGAAAAGTAAAAAAAAAGATTTAAAAAGAAGGAAGCAAAACAAAATATACATTCGGACATAATAAGAAATAAAATACACATTTATAATGATATAATATATTTATAAATGTATCAGTACTGCACAATATATTTGATAATTAAAATCATAACACTAAATCAAGAACAAGTTTAACTACTACTAGTGATTCACATAGGCTTGTCATATGCAGAATTTGATAATTTTTAAGCTTTATGATTAAAATCGCGTATTTTGTAGTTTTAACCTCAAAAGTGCATTATTATTGCTCTCAATGTATTTTTATCTTGTGAAGGGGGGAACGATGAATATTATGATCGAAAATTAGGTCGCCAGCATTGAAAGTGTGAGAAGCCCTGTCCTATATATGACAGTTTTCGTGGAATTAAAACATTTTTGTCAGATGTCTTCCTCTTTTTGGTAGGACAACCGTTTTTTCTAAAGGTATTTGTATCCCTGCACAAACCCAAATGCGCCAAAATATTTTCAATAAACAGGTTCCCTTTTTCCCCTTGAAAAACTTAATGGTTTTGTTTGCTGTGTCGAATCAGTATAGCTTATAAATGTGAATTATCACAATATATAAAAAATAAATGGAACTTCTGTTATCTCTATTGGATGAAGATGAAACTTCCGAAAAAGAAACTAATGAAGCAAGGGGAGAACCTGATGGTAGGATGGATAGAAATCATGATATCGAAAAAAAGTTGAGAAAAGTGAGGGACATGAGAGGTTTCAGTCAAAAAGGAAGATTTTTCAAATGCTATTTCATTAAAAATAAGATAGGAAACCAGAAGTGTGTGACATAAGACGCGCGGTTCCCTGTCAAAAAGACATAAGCAAGAAAAAAATCAACTTGTCTATCATCTAAGAACAATAAAACTATAATAATTTGAACAGCATAAGGCAGTTTTGCCTTCATGTAATGCTAGTGAAAAGTGTTTGTGATTTCAGATCTTAATGGAAATCACACGCATTTGAAATGTTTTAGTTAAGTTTGTGATTGGGATTTTTCTCAAATTATCACAACAAAAAAACAACAACAAAAATTGAAGAAATAAAGTAGAATTTAAAAGTATGTAACAATACTTTCTCTTAATAAAATTATTCAGTCCAAATGCGATTTTTACTGTGTATAATAAAAATATTTTTAAGAAATGACAGGGGTTACTACGTTACCCTACGTGATCACTAGCGTTAGAGTCGAGTGCGCAACTTCTCCCATGTTAACTGATTAGCTTAACAGGAATACAAGTTTAACAGTCACTTTAGTTTTTTAAAAGAGTGCTGCATAGCCAAATGCTATGGTGAGCTGACGTATCGTTGCATTGGACATTGAATCCAACCATTCCGAGTGCTAATTAGAGAATCATGTGAGAAATTAACTTTCTGGAAACTTACTTGATACGAATATCTTGAACTTTTGGTTTAAAAAGGAGATCCATTTTGTACAATACATTGTTCACTTGTGTTACTCTTGTTTGTCTACTAATGCCCATCTATAATGTGTATCCAAGAATCATCGTATGTCCAATCAATAGAGAATCCATTCCAGAATCATATAAAGAAGCATCAATCATAAAAATAATCAATTTTCTGTTCTACATACAAACACACATGCATGCATTTATGTATACACGGAGGGTAAAAAACTGGAGACACTCTCTTAAAATAATTGGTCTATTTTTGAGTTACATTTAGAAAACTTTGAAAGAATATTGACCATTGACTTTGCTCATCTAAAGTCAGCTATAAATTGGAGGACGGCGTTTCGAAGAGTTAAAGTTGTAACGGGTTCAATTCGGGTTCTTCTACTATGCTCTTGGGGAAACTATTCTTTAACTGTGATTTTTGTCTAAAAATCACTTTCGTAGAGATGACTTGGTTTTATGCAAATGTAAATACAATCTAATCCCTGAAGTTTGGGTGTGTGAGTAAATGGTTATAGGTAATCATTAAACGTGAAATATATGAATAAAAGAAAGTGAACTGTGATTGGGAAGTTACGCATCCTGAAATGTATATTCATCTTAGAATCCACTAGGAGTATTTTGGAATTAAATAGGATTAGAGCCGACTGAAATTGGGGTTCGAGAAGGATGGTCAAGTGCTTCTCAAACTTTCACTACTGGTGACCCAAAATTCCATCATAATTTTCATCGCGCCCCCTCCATAATGTTTTGAATTCAATAATACTATACTTTGACGCAAAAGCTACAACACGACTTTAACCTCTGAAGTACCACCGACATATATAAACGTCTCGCTCAGCCAAAGTGTCAATTGCCTCAGACATAAATATTCGTCTTTCCGAAGTGTGATCTTTTCTGTGCACTGCTATCCATAAATTACTTCGAAGGCTTTGGGATGCAATAAAATGACTTTGACAGCGTTTGCGAAGGATTTGCTTGTTTCAAAGGATTTTCTTATTTATTCCTTTTCTTCCCTCCCCAATACATCACATACTCGACCCTACGTAAAAAAATGTGGTATTATTGAGCAAATCGCGTAACTTTTAATTGGCAGTTAAATGATTAATTATAAACTGTACATGCTATCAAGATAAATACTAATTTTTGTATATAATTTTATATGTGATAAATTCATGGGGTCACGGGTAATTATTAAACTTGTTCTTAATTTAGTATTGTTAAGTTAGTTATAAAATACATTGTGAGGAATAATACATTTATAAGTGTATTATATCAGTATAAATGAGTATTTTAATTTTTATTATGTTTATTTGTTTACTTTCCATGAATTAATAATTTCTTAAATAATTTTTTTTCGACTTTTCAATATGCTCGCTTCCCCTCGTAAAGTTTTCACGCCCCCCTGGAGGGGGGAGAATCCCACAGTTTGAGAAACGCTGAGCTCCGGATGAAGCTAAGTGATTTTGTACAATCTTATATGTTCGATTAGTGTTAGGATTTCAGATTGCTTCCAGATTTAAGCAATGAAGCTGTATATCATCCATAAAGTGTTAAAGCTAGAATAAAAGTAGTTATTTTTAAGATCTTGTCGGCGTTTCCCCGAACCCTCTTATGCCCTCGACCTTAGGGCCACGACAAAGTGATTGAATATTGTTTTCAAAAATGCTGTAAGAGATTAAAATCAGGGATACGATTTGGTCATGAAAACAAATGTTTCTCAAAAATGTAATGTCCTGCCACTTCACCATAAGGAAACATTGGTGCTGGCATGTGACCGACAACGAAATTGAGGTAAGGTTCACTGTTCAGAGTTGCATCCAGAGATATTAAGGAACCCAGTTTAACTCCAGCAAAACAATTTCCACACTATTGTTCTACTAACAGACACTGAGAATTTTAATTTGATTCAAGGTATGTATGAATTCATGCTGTTCGCATCATATTCTTATCCTGCCATCCCTATATTAGATTGAAAAATGAGATCCTTTGACAAAACTACTTTTTAAGTCCTTAAATGGTCATTTTCGACAGTCCTGGCCTTTTCCTAATTTTTATGGGATAACTGTAACATTACGGCTTTCATCCTGCTGAAGCCAATCTTTTGCAAAGTCCATTTTGTTAGGCATTAAGGTATGTTATAAGATTCCTTTAAATGAAATTTTATTTTTAGTGTTCTTCTATTGGTGTCATAGACTGTGGGTGCTACTAAATATTCAACTTTATCGTTAACCATCTTTCTTGCTTTTTTTCAACTGCTATTCGTTAAAGACGCAATATACATTTTGCAAGAAAATCAGTGTTCCAGAGGTTGAAAATCTTTTGAGAGTTGGTGGAACTTTCCATAAGAAAAACATTTAGATTTAATAATTTTTACAAATGTTTAGTAGTAAAAAAGGAATATATATTAAATAATGCAATACTTTTGATCTAATAACTACAAAAAGCCCAACGCATCCCACGAAAAATATGCTTTAACTTTTCTAATTTCTTTTGAGTTATATATGTTACCGTTAAAGTGGGTATAATTCAGTTATTTCATAGAATAACTAGGTATTTCATGAAATAACTGAACAAATCAGTTAAAGTATATTGAAGTATTGAATTCTACGATTTAACTAGCGTATTCCATAGAATAACGATTATGTGATCGTTAAAGTATGAATATGGCACTCGAAAGTTTTTTGAACCGATTCCAGCTGCTTTGCGAAAGGATTTTTCTGATTAGGATCTAGAAATGGCCGAAAAAACAATTATACCCTAGATGTCAATTCAGTATATGTCAGCTAGAATTAATTTCCATTGAAGAAATTTCAAATATTGACACGACGCTTCGATCTGTTGTAACAGCTCAAAGCTGAGGTAAAGGACAAGAATTTAAAAAGTGCTTCTGTAAAAAAAGTGTGTAATAGTAAAAAAAGTCTTGTTTCGAAAATAATAAGCAGTGCAATACAAAGTGCCATCACAGCAATCCTTGCTCGAATAAATAATGAAATGTAAAATAGTGGTAATCTCATAAAACTTAAATTATTATTCTCTCTTAGATTTTTGTTTTAAGAAGTTTACACGTTTCTATGAAGCAACAGTTTTTCTTCCCAGCATGTATTTTCGTTGATAATATTTAAATATAATCTATTTTTGCAACATATTCTTTTTTCCCCTTTCTGTTTAACTAATGTTAGCAGTAGGAGCAATAATCAATTAAATCATCTGCTGTCCCTTATTATTAATCAATTATTCATCCGCAAAAGGCATACAATGTATTTTTCGAGAGATTTTAGCTATTTATGAACAATTAATTTATAAAATAACTTTGAAGTTTTTTTTCACTTTAACGGTCTATTCTTAGTTGTTTCATAAAATATCTAGTTATTTCATAGAATAACTAGGTAAAGTAGGAAATTTTTCATCTATTGTATACTTTAACTGACTTCTCTAGTTATTTTATAAAATACCTAGTTACTCTTGGAAATAACTGAATTATACACTTTAATGGTAACATATTCACCAAATTTTGTTCAAAAATTGCTCTACTTTGAAAAACAACGAATAATCTTGTGAACAAAAGTATAAAATTAAAGCAATCTCGATTGTTATAGTGTATAATAAAGCCCTGATGAAAGAGGAAATCAATTGATTTATTGTTAATGAGTAGAAATAAAATATGTTTAAAGATTAAGAAATGAAAACATTAAATTGATGAAAGAAATTTATATCCATTGAAAAAATAAAAACAAGCCTTATAGTAGTCGCATATGATGTGTAACATCTGATATGTTATCGTGGTAAATACGCAATAATGACTTTAATCCTGAAAAAAATGAATCGGGTAGGATTGGAAATAATTTTCTATCGAATATTTATATCTTTATTGAAAATTTTATTTAATTAACGCAAGGAGTAATGCAATTTTTTTTATCAAAAATATTTATTCTTGTTCAATTTGGGGAAGAGCGGAGACAATAGATTTATGAAAACTAATGTATGACACATATACTTGGGATTTCAAAGCATTTAAAAAAACAGCGTCAATAACAGCACCATGTTAGTTGTCGAAACATTTCGATTTGTGCTCATTTTGAGCTTGAGTTCATCTTTCGAAAAGCTATGCGTGGCTCAACTTCTGGCAAACTGAAGTTAACGTTAAAATCACCACCTAAAATTATGGGAAGCGAGTGATATTTTTTTTAAAAAAAGAGCAAAACCACCTTCGGTATACGGTAAAAGTACAAAATGCAGGAAATCTTAATTTTTTTTAAACTGTTTGATTCGGAGCAATGTATGCAACCATCAAAGTGACTGTTTGTCCATTTTAATCCAACGAGCCTTGAGACTTTAACATTTGAACGTAAGAATCGAAAGTTTATTCTGGATGCAGTCAAAAAGACTTGCTGGTATGTGCGGCAGGCTGACGGCTCAATTGCTACTAGAGTTGGACCCCGATACGAGGGTAGCTCCGATACGAGGTACGAGAAACCTTCAAGAACATTCTTAAAAATTAGATATATTAGAGAAAATAAAAAACGTTTACTCATTTTTTAATTGAGAAATCTTTGTCAATCGCAATTAAAAATATTATATTGACAGCGACAGGAATTAATCTCAAAGTATGAAAATGATACGCACTTAAATATTTATTCAAGTCGTATTTTTTTAAGAATGATAAGCTTTGTCAGACGCTTAACAGAAAATATAATTATTATAATATATAGTTTACACGTATATAAATATATCATCAGATTTCACACACAACGAGCCCTGAGACTTTGACATTTGAGCGTAAGAATCGCAAGTTTATTCTGGATGAAGTCTAATAAGACTTGCTGGTATGTGCGGAAGGCTGAAGGCTTAATTGCTACTAGAGTTGGACCCCGAGACGAGGGTAGCGAAGAGACACCACCAAGTGCGCTGATTGGTCAAACCAAACAGCACACGCTTCCCCGACATCCTGTTAAGGCATTTCCGTTCCTTCTCACGAAATCACCCAACAAATATCCAGCAACCGAGAGTAAAGATGTTACACATCAAAAAAGAACTTTCTCATTTATTTCCAATCTCACACTTAGTTTTAAACTTATAAACAAAAAAAAGTCTCAGAGAGACATGAATTAGATTTTTCCGGCAAATATCAGCTTTTTTAATATTTATAAGTAATTTTAGAAAATACAAAAATTGACACACACATTAAGATACAACTTTAAAATTTCGTTAGTTAAAACATATTTTTAATATGAGAGTATATCAGATAATATTGAAAATAGTTTGATATGATTTTAAAATAAATCATTATAATTACAAATCTCAAGTACATTTCTAAAACTAATTAACCCACGAGTCGTCAGCGGGCACAGTGTCACCATAGGTTCACAAAATTGATAATTCCGGGAAAATATTAATTTATTACCAATACATTTTACATGATCCTCCTATATGACTGTCTTCATGTGGACTAAAATGCATATGTCATATATCTCCCTTTTTTTGGGAGTGGCGCACACACATATTTTTCTTCCAATCTCAAGATACTTGGAGTGATTCAGTTACCAATGCGACCACTTTTGTTCAAAAATATATTCTATGAACAGGCTACATTTTCCACCTGTAGAAATGAATTAGTGATTTTGATTGCTTTGTTGTAAGACTCACTATGGTTTATAAATGTAAATGAGCAAAATATAAAAAAAGGAATGGTGAACTGTGATCTGTTTTGAAAGAAATTGATTCTGATCAAGCAACGGAAGAACCTGCTTAAATAATGGATATTAATCATGATAGTGAACAAAACTTTGAGAAATACAATGGACATGAAACGTTTTTGTTGTAAATAAAATTTTGAAATGTTACCTAATGAACTCCGTCAAGAAAGATAAAAAGCCAAAACTGTAATACAAGACACACTGCACCGTGTGCAAAAGATACAAGGAAGAAAAATTTCAACATACTATTAATCGATCATCATGGACAATCGAACTACAACAACTTGAACAAAATATGACAGGTTTGCCTACAAATAACATTACTGTAATGTTAGCAAAAATATCGATGATGTTTGTCCTTTATAAATATCAAGCATATTTTTGAAACCTTTTAGTTCAGTTTGATTGGATTTTTTTCACAAATTATCAAAGAAAATTTGAAAAGTTCTTAAAAGTAGGTAAGTATATTTTCTCTTAGTAAAATTATTCACTAAAATAAAGGTTTTTAGTGTACAATAAAAATAATTTTGCAAAAAGGATTGGGGTGATTCCGTCTGCTCTTACGTCTAATAACGTTAGTGTCTAGTTCGAGCCAGGTTAAGTAATGAAGAAAATTCTTTGCAGTTTTTAAACTGTTCTAGAAAATTTAACATACTCCTTTGCGCTCTACAATTGTAATTTTATTTATTTTGTGATCGTAATGATTTACAAGATTTATCTCAGATATATCAATATTGATTCAATTAGTCACCCTGTGAATACAAAACTATAAACAAATCGTCACATTCATCAGACAATTGAGTGTGTGTTTATTTATTCTAAAAGAGAAAAAGTTTTCATATGTAAAAAGTTTTGTAACAAACACACGAATTTTTCGCAACTTTTTCATGAAGTAAAATTTAACCCTGCAGCTGGTAGGTTACAAAGCAGTTCAAAGAAAGTAGGTTCAAACTTGCGTATTTTTTTATTTTGTATTTGAAATCTACATTTTAGAATTAAAATATACACATTTTTTTGTAAATGTGTTTTGATTTTAAAATATATAATTAGATCATAAAAATATGAAAGTAAAAACATAAATGAAAATATAAGCAGGAACAGCACGGATCACACAGCTAAATAGGGTGGGAAATTGCATACCTTGGAAATTGGGGCTGCGCAAATTTTGCAACATATGCATTGCCCGTGGCAATCACGGGAAGCGTAGAGAGATGTTTAAAAACAGTGTTTGTTGAAAGAATTGTGATTTGTGTGAATCTACTGCAAATTTCTTTTATATTATTATTTAATAATTTACATATACGAATTTTTTAGAACTTTAATATGTGATAACGCCCTATGTTTAAAGTACTGTTTTACGCATTTGCTTCTGTCTATTTTGTTCGTTTATTAAAAAAACCTATTTTTAAATTCAACGTTTATCATATACTCTTGAAAAGAGTTTTTACAGAACTGCAAATCCTGCCATCATGAACAACGGGAAACATGAACAAATGCTCGAGTTTTGGGAAATCGTGTTTATAAGTTGGTTATTTAATCCTTCATAACTAGTTATTTTTTGTATAATTAAGGCAATGTTTACTGATCTCATTTCCCTGTTACACAGGTCGGCAACCTTTAACCTGTGGCGTGCCAAACCAATCTACAAATATGATTCAACATGCGTCACAGTAGGATATTTTTGAAACAATTCGATTCCCGCAATAATGCATGCAGAGTTAGAGAATACCAGTCAATAATATAGATATTTACAGTTTTGTTATATATAATTTTACATCAATTAAATATATTTCTTAACATAAAAATAAACAGCGTAAAATATAACTATTTCTTCAACAAAAGTAAAAAATTAAAATTGTACATATATTATGTATTTTTAAAGATATTTATTAAAATAAGAAATATACAACATAAAATATAAGTATTTCCATTCATTAGAGTTAAACTAAAAGATAAATACACGCAAATTTTAATGCCCCACTTTACTTCCACATCACAAGATTAGGGGTATAATTCGTGATATTCAATTTGACACGATTCTGAGCTTTCAATTGTTAAACAATTTCATATTGCGGACTCGAAATATTCTTCATATGAGAAAAGGTATGTTACTTAGATATGTAAAATTAAAAGCGGAAAGCACATAATACGTAAAATTTTCTCCTTTCAAAATATAAAATCTCGCCAGAAACGGCACTCAATAATTAACTAATTATTTGTAAATTTTTTCTTTCAAAATCTTTCAAGTTTTTCGTAAATCCGTTAACCCTTTCGGGACGAAGGACGCAAACGCGTGCGTACCGCCAGGGCCGGAGGTTTCCATCACGAGTGTCACTCACAGGCCGGAGGGTTTTGCGTAGTTAAGCATAAATCCATAAAAACACCAAAATAAAAACACGTTGCTCAATATTATTCTGTATATTATACGAACGGTATATGCTTCAAATATTTCGTATTAATATACTTTATTTACTTCAGTCTCTTTTTGTTTAGGTACGTTTTTAAACATTTTATCGTAAGCATTTGTAAAAATCGACCTTGTATAAAAAATAAGGGAAAAAAAAGACAAATTATTTTACCAGATCTAATTATCCTTAAAAAACAAGACTGAAAACCCAAATCACACACACAAATGCTTTAGCGAAAATATATCTCATCTTCACTATAAACAAAAAACACATGTTCATTTTAAGAGCAGTCGTAAATCAATCAATTCGGAAACATTCATTTCCCCTCATGTTTATAAAACAAAAACCACGTGTAAGTGAGTAATATTCCTCTCATTTCAAGTAGAAGGTCAGATCTCTATGTATCTCAAATCTTATAGACATAGAACGCCATCTATTGCCAAAAAACTGAGCTTAAAAAACGTTCCAAGGGAGTGGCGCAGATAAGTGACGCTAGGCCTCTGACGGTGTTTCATGCCGGCGCAGATACGCGACACTCGTCTCCCTGGCGGTGTTTCGTGCTGGCGCGGGCGCGACGTTCGTCCCGAAGGGGTTAATGTCCATAATTCTGAAGATATTTGCCAAATACGGTCAATTTCAAATTTATCGACTTCTATTCTCTAAAAAATGGACAAATTTGTTGAGTAGTGCAGAGTGTCACTGAGAATTGCACCGCGTGCTATACATGGCACGCGTGCAGTATTTTGCCAACCTAGCAGTAGTTTCACATAACAACCAAATAGTAAACTCAAAAGCCATGCAAGTAAAATATTATTACCATTTTTCTAAATGTTAATAATATAAGCATTAGAATTTTTTTAATCATATCTCACAAATTGCTTAACAAAGCTGGCCATTTTATTATAAAATAAACAGGGTCTAAGGGATTATGAAAGAATTTGTAAGTATACGTTTTTAAACATGTCGATTTAATTTATTAGATATAGTTTTAACAAATTTCAATAAAAAATATACACTTGAGTGAATTATATAAACATCCTTCTATAAACATTTATCTTACTCCCTCTTTCTCAGACATAGTACTTTGAACAATAATAAAATATTACTGATAGATGCATAGAACTGATTCCTGAATTTAATAAAAAATAATTAATTTAGGTTTATAAGATCTTAATTAGTGAATATTTGTGATAGAGAGAGTGGGAAAGAGATAGAGTGATGAGTTTATATACATATATTTTTTTTATATTTTGTTAAATCTATCTAAAACTTTGCAAAAACATACTGAAAACAAAATCTAACACATTTTTAGACAAAATAAATTTGAAGAACTCCTAGAAAGAATGAAAGACGACATCATGTCTAGACACTTTCAGATGAAAATAACAAAGGTGTCTGGGTCACGCTTTACTGCGAATTGAATCTCATTTACAATCAGAGCATTACCAGAATTTGATGTCATCGACGTTGAGTTACTTAGGCTTGAATAGGTCCTTCTAAGCAAATAATTCTACGAAACTGTTTAATATAGAGAAAGTGAAAACAATAATTGTTGTTTTATTATTTTTCAGATAAAAAGGAATGTTTTTGAATGAGTTGATTTTTACGGCAAGACCATTTGGAAGTATATTAAAAATCCTTTTCCAGTAAAGAAATATATCTAATGCACACAATTTAAATTCGAAATAATTAAAGTTAGTGCATTTGTCTCTAGTGCAAACACATAGAGTATTTACGTAACTTAAATCATTTTCTTTTCATGCTTGTATTCAAAAGAGTTTTGCATAAAATATAGAAGTAAACTTGTTCACAGCATTTTTCTATCGTTCTCATTCACTGTATTATTTATACTAAAATAGAAGCAGACTTTATACGCCTGGTCAAAACCATTGCTCAAATTTTAAAACTAATTTACATGCATTATATAGTTCTATTTATTTGTTCTTTTCATCACAAAATTCAATATTCCGTTCCTCAATTAAATTCGTCACTGAAGCTGCATCATCCAACACTTCAATGATTAAGATCTCAGATTTTGATAAACCTGCAGAACTCTTGCAGCATCGTGGAAAGCTCGTATTTATGAAGTATTTAGCTCGCTGATTGTTAATATGACTTCGTATGAGACAACACATTTCTTCCACGTGACGATTTTAGTCCAGTCTATCTTTGCGATATTTTTCTGCGAGAGGTTGCAATAATGCACTGTTGCGACTATATTGGTGACATTATATGAAACGAAGCACATAGTTGCCAATTAAGCGTGTAAGACACATGCAAAATCAAAGTTTCCGTCTTGGTGAGTTTTTTGAACTTGGGCATTGTGGTGATAGTACGCAATAAATTTATTACAGCTTCACGAAAAACTTTTTTTATATGTAAGGAGGGAAAATAATTAGCACAGAAAAAAAACGCATAAAATGCAGAAATAGAAATAATTAAATAGATCGGAATGAATTATTCATTTGTTTCGAAAAACTTACTTAAAATATAAAAAAAACAAAATGACGTAATTTATTGGAAATTAAAGTTTTCTGGTAAATTGTTTTAATAGAATATGGAACTGAAACTTGCTGGATTTAAATTCTTTGATCCGGTATTTCTTCGAAATATGACGCCATTGTCACAAACTCGTTACTGCCGTGGTCAAGTTGCGGGAGCCTCTCATGGTGCCACTAAAGACACGCCATGTCGATGAGTTGATGGACAGTAAATCCGTCGTGGCTCAAAGTCATCCCATTGAAATGATGTGGGAGTTAAAGTAGAGGGGTGGTGTCATTTAAGGTGTCTCTAGAGCGTCGTCCGAAATTACAAGCTATTGCTGTAATGGAATGCGATGTTAATTAATACAGTTAAACGTTAAACCAGTTTTTAGTGCGGTAGATAGGGGCCGCATAAAAAAACGCACAAAAAAATTCGTAAATTTCATAAATTCTTGCATATAACAAACAAATTCGTTGAAATACTAGATATTTTTTTTATGCGGAGGAGAAGCAAAGCATAAAAAATTCGCACTTTATAAATACGCCAATTATGTGTACGAAATTCATCAGAAAGTATTTCCATTACAAAATTAATAATTAAATTACACATGGACGCATATTTAAAACATTTAGTTTCTCATTGTGTGCATGTAGAAATTTTCAAAATGCACATGCATAATTCACTGCTACT
>BMAO01035653.1:0-106445 GCA_019973975.1 Trichonephila clavata | reverse complement strand
GTTCGAATGTCGTGGGGTCCCTCGCCAATACGAATCTTCTAATATCATTTTTCAGCCCACTAATGAATCTCGATTGTAGAAGTTGATCATTCGCCTGTCGGACTGCCAACGATGCCACAACGTTATGCGACTCGAAAACCTGATTTCCCAATTTTTTTATTCTGGATGCGAATTCCTGCACAGTCTCAGAAATTCCCTGCTGACAAACGGAGAACAGTTGAAGTTTTGTGGACAATGGAACCGTGCATTCGAATATCTTAAGGAGAATTGAGACAATTGTTCGAAGTCGTAAATATCATTATTGCTGGGGTCAGCAAAAAAAAATTCTTCCGCTACACCTGAAAGTTTGAGTTTCAAAAAATTGCAGTTTTCTCATTATCTGCCCAATTGCCTAACTTCGCAACTTCGTTAATTTTATTTAAAAATTTTCTAACACTCGAACCCTCACTGCCCGCAAATTGTGGGATCAACTCAATTAAATTAAACCGATCGGAAGTAGTATGCAATTGAACAGGATCGGCCTGACGAGAACGAGGCATTATGCGAATTTTATCTAAAACCGGCGAGTTGCAATTAAGATAAAATTATCGACAGAATGAAGTTAAAAAAAAATTATGTTAACATTCTTACAAAGAGAAGGATCCATCTCCATCCAATATACCAGTGCCTAAATACATTAGAACAATATGGGATCGAAAAAAAAGAATTTTGCAACCTTTCATCTACCGAGGAAATTAAAAATTAAACTTGCGAGGAAAAAATAATTTGCTTTAAAGTTAACGCCAATGTATTCAACATTACAACAATCTTAAATTTATTATACATTCGAACACAACACATTAGCGATTGCCCAAATTCATCTAAAAAATTCACGCGTGAACGAAAGAGGTGAAAAAAAAATTTCCTCGAATCCTGGTCACTTGGCACCAGATGATGCAGCGCTACAATTACTTCATTAATTTAACATATTATGACTTACGCAGGTTCGATTAATTTAACTTATGTCTGCATCATATTAGTGGTTAGTACTTTAAAACTCAATTAATTAAAACAATGAGATTAAATTCGTTTATTACTTTTAAAACATTACTAGGTTAAAATAAATACACTATTCAATTTTTAGAATAAGAATACTGCAACATTCCACTTATCTGAAACGGAGGCATGGAGCTGGGTGGTACTTGGACGGCCTAAATTCAACTCTCTTAATCTGAAATCATGGTAATCTGTCTTCTGCTAATCTGTAAAAATCTCTCTCTAACATCTCTGTAAATCTGTGTAAAATCTGCCGAGAAATGTCCCGGTTCCTCCTTTTAAGTGGAGGCAAATTACCCCCTTTTTCATCCGCACGCCCTTTGGTCCTGCCTAGCCATTGGTCAGGAACCAAGCGCAGAGTCACAAATTTCGCGACGACTCTTCCAAATTATGAGTTCATTCAACTTTGCTGACCAGCCGTTGTGACCCCCTCAACTAAGGAATGCGACAACATCCTGTCAACAAGAAACAAGGGGAATACACACAAATTGCATGTGTCTTAGGGACCATCTTCAAACCCGATCAGCATCTAAGCCTTCCAGCCTCCAAGTCACCCATCATATGTTAATCGCTGTGTGGCTCTGAATTGGTTGGAAATCATTTTACTATCCTGGGGATATGCTATCGGAGTTTATAAAAGAAGTGTTTTGTAATTTAAGTGTATACACTTAAATTAATGAATTTAAAACCATTTTTAATATTAAATAAAAATTATATTATATTTATTGCATTGTTTTTTGAAAGTAAATATTTATTTAGAAGGATTTTGACGTTTTAAAGAGACAACTAAAAAATACAGGGGTGGGGCAAATAAAAGTGACCTGGACGAGTAGATATGATTGGACGAAGGGACGCGCACACCAAGGATTGAGACCAGTTCAGATCTTAGTGCATGTGGCGTCAGTGTGAGATAATCAGTGCACTGGTGAAGATGGTACTCACAGTGCTGCAAAGGGTGTTAGTTGTGGAAAGTTACGTTAAAAAAATTGTGGAAAGAGTGTGATCGGCTGTTCATTAACTATTATTACTCCTGACAGAATTGCTAGTAGTGGTTAGTCCGGTCTTGGCCTTAGCTGGACATTCAGTGTGCGATTACTTTTTGTGTGGAGCCCTCAGGGCATGTCGCAACAATCCTCTTAGCCTTCAAAAACTGCAGTAGAACTTTTCTTATGAGTTTTCAGCAACCCAGCTTCGATATGCCTGCCGCAACTTGCTCACCAGGCCCCAAAGGTGCCAAGAAATAAATGGTGGTCATCTTCAACATTTCCTATAAGCAGGTTATCCAACTATCTCCTTTCCTTTGTCGTGTTTATATCTAACCTGGAGCTCTGTTTTCCGTGTCACTTTTATTTGCCTCACCCTGTATTTTCATATACATATGCTTAAAAATTCAAACTCATTGGACCCATTAATAGTTAACAATTGCATATTGAATATTAAAGTCAGTAAGGTTGAAACCTCCCTTGATTAAACGGTTAGAACGACATATATTGTTATATATCAATATATCAATCGTATGTGTAATGGAAAGCCGAACTTTTGCTGTATCAGATACCTGAAAATGAATTCACTGTTTTTAACCTATTATAACTAATATGAATCACTTTTGATTACTTGTGTGATAGTCACATGTCGGATAGTCGTTTCTGTGTCAGTCAATTTGTCAATAGCTATGTCTTGTATCTTGTTATGAGCTCATGTTGCCTACTACTGTTCTGATGCTAAAATAGGCCGTTGCCTATGAGCTCTTTTTATCATAGTGACAAGACATGTCAAGTGATTCTTCAGTTGGCCGTGTCCAGCCGCTATCTTCCTGAAGGCACGACTCTCTTCTCTCTTTTTTAACAAATACTCACAGAAAGCTCGAATCCATCAATGAGATATTTTTAAAGTCGAGAGTAATTATTGGTAATCGACATATTACAGATATTTTTATCGAGAATAATGTTCCAATATTAATATTATATTCAAACTTTCAATTATTCGCGCACCCGCGTTTGTGTACTGCTGGCCATTAAAACTGCAACATCAGGTAAGAAAATAACTAACAAAATTTTATTTATTATACATATGCAGCATAGTAAAAATTTTTTTAATTGTTTGCAATTTCGGGGTACAAAATCTCCGAAATTAGTACACAGACCTGCCGCTTCTAACAGATAAAACGGCTCAAGGCCGGTTAGGCTTTGAGTCAAAATGGACTGGGATGACAGATACGAGCAAATAATTCCATGCTGCTTCAAACCACTTTATCAATTATATTGGCTGGAGAGCATAGATGACAGAATCGCTATTCCATGATCAAATATTTGTAATGGACGAGATATCTACAGAACATGTTGTCCAGAGCAGCAGTCGAATACTCAAGAGTCGACACGACACAAGATTGAGCACATCCATCGCCTTTAAGATCTAAGAAATGTAATGCTGGCTGTTCAGTTAGCCAACGATGCGAATAAGAGGGGTTCGTGTCTTGGACCCAATGACCTCTTATACCGTCAGTGGCTTAACGTGCACCCCCGCACTGCGGGGGGGGCAAGGCTTCCAGGGGGCCCAAATCCTGACTGAAGCCATGAACGTAGATTTTCTCCAAGTTCGCTTCACATTTTTCGAAATCGAATTTTTATGCGATTTTCCAATCAGCGATCAAACGTCATTCATCATCAAAACTTTCATACGCTCATTACATTTCTTTAATCCTATAGCCAAATCAAAAAACTTTTTTTTTTCATTTGCTGCAATCCAGGCAACGAGAGATACTTTTTCTCTAGTGGGTTTTCTTTTTAAACCTTAATTACTAACAAATAAAACAGTCAAACGGAGAATCCGATAAAATGCTAGGAAGATACAAAAATTTCAACACTGTTATTATTACTGTATACATTACATTAGCAGTAGGGAAGGGAAAAAAAGACATGATTTACTTTTTAAGAAGCAGCAAAGAAAATTATTGGTGTCTTTAGTCCCCCCCCCCATGTGTTTCAATTTAATTTAGCAAAGTCGTAAACAAAGTACATCTGTTATGCTTTTTTCAAGTAAAATAGTATTACGATCCTTGGAAAAGCATAGAGAGCATTTTAAACGAGAGCATTTGATGATAGATTTATGAGTATTCAATCAAATGAAGTATAATGAGAAGAAAGCATAATGGAATATATCAATTTTTTTATTTCATTTTCATAAAATTATTTTTCCTTCATACAAAGAACTCTCCTTATTAAAAGTTGCAGTATTTATACGCTAGAATGTAATCGAACTTAGATCAAGTCCATCTCAGGATTCAGAAATGAAGAATCAGGTAAGTGATACCTTTTTTCTTTCGTAAGAATTTTAAATCTAAAATTATTTTACAGTGTTCGTGTTTTTATTCAAGTTCCCAGGTTATCTATCGTTAGAGATTTCCAGTTTTAATAAATATTATAAATACTCTCTAATGTTATACATTTTTTACTTCGTTTACTCAGACTCCGGTTGGTTTTGCATTCAGAAAAAGTTTAATGATAAATTTTTTTACGTGATGTATAAAGGTATATTATGTTATGGTTTGTGGCAATCCTTTGTATATATATATATATATATATATATATACTTGCTGGTAAAGAGTGTTCTTTAGGACGAATGAGAGAAGATAAGCTCTGAAGAAACCAATAGACTTAATAATTCAATGCCGAAACGACTTCAGGAAGTTTTCAACACACGGGGTTATCCAACCAGCTGTTAAATAGCTCATTATCCTTTTTAAATAATTTTTATAATTACTATTAAAACAGTGAACGCAGACTTTTTCTACTTGATTTTGTTGATATCGCTACAAACCTGTATTTATTTTCAAAGCTATGAAAGCAAACCGAATTCACTTTTGTTATTCTGAATACTTGGAATGAACTAAATAAAATATAATTTTAAAAAAAATTTTAAATTCCGGTTTTTAAAATTTTTTTCGTCGTTTATGTAAGCAGTACTAGGTGAAGCAGACTTTTCTAGCAAGTATATATTTCTAAGATCCGGCTTGGGGCCCAAGACCTGACCTTGCGGGGGGCCCAATTATTTTCCGTTACGCCACTGAATACCGTCATACCAGGTCCAGAGCTAGTATGACGATTGAGAATTCAAGCGGACCATGTTTTTTTCTTGATATCTGCAAATGTAAATACGTTCATCATGATGCTGTTTGCAGAATCTGGACTCGTCTGAAAAGACACAATGCCCCTCTTGTATACAGGGGGAAAGTTTTATGACGGGTTTTATCAGTGGTCCTGCTATTAATCCTCTTGGAGAAATTCTTCTTTAACTGTAGTTTGACTTTAAAACCGCATTCCGTAGGTAAAACTTGATTTTATGCTAATTTGGAAGCTATTTAAACTTTCGCAAAGGGTGTGTTGGAGTTACCCCTTAATCCTTACGCTGCCATTCAAGTATTAAAGTATTGCTTTGCAGAAACGTGGATATAGAAGAGAAGGAGTTTTGGATTAGATTATAGCCAACCTAGGAGAAATCTGACAAGTGCTCTACTATCGGATGAAAAGATACTATCGGATGTTTAATTAATTGTCTCATAAGCTTAAGTTTGGGAACTAAATTAGATTGTTCCTTTGGTTTATAATCTTTAATTGATCTTAAATTGATTAGATTAAAATAAAAGTGACTATATTTTTATAACAATGTCCGATGAATCGGTGTTCCAAACATATACCTACAACCTCCGGGTTTCAACAGTTTGGATAACATATCTAAACCTTGTGCGTGTGTGTGTGTGTGTGTGTGTGTGCGTGGTGCGTGCGTGTGCGTGGCGTGTGTGTGTGTGTGTGGTGTGGTGTGTGTGTGTGTGTGTGTGTGTGTGTGAACCATCGATTACATATGTGTATAACAATGTTTAGCTTCTTTCTGACTAATGCGACTAGCAATGTCGCAGAACAATAAACCGCCCTCTTAACCCCGATTCTGCCACATCGATTTTCGACACGAGCTGGTAGCCGTTTCTCCTTCTTTTATGTATCGTAACACGATCTTATCACAAACAACCATTATTCAAATGCAATTTCCGAAAGTTAAACCCATTGTGTAGTTTTCTTTCAAAAGAGTTTGAGGTGATGTTTCTTCCTTTTTTCGTACGAATTGATATTCGTATGCAAATGCCAAAATCTTTCTTCCTAAAAATCTGACTTTTGTATCATCCCTCCTTTATGATGTCCAGTTTTCATGACCATCAGTATATGTACCGAGAGAGAGAGATGAGGGAGATATACAGATGCGAATCAAAATATACATTTACATATAGCGGGTTTATTTAAAGGTATTGGCTCATCTCTAGTCCCTGTGTATGATTTCATTCAGCTTGGCATTGATTCCTTACTCTAGAAAATATCCTTCTAAAAGGATTTCTGCATAATTGCCTCCTATATACAAGATATATCACATAGGTCCCAAGAAATTTGAAAAATCTTCCTTTTCAGTCCCCAAACATTCTTCATTAGGGAAAGATGTGCCAATCAAGATGATCAGGAAAATATTTGACAAGCACGGAAACAACCCGTAGAACATTTTTATCAAAAGAACTTCAGTATAGTTATGTTTAGTAAGTGAAAGATATTATATTAAGATGTAAAATATCTTTGATATATTGCCGTGAAGGACGAATCACATCAAGAATAATTAACCAAAATTATCAAACACAACTTGGAGTATTTTTGCTTTGAAATGTTGAATCATCACATGCTAGCATACTGTCACTTTATCCAGACAGGATTTGTTGGTTATCGGTGCTCAATTTAAAGCAGGAATTGTGTGACGAATCTATATGGTCTTTTGATTAACCTCCTCTATTTTTCCTAAAATAATTTATTTATTTCAACCAATCTTCACCGAGAGCCAGGCGTGATTTATGGAAATAAAATATATTATATAAGTTCGGGTTTCACGAGTAAAAGAGTTAAGTAAAATAAAGAGATGGAAGAGGGAAGTTAAGTGAAGTAAATATCGGTAGGTCAGCACGCAGTTGTTGACATTCGTAGATAGCGGTTACGTGGGGAGCTACGCGGGAAGAATTTGATTGAAGCTTGTAAAAATCCATGTTACAGAGTGTGTGTGTGGATCCTTCACCATCTCCTAACCAGTCAGCAAGGCAGAAATCATCACGACGGAACAGCCGATGTAAAAGATAAGGTCAGTGATTTAATATAAGATATTGCGAATATTCATACGTGGCGTAGCTGTAATTGTGCGTGTTTAAGCTTTCATAGATTCAGTTGCTATTCTGTTATTCCGCTAGTAGTAATTCCCCTTTTCGTACTCCACTTTATATTGTTTCTCTTAAATTTGAATTGTGTGTTTCTTCCCTTTTGTGTTAATTAGAATCGATAAATCTATTGATTTGCAATTATGTCTTTCGATCATTTAAGTCCGCCTACACATCCAGTATAATATTTACTTATAGACGGGAGATAGTAGTGTAAGGGGTGACATTGAGCCACGACAGTTGTTTCTCTGAAAGCAATTTTACTTTAGCCAGTGAAATTCCAAATCGAACGAAATCGAATCCAGTAGAAACGCCTGGTGCGTGTGAACATGGTTGCAAGAGGGGGAATAGGTCGAGTATCATCCCTGAGCCGACTATTAAAAGTCCTTACAATCATTAGTTCTCAATTTCTCCTTATATCATTTATATAGACTGTGAAAGCAGTCTCTCATTGTTGTCTCTCTTTCTCCAAATTTGACCTCTTGATATCTACTATGGCTCAACTATTTCTAGCGTTTCCATCGAATTGCGTCGTTGCTGCTTCCCTCTCAAATGTCGATCGATCTTTCTATTATGTCATTCCATTTCCATTTCCCAATTGAACATTTTGTCTCATATGGATACGTATGCTCGTTTTTCGTGAGAACTGTATATGAAACGTTTGAACAGTCAAAGTGAGTAGACAGAATCGAATTTTTATGGAAACTGTACTTTGTAAATGGAATGTTTCCTGTATCAGGTTACTGTTCCAATAATCTGCAACAGCGATACTCAACCTGCGGCTCACTGAGCATTTTTAAGTGGCCCGGTCATGGCTCATTGCTGTGAAAAATTCACTTATTTAAGAACATTGTATTAAAAATTTGGGGGGAAATTCTTTGTCAAGAAATCAAATATATCAATTTTGTTTTATGCTGTCGGTGTCGTACGGGTACGAATTTATATTCTTTTTTTAACGGTTACGGTTAGTGATAACCGACAACAGTGGAGTAGCGACAATTTTATGGGTGGAACTAATTTTTAACTATCTTTCATACCTTGGAAGTGAAAAATATTCGAAGAAAATATATCGTTTCAAGACGATTGTGAGGTTGACTGTTTTGTAGTGAAAAATAAACATGAATCAGTGATTGTTTGATTTGTCATGGTGCTGTTTTTAAAAAAATACTTATAAACAGAAATCCTTTTCCTCTAAGATCTCTTTCAAGAGGTGATAAATAGGCTTTCTGGAATAATCTTTGCAACAGCAGCAATTTTGTCAGTGATAATATCACAGGGACAACAGAGACATCCTATGAAGTTTGTTATATTATTGGTAATCATATGAAACCGTTTACTGATGCATAAATTATGAAGAGGAGTGTTTCTTAAATGATTCTGATTTAGTGTTAGTGACAAAAATAAAAAATATAAAAAATAATATTTAAAAAAAGAAAAAAACATGAGCTATAATATTTTGATCAATTTTCCACATGTTAAATTTCCAGTGTTATCTTGGTCTTCAGGTATTTCTAACTTCTCCTCTCCTATTTATCCCCATGTCGCGGCCCGCGTGAAATAACATATGTACGCAGCCCGCGTGAAATGGCTAACATATATATGCGACCTAGCAAAAAAAAAGTTGAGTAACCCTAATCTACAGATTTAATAATTCATTCGTATTGTTATCAAAATTTAATTAATATCATGGTGGATTGAAGGATATTTTTATAAGTAATTTCGTCAAATGAATGGAAATGTTTTTGTTTATTAAGAGTGAGCTGTTTATAGCTGCATGTAAAGGAACATTCCTTTTTCACTAACTATACGTTTAATGTATTCTATTCTAAACCTCAAAACCAGATTCACATTAAGGTTAAATGTTAATAAACTTCCATTTTTGATTGTTTCTAAATGTAATGGAAATAGTATGATGTTAAGTGGAAAAATGCTTTACAATCATGTGGCTCACTTTTAGGTCTTTTCCACTTTCGAAATATACTCCGGATTTACAAAGGTTTTTTTTTTCTTTGGATGAGAAAAGATTATTAATATTTAGTTTTAAGCTGTAATGTAGTTCCAGAAATCTAGAAATACTCTTAAAGGAAATGTCGAAGCACCATGTCAACCCGCTGAGTCCTTCTTTAGTGAAATATAAAGTAAACTAGAATATAAAAATGGAGAAGATATATACTTAAAGAATAATATAATTGCAAATAAGTTGAAGGAAATCTAATATCCATAAAGAAAAATCTTTAAAAAAAATTATTTCCTTAAAAAAAATACATAAAAAATTGGAAATTTTACGTGTTTTCTTAAGAAAGTTGTTTTATATGTTTAATCAATATTCAGTCAATATTGCGCTTTAAAGAAAGATACTACTTATATATAAAAAATGTTTGGTTTAATGGTTTTTGCAAATTATTTTTTATCCTCTCTGAAGTATATGTATTATACTGGTATACAAAATAACTTCGAGCTCAAAATACCACAAAAGCTAACCATTCAGGTTTTTAAAAAATTTTAAAATTCATAAAGGGATTTTAGGGGGCTACTTTACCTACAATAATTGACGCACATATATGAAATTTGCTTCATAAATATATCGAACTATTTATAACAAAGTGGTTATGAGTTTTGTGAGAACATGATTAGTATTTGTAAAATACTATACCTTGAATTCTTTTTGTAAATTCCTTAAAACATTTATGTATTCTAAATTCATCTATTTTTTTAAAATTATTGTTTCATTTAAAAATGCATACCAGCTTCTCTATTAATGTATTGATAACAATAATTAGAAAAAATAGCAAAGCGTTTGGCACGATAGAAAAAAGGCTTAGCATTTTATAACAAGATTAGCTATTTATTTTTTCTTCTGAGATAAATCAGTTTAAAGTTTTTATTTACCATTGAAATATAAATAAACTGAATTTTCTTAGCGAGGAGCTTTCAAATCTTACGAGATTATCAAAAAAATTCAATAAAATATTTTTGATTAGGAAAATTACATTTAACTTTTTGATCGATTTTTATCGATTGAATTGTATTGTGACCCCTTAATTAAAAGTAATCATACCTGTTTTTATATCTAGTAACCCTTATAATATTTGGGAATTTTTTCTCTCAATATTATTAACTCTTTACATACACGACTGGAGCACGAGGGCATCACGAAAATCCACCGACGTGGGCCGGGGTCGAACCTGCAATGTATAAAAATGTAGATAAAATTATAATTATATACGAAAATCACCAATTTTAAAACTGAGACAGATGTTTATTTTATCATGAGTTAACTAACAGAAGATGCATTGTTTTATATATTAAAAAGATTCAAATTAGATAAATATGTTTTTATAAATTTTCTTGCTGTACATATAAGTTATTTATTGAAAAGTGTAGTAAAGTAAGACTTTATAACTCGAAAATTAACTGTTACCAAATATATATGTAACAAAATAACTTTTCCTATTTATATAACAAATGATTACTCTTCCTATTTATATGTGTTAAAATTTTCAAATGATTTTAAAAATATTTAAAGTTAACTCTCTAAAGTCTTATTCCAATAGAAAATTTGAAATAATAATTATATTTGTTTAACTATACATATGATATAAATATACCGAAAGTGCTACTTGTCTCTTTTTCTCAGTCTTTATAGAAAAAAAAATGATTTTTGTTGACTGTTGACACTTTTATGAAAGCAACTTTCTCGCTGCAGTATTTTCGTAAATATCATCAGAAATTCTTGATCCATGGAAAACACGGGCATGAAGTGGCAATATCCCATCCAAAATAAGGTAATCCATTTTCCCCTAAGATTCGCTTGTCAGAATAGGGTGATAGTCACGGATAAGACCTAGAAGAGAGAGAGAAAAAATTCAGACTCAGACAGTGTGACTTTTTTTCGACCATTATTTTATTCTTCCTTTTTCTTTTGATGGGATTTTACGTGACAGAAAGATCATCCTGAGGTCAAGAGATCGATTTTTTCTGCATATGAAACTTTAGATCATTGAAGAAAAAACTGGATGAAATTGTTTTTCTATCCTGAATCAAAAAATTTTCAACCAATTTTATATGAAAGAAGTGAAGAGGCCAAATGTACTACATAAGTTACTTTAGGATCGGGTGAGAAGACAAAAATCAGTCTTCACCACTGAAAGGACCAAAGTAGAAATGTAACTCAATATTTTACACCAGAAGTAGTTTGAGACATTATATAAGGTGTGACGTTTGATTCAATGAAGGTAGTGTGATTTGAAATATAATAATTTAGTTTAATTAAGTCACAGCTATCATTTACATTAATATACAATTTAGTACTATGAGATGATTGTAGAGTTCCAGAATAGCTTTGTAAGGAAGGGATCTTTGTGACCGTTCACTGCCAGGTTTCGCTTTCAACTCCTCTCTTCTCTGACGGTCCCTCCGTCTCTGCGGTTGACCGTTCGGCGTCCTTTTTCTCTTCCTCCATCCGGTCGTGGGCGGAATCGGATCCTCCTCGAGTCAAAGGTTTCCGGGGCTAACTAAGACACGTCCGTCGCAGTATATTAGCGACTGCAGGTATTTTTGCACATGTGGTGACCAATTCTCCTAAAAGTGATCCGGCCGTGGGAGGTAAGTCACAGGTGTTCTCAAAAGAGGGACGCACAGATGTCACAAGGGCTTGCACAAATGAAAAGTGGACAAGTGCAATAAAAAGAATGATTTTATTGGAAATCAAAAGAAATCGCTTTAGAAGTTATAACACAGGCCCCATCGTTTTGGCAGCAGGTCTAGGTCTTGACAATACAAACAATGTGGATATTTCTTGAGAAAGTCCTACCCATCATTCTTAACTTCATCGTCCAAATAGAAAACTGTCTTAAGTAACCTCCTTAAGAAGTCATAGCGTAATAAATCCGGACTCTATGGTGGGTGTTTTAACATTTCCCAAAGGATTTTCTTAAGTTGTCTTGGTTTCATGGAAGACGTGTGGGTGACCATTGTCATAGAGATCCGGTATCGTTTTACTGCCCTTCTTGAAAACTTTTACACCAAGACGTTCGACCTAGATAGTGCTCGCTCGCCATAGAGTGCCACTATTCGTCGATAGCTGTTCACATTGAACTTACCTCCTGCAATCAGAAACTGTATTACTTAACCGTACACATCCTTATATGGCATGACTTTACTTTCAATTAATTTCTTCTACAACTAGCAGGTTTCACTGTTAAACATCGTATACGGCGTTCACTTTCTACCATCCTTCATGCCCCTTTTTGGTGGATCTGCTATAGCTGCACTCTCTCTGACGCAATCGCATATGTCCGCTTTTCATTTGGGCAACTCTTCTAGAAATGATTGAAATGTGAAGGTTTTCCATAAAGAAAGTATGAAGAAAGGTTTTCCATAAAGCAGGGAATTCTGGTTATAATATTAATGGTTGAACAATTTTAATCTCAATGAGTGGTCTTAGTTTCGGTTCTATAATTTAAAAATATATGAAGACACACTTTAGACAAATCTTATGTTTTTCCAATGTTTTTTTTTTCTTTTGTGAAAATTGCATTTCCATATCATAATAATATAAATATATAACTTAAAAGTGGACTTATTTGTATTTTAATATACCAGAGACGAGAAAATTTTACAAAAAACACAGATTATTGTTTCAATTAATCGTAACTCAGAAAATAATGGGGATTTTTCAAAATATTCAATTTTTCAAACAGGCACTGTATTGATGCTCCTAACTATACTATACCTCAAAAATAGCACTCACAGGCAGATTTCTCGTTGTGAGCACATAAAAATGCTCAGAGAACTATACGTTCATAGATTCATGATGATGTTCCGGGGCGTTTTTGTGTTCTTGTACGTCATTGGATAAAGTTACGGTCGCTGGATCGGATCTGGATTGTTCTAGGGCCGCATTGATCTCCAGAATTCATACCATTGGTTTCTTACCTATAGATCACTCTCAAAAAACTGCAGACGCAGCTTCTGCTTGTACTTCGATGGACACTGCACTGCTGGTGGCGTGTGCACTCATCCATTCCATGGAGTGCTCAAACCTGCCTCGAATTGCATGGCGGACACTTTGAACATCTGCTTTCATAATTTTTTTTTAAATACTGCTGTTGATGTTTCTAAGACGGTTGGGACGTCGTGATTTATTTTTTTCGTATTTTTCTCGTAAACTATGCATCATACAACTGTAGTTCTTTGGGCATATTTTATTTACTCCCAGAATTTGCGAGCTATTTTTGGGACATCCTGTATATAGATAAATTTTTTGACGAAGTTTTTATAAAAGGACAGTGTTTTGAAAATATGTCATTCTTCCTACATTTATTGCTCTAAATTTAAGCAATTTTTTTCTAGTAAAAATGTTTTTAACAGAATTTTATATGTATATACTAATTTAAGTGACAGTAAATATTAAAAAATTACTCACTTATACGATTTTTCAAAATCATGCTGTCTCGGTCCATCAACCGCGGGTGTTGGAGGGTTTGAGTAAAGATCATCTATCTTTCCATTAACACAATTTTATTGCCTATATCACTTAATAGACTTAATTGAAGAGGCACTTAAATCACTACACCCGAGGAGCAATCAAACATTATATTAATTATAATAGAAATAAGAGCAATTATCTAGTATCCTGAGTGCTCCTGCTTCAACACTTGATTAATATTCCTTCTTGAATTAACTATACGACCACCGATCGCTAACGCTATGCTTTCTTCTATCTCAATTTTCAACCATTCTCCACCTATTCTTAGATCAGCACTTAAATAGTAGCTCTAATTTACATAAAACCAAGTCTTCTTCACGGAAAACGGTTTTCAACTGAAACCACGGTTTAAAAGATTATTTTAACCGAGAAGATTAGTGGAAGCGTGAATAGACCTGTTACAATGCTTCCGAACGTGGTTAGATACCTTCACCAACTTGTCGCAACCCGGAGGTTGCAGATGTAATTTGGGTCATCGAAAAAGAAGACATTATTATAAAAATAGTTGCTTTTTTTATTTATGACTGGTGAACTTATGATTAATTCCAGTTTAATAACCTTGGGAGCAATTCTAATGAGTTTCCTAATCTTTGCTTATAAGATTATCAAATAGACACTTATCTCTTGATATGCTCTAGATCACTTGTCGGCTCTTTCCTAAGCTGTTACAGTCCTCTTCAAATCTGCTTCCCTATTATTTTCACTTTTCCGAATGGCAGTTCTTGCTTGAATGACAGTGTTTGGACTACAGACTCACTACTAACGATCAACGACAAACAATTAACCCACCCATTTCCAGTGTTTAAATAGCACTTACATACGTGTGGTGGTGGAACCTATATAAGCCAGTAAAAGCCTCCGGACTGAAGTGATCATTTTAGCCCAGCGGTAAGCTATGTGCTTAAGGAACGGAAAGTACCGAGATCGAATCTTCTTCATTGGTGAGCTTGATGCTTAACTTTGAGAAAACCTCAACTTTCGCGCAGCTGTAGTGGCGCCATCTACCCACCGCAAATGCAACCAAACAGTCCAAACCCAAATGACGCAACCAAAAAGCAGTCAAACCCAAAATGACGCAACCAACAAGCCGTCAGAACCAAAATGACGCAAAAACTCACACGCTCACCATAACAATGATTCGTTAACCTGCCAACTCATTGGAAGGGGAGTGTGTGGTGGTATCTATATAAGCCAGTAACATCCTCTAGACTGAAGTCATCATTTTATCTCAGCGGTAAGTTATATGCTTATGGAACGGAAACTACCGAGATCGAATCTCCTTCATTAGCATGAAATCAAGTTATCGCTACGGAAGACAATTTTAAACTCAAACCACAGTTAAAGAAGAATTTCCCCCAGAGGTTTAGTTGAAGAATTATGGATAGAACCCGTCAAAAACTTATCAACTTACAAAGAACCTACTAAATATCAAATGTCTATTAAAGTTTTATATTAATAAATATTATTTTACCTCATATATATTTATTTTATAATTTAAAGCATATTAATAAACAATCATTCGTGGTGAGAATTTATTATTGTGGAATTATCAAGTAAGCGATAATCAATCAATCAATGACTGAAAATATCATTGCATGCTTCAAAGAGTATAAAAAATCAAAGGGAACATAATTTTGTGAAAAGTAATATTAAAGTTCCTACTGCTTGACGTTAATTATTGGAAGTATTTGTCCTTGAATTCTTTTAAGAAGGACACAAAAGTTCCAGTTATTATTTATTGATCTCCGCTAAGCTAATACATTTTCTAGAATGAACGATGCAGGAAAAAAATTTTGTGCAGCCTAATGAGCATCAACAGCTGGCAGACAACCTAAGCGTAATCCGTCGGATAATGTATATTCTTATTATTCATTATTTATTTATTTTTACTCTAATACTTATTTCGATAAAAGGAATTTAGTTGGTTTTCTTAAGAATTTGTTAGACTTGCCTAAGATTTATGAGCAAAATTATTTTACATTCAGAATAAAAATTAAAAACTAATGAAAGTTTTTTTTTTCAATTGAAAGAAATGCGGAAGCATGGAAGCATTCTTACATAAAATAGTTATAAAATAAATACCCCCCCCCTCTACCACCCATCCACCCCCAGTTTATTCTAGAAAATTTAATTCTATTTAATAAAAGGCAAATTAAAAAATGATTACCGGCATTTTTTGCTCCTTACTAGTTTCTTATTTAAATCGTTTTTATAACGTAATACAAATTATTTTTTAAATGAGCTGCATAAACAGTAATGTGGATGGAGTAAAATATAATTTATCGGAATCTCTCTATAAGGAAAAGATGTTCTATGGTATGGAGATTAGAAGAAAAATAATTTTAAAAAGAAATTTCAAAATTTAATATCGCTACAAAGGGGATGCATTTTCGAAAGAATGGTGAAATACCTAATTTTGGTTAGATGATTTTAGCCTCAAAATTAAATTATTTTTGTAGAATATAAATAGCCCAGAACGATGATTATTGATAAATGTGTTCTAAGTACAGAGGTGGGCAATTTGTTTTGACTGGCGGGACACATTACAGTAGCAGAGGATAAAGGAGGCCACACTGTTGCAAAATGATTGAATTCATTTTAAAAAACAGTAAATATACATTAAACAAAATAGTGACAGTTTTATTTAATTTATTGGCGAAATTGTCGAATCGGCCACTGGTCCGCCAAATTTTAAAAAAATCGCTAATTTGGCGCGTTTTTGCGTGTTGTGTTTTGGAGTAGCAACCCTACCACATCACAATCCGACTTCTCCCTCACTGATACAAAAATCAAAAGGGTTGCAAGATTTGGTGCACTTATCGATTTGGCGAGAAAACCCTTGGCGAGATAAGTGGCCGATTTGACAGTCCAAGCAATTTATTCATTGGGCTATATAATTCCATATAATCTCTTGCTGTAAGCACATTTAATTTTAGTTTAATAGAACAAATATACCCTATCATACTTTTCAACAATTTTTTAAAATAGAGTGAGATTGCTTATTGAAATTTTCATCACAGCCTGCAAGTGTTTGTCTGCCAACTTGCATCTATCTATATTTACTCTTTCTGATCTTCATGCAAGAAAATTTTGCTCCCAAATATACGTTGAATATAATTGGTCCAATATAAAGTCAATAACGGCCAAAAATATTGATCAAATATAAAGACCAATTTACCCGCAAATATCTCCATACATGGAAACTTTTCAGTTGACAAAGCTTTGTAAAAAAGCATTAAAAGCTATGTACAACATTAAATATTTTCTTCACACACTGTGATTTGATTTCAAGTCCGTAAATTCAAATTGTAGCTCCTCTGGTGCAATATCAATATCAGCAAGTAATGAGATAACAATGCAAATTGAATTAGGGCTCAATTATCTTAAAATCCTGAAATCTTGTGACCTTGTCCTTCAAACTCAGCAGATGATCTCTTAGTAGAAACACTTTCCAGTACTTAGTTTTAAAAATAAAAGACGAAACTTTTATCGTGCCTGGGAAACAAATCGCGGTTCAAAGCGAATTTTCTATCTTCGCGGGCTGCATATGGCCCTCATTCTACTAGTTGCCCACCCCTAGAGTAGTACAATGTTTTTTTTTATTTCTAATGGACTGCGGATTGATTTTTTACCACTGCAGACCTAGTACATTCCCGGAAGCTGGTATCTCTTTTGAGTTCGGCATCACATATAAGCGGATAACAATCACCACAGGTAATTTTGACACCCAGTTTCCACCCTGGAGGGAGTCCCCTGAATTTTGACGATGCGATCCTGTACTAGGTTTTAATTTTTGCCGAGAACACCCAAGCTAAACAGGCACTCTAGGGATTTTTTACATGCCGTATAATCATACAACATGGAGTACGACAATGTACATTGCAATATTTCATAGTCCAGACTCTCTCTCTCTTCCCATACAACCGAATCCGTCCGATCCAAGCTTTTTCGGTCTACCGCTTCATAGTAAGTTGTAATTTCGACAGTGGGTTTTTAAAAATTTGATAATAAAGCTGTTAAATATACCTAGTGTTTTTTTCTCGTGACTATTTAGTATTTATCTTCTCATTTTAAAAAAGGTTGAAAAGTCCCAAAATAAGTGTTTTTCTTTACTAAAAATTAATTTAACTTTTTATCATAAAAAAGGCTGAAGTACCTAAATTTCATTCCTTTTGTGTTAGTACTTAACATAAAAATTAATTTTTATTATTACATTTTTTCCCTTCGTTTATATCCAAAGTACAACTTTTCCGCATAGTAGGTTTTGAAATTCTGAAAAACATTTTTGGATACACTCAATAAAAAAAGCTAAAAATATATGATAGTATAATTTATAACTCTAAGCCTTAAAAATCCAAGCGATTACACAGCGGCGTATAATGTTGAAAATGTTAAACTTGTTTACCATTCGTAAAATACAAGTGTTTTACCGTTTAGCAAGTAAAACACCATTTCACTTTCAGTATCGTCTTCAGAAAATGACTTATCGTCGCTGTACACAAGAATAACTTTCTTATAGGGATATTTTTGTAAATATCATCAGAAATTCTTCACCCATGAAAGGCAAAGACACGGAATGTCAATACCCCATTTTGAATAAGGCAATCTATTTTCCTAGAAAATTCAATATGCAGAATACAACAATAGAGACATGGATAAGGCCTCAAACAGAACGAGGGGGGGGAGGGGAACTGTAGACTTCAATGGTGCGACTATTTTCTTTTTCGAAGCTACATTTTCCCCTCTGTTTTCTTTCGATGTGATCTTACGGGACAAAATGTCTCATCCTGAAGTCTATAGAACGCTTCGTTTCTGCATACGGAACACCAGATCAATAAAAAAGTAAACATAATGCATATACTTTTCTTTTGGAGAGGTGCTTCTGACCTTTGCTCTTGATATATCGTGTTTTGAACATGTTGGAGGAACTCAAGTTGCTGGTAATTTGCACAGACGCTCTAAGTTAGAGCTGTACCGTGCCTTCTGAGAATCAGGCACTGTCAAATATATAAAAATCCAAAGAATTATAGAGGCTGGTCACATTTTTAGAATGAACAAAGAATATTCAACACTGAAAATCCTTTTGGCCAAGTCCATTGGGACAAGAATTAGGGGTCGACCTAACTTCCGGTGGGTTGCTTAGCTATAAAAGGATTTTGCTATGATAAGAGTGACTAATTGGAAGACCATGGCCAAAAATGTGAGGCCTGGAGCAATGGCGTAACGAAAAATATAAGGGCCCCCTGTAAACTCAAGTTTCGGGCCCTAAGTCCATATGCGTACTTAGCATCAGTCAAGCTTTGGGCTCCCTGGAGTCTCTGGGTCCCTTTCCCAGCAATGTGGGAGCTGCGAGAGTGTACGTTACGCCACTGGCCTGGAGGAGGAAAATTTTTGAAAAGGCCAAGGCTCCCACGGGGATGTTTCGCCACTGAATAAGATTTGTTCATGATAAAGGGATTTTGTTATGATAAGAGTGACTAATTGGAAGACCATGGCAAAAAAAATGAAGTCTGGAGGAAGAAAATTTTTGAAAAGGCCAAGGCTCACCCAGAGATGTCTCATCACTGAATAAGACATATTGATGAATGACTAGTGCCCCGAAATATGAATCAATTAATAGTTGGACATGTGTAACCTGTTATATCTTTTTTAATAACAAATGAAAAACAAAATACAGCTTTTAAATGAAATTTTAAAAAAAAATTAAGTCAGAACAATATTTAAAACACTTGTTGAGTCTTGGGACATTTATCCCAAAAATAAAACCATTTTGCATCAGAAATCCCTTCTCATAGCATGATTCAGGTAATCATTCGGGTAAACCCAATTTTTATTAAGAATTTCAAAACTTATCTGTGAGGAAAAGATGCTCTCTGGTATATAGATGAAGAGGAAATAAAATAAAAATAATTAATTCTTATGTTAAGTACTGCCACAAAGGGAATGAAGTTTAGGTACTTGAGCTTTTTTTATGGTAAAAAAGTTCAAGTAATTTTTGTTGAAGAAAACACAGAAATTTTAGTACTTTTCAACATTTATTGCGATGATAAGACATCTACTAAATAGTTACAAGGAAAAAAAACCAGGTACTTTTAACAACTTCTTTAGTATTAATTTTGAGGAAACACTGTCGAAATTATACAACATATGATAAAGCGGAAAACAGAAGCAAGTTTGGATCGGACTGATTGTACGGTGCAGAGAGAGAGAGAGAGCTAGGGTCATATGAAATGTTATGATGTACGTTGTAATACTCACTCACTACACTTAGGTACTCATTTATCAATAAATATCGCTTTTGTCATTTATAGTGTGAAAAATTATTTTATTTTGAGTTTAACCAAAATTAAGTCCTATTCTATCGAGGATTCAAACCATTTGTGGCAACATTAAAATTTGAAACTATTCTTTTAAATTCTTTTTCTCTTAATCTCCTTAGCATCGAACGTCTTTTTTGTATAGGTAGGTTCCGAATAATAATATTTTGTTTATCATATAACCGCGATCTCTTTAACTGCTGTGATTAAAAGTAGCGTGATTCACTCCCCACTGCAACCGTTTTTCACATAGGTACGCGTATACAGTGTATTAGAGGGCATAAAGAAGTAAATCCTTCACGAACACTGTCAAGGTCATTTAATTGCAGTCCAAAGTCTTCGGAATAGCTTTGCTGATAGCAGCGCATTTAAACGGATCGTATTTCTGAAAAACGTATATATACGCCCGGGTATCTAACACACCTGTTGAGCGGGGCGTATATATACGCCAGTGGTATTTAAGGGGTTAATTCTTGCCAATTTCTTTACATTGCATTTTATACGTGAAAAAAGGTTTTCAATGAAAAATGTAAAAAGGAAACAAGCTTTGATAAAAACACATACAGACATAAAAAATACAGTAAAACACGAATTTCAATTGAATTTCTTCTATTTCCTTCGAGTCGTATTCGAGGGAACAATAAGTTTGTTTGAACTTTTTACGACACACATGCCGTATATTTTATTTATATTTGATAGACACTATGTAAAACTCTCTGTATACAAATAAATTCAGTATCACACCAGACCGAAACATATACTGTCTTAGTTACAGCTTTGCAAAATAATAAATTCTCGCTGCAATATTTTCGTAAACATCATCAGAAATTCTTGATCCGTGGAAATCATAGGCATAAAGCGGCAATATCTCATCCAAAATAAGGTAATCTATTTTCCCTTAGATTCGATTGTCTAAATACAGAGATAATAGAGGATAAGACCTGCAATAGCGTGGGAAGATGAAAAAATTACAGGATTAGATGCTGATATTTTTTCGATCACTTTTTTTTTGGGGGGGGGGAGCTTACGTGACAGAAGATATCATCTAGAGGTCCAGAAATCGCTTCTCTTCTGCATACGAAACACTGGATCTATGAAGAAGAAAATAAGGCTGCGTACTCGTACCTTTTTTTATGTTAGTCGTGACCCAGATTTGTCATGCTCTGAAACAGTTCTTTGTCAAAGAAATAAAAGGTTCTGTAATAACTAAATCCATATAGGGTGCTTATATGATTACCAAACAGTTTTATTGAACGGATAATATTTCCCTACCAATTACATAAATCCAACAATTATGTGTAGATAAAAGAGCTCATTTTTAAGAAGAGGTATTTAACATATCAAAAACAGGGAAGCAATCACTTGATTGCTAGCAGAAAGCGCTTGATTCAAGACAAAATTTTCAATGACAGTGGTATTATCAGTAATTTGATATATTATGAAGACCAAGGGCGTCAAACTTAAAGGCTAACTTGTGGGCCAAGCAAACAAGCTATAACATTATGTGGACCGTAAAAAAAATCAATATTCATAGAAATGTAGTTTATTCAAGTAATACATTATAATAAACACATATTATATATTATTGTGTGCCAATGTATTGGCCGGGCACAAAAATATTCGTTGCGGGCCACATGTGGCCCGCGGGTGGCGAGTTTGACACCATTGATGAAGACGGATAAGAAGAACCGGATTCTTTGAGAGCGGATAAAATATATGCTGGGATCCAGCTTTCCAGCAAATCGGAAAAGGATTTCTTTAAAATAGATATCAATTCCGAAGAAGTTTGAATTTCAAAAAAGAGCTTCGATCATGCATATCTGGTTACTGTGACGTTCACAAGCAACTGACCCACCAAACGTTGTCACGAAAACTTATCACTTACTTTATGGTGGCAAAAAATAAATCAACTGAAATTGTATCTTCAAGTTACGAAAGAGATTTTGAACTAATTCATTACAGGAAGATGCGTGCTTTGGATTACAATGAGTAACAGTAAATTATGTACAGATAGAGGACAAAATAATACGAACACCTGTGAAAAAAGTATGATTAACTTCACACCCGCAGTACAGCGTCTATCGAATTGTCTGTTATAAGTTGAAATGGCAGACCTGTCAGAGTTCCAAAAAGGAATGATTGTTGGATCGCGTTTAAGTGGAGCATCGATTACGGAAGCAGCAAACCTTTCGGGGGTTTGCAAGGAGTACGACATCATCCGTTATGAAAGCGTACACGAAAGAGGGTAAGACGACGTCTTCAAAGCACAACAGCGGCCGAAAGTCAAAGTTTGCTGATAGGGATAGACGGATATTGAAGCGCATAGTAGCCCGAAAGCATGAACAATCATTATCCGAGGTAACATTCGAAATGAACAGTCATCTCCAGGACCCAGTTTCAACAAAAATTGTCAATAAGGAACTTCATATTGTGAGGATGTATGGCAGAGTGGCTATTCGTAAACCCTTGATGACAGCAACTAAAGCTTTCAATTGACGCCAATGGTGCAGAGATCACAAAGGCTGGTCCCCACAGCAATGGCAACAGGCAATATAATCAAATGAATCGTCATTCACCCTATTTCAGACGACAGGACGCGTTTATATTTGGAGAACGCCCAGAGAAGCGTCTATATAATCCTGAATGCCTCTTGCCGACTGTGAAGCATGGGGCTGGCCCCATTATGATATGGGCTGCAATATCTTGGCATGGTCTTGGACCACTTGTTATTCTGCATGGGAAAATCAAATTTTAATCACTATCTAAGCACTCTAGGGCATCATGTGTCTATCATTTTGTCCAAACTACATTCCCTGAAGAGCGGCCGCTTTTTCAAGACGATAACGCCCCTATGCAAACTTCCAGTGTGTTCAAGAGTGTTTAGAAGAGCATGACGGTGAAGTTGAACATCTTGCCTGGTCCCCTCAGCCTTCAGACTTGAATATTATTCAACTTTTACGGGAGTATTTGGAGTCCAAACTTTGTTCCCGATTTCCACCTCAATCCAGCCTTTCGGAATTAGAGACCGTTCTGCAGGAGAAATGGCCTAATATTCCTCTAAATATTGTCCATGACCTTTATGCATCTTATCCCACGTCACATTAAATGTGCACTTCAATCAAAGGGTGGTCCAGCTCCCTATTAATAAAGATTTTCCATTATTTCACAGGTGTTTTCGTATTATTTTTTCCTCCTTCTGTATGTGCATTTTGGAAATTTCTGCACTGTATACAATGAGAAATTAAATGTTTTTAAAATATTTCCATGCGGAATTTAATTATTTATTTTATTTGAAAGTACTTTCTCATAAATTTTTTAAGCAATTAACAACTTTTTAAGTGCAACTGTTTTATGCGGTTCCTCTCCGTCGAATAAAAAAAAATTCTGTAGTACGTCGACAAAGTTGTTAACTATATGTAAGTATTTATGAAATTTTCGCATATTTTTTATGAGGTTACTTTTTATACGATCCCAATCTACCGCACAAAAACTGGTTTTGCTGTATTCATCCGCCGTGTTCAAACACATATTAAATATAATACTTACAACATTTCTTTAAATTATATATAACGGAAACATATCATAAATTTTTATGTGTGCATTATTGCGACTTCATAAAATATATGTAATTTTAACTATTTCACATACCAATGTTCACTATTTCTGTTAATAAAGAGCAGTTGATGTTTTATAGCAGTGCTGAAATGTGATATACTCGTAGATTAACTTATGCATATTGTTTCCAGTATTTGTTATTCAAGCAAATGCCTTGTATGAAGACTCAAAAGTTTTATGCTGGAATTATTTGATGTATTGTAATTTAATTGAAAGGAAGAAAACGCTTACGTAACACATAAGCTCTCGGAAATTGTTTTCCTGATGTTTTATATTGAAGGATATGTACTCACATATCGCTGCTATTATTTATCGATTTAGGATAAGTTAATACTTTCTTCGATATGAAGGACCTAAAAAAACTTCTCAGCCTAATGAGGCTCAACAGCTGGTGTACTCCTAACATAATCTATACAACATTGCAAGTTTCTGCTATTTATTTTTATTGATATTCTAAAAAAATTATTTAGTTGTGAGGAGGATATTCTACATTAGATTTTTCGTGTGATATTGCAAAAAATATTAAAACTAAAATAATGGTAGATCATATTTAAGGATAAAAGATTCTAAAGTTTCAGCTTAAGGTATATGTTTATCAAATTCAAAATATTTTCGAAGTATAATACGGTACATTTTATTAATCTTTCATAATTCTTTACTTTATTTTAAAAAAATTAATTATGCTATCGTATTATTTAAATTATGTATTCATTTTTCTATGAAAATATATTTTAAAAAATTAATACATAAAAGGATTGTACGATATTTGTGCCTTAGAATTTTCAGATTTAACCATCACCTTTTCTGTATTTTTTTTAAAAAATCAATACATTATTACTTTATTCTTATTTACTTATCTTTTAAAACTCATTTTTTTTAAAAAAAATAATATATTATTTTATGCATTAAGAAATATGAAGCATTCGAAGTAAATTCTAATATATTTATATTCATGAATTGTAAGCAATATATCGCAAAACTAATGATAAAAGATCCTAATTAATTCAATAGAAAATCATTTTAACTACTGTTATCAAAACTATGGGGTTTATTCATATTTCTATTGAAGATAAATCCAATTACATCGAGGCTAAGATTGATAAGACAGTAGATTCATATCGTTCGTAAAACATTTATCATTTGTCATTACAGCATTACAGTATCTATAATATTATAGATTAAATATTGTTCAGATTTAATGTAAATCCAAGAAAGAGTTCTAGGAAATTATGATACTATTAAATAAATTTAATAAATGTGAGTGTATTGTATTCTGCATTCGATTTAATAATGTTAGTCCTCTTTATTCGACGACTGATAGCGAATTGCACATATGCTCAAAAATGAATATTAATTAAAATTTCTAAATTTTGGAAATATATGTAGTAAGGTTTATTTAGTTAATGAGAGAAATGTTATGTTTTTTAACATGTGTGACGGATCTATACGCTGTTCTACTAATGTCTTCTTTTCTCTTCAACACAAAATATTTATTTCAACCATCTTTCATCGAGAAACCAAACGCGATTTATGTAAATGAGGTATTTTATATAAATTCGCTTTTGGCGAGTTGTCAAAAAGGGAAGTAAGAGGTTAAGTTAAGTCAAATGAAGTAAAGTGAAGTAAAGGAAGGGAGCAAGTGATTTGTTGACACGTTGTTGTTGACAAGCTGAAGTTGATACGTTAGATGTGTGCAAGTAGGAGTGAACTTGAAGTTCGAGAATTAGTAAAAGGATTGCAGAGCGTGGAACCTACGACATTGAACAAGCCAAAGATAGTGCCTGCAAGTTACAGTGTAGGATCCACTACATTCAAGGTACAGGTACTGTGTTTTAATTAAATAGAAGCTAGTTATTAGTGTACGACGTAGTTGTAATTGAGCGCATTTAAGCTGTCTTAGATTCAGTTGAGGGTCTGTAATAGTATCCCCGTATTAGAGTATCTCACCTCTGCACTCTACCATAGCTCATATACATTAATTAGAATTGTATTGTGTCTGGTTGATAAATAGTTAATAAGAATTAATAAATTAATTTGATTGAAAATAATTTCTGTTGACTATTCTATTCCTCCTACACATCTAGCCGGGTCTACAGGTAGACAAGAGGGTTAGGAGGTAAGGGATAACGAGAGGTTACCACACATGGAAACAACAAAGATAATCTTCTTTAAGAAAAAAGCACACAAAAAAAGTCACATTTCCAGTAATAATTAAAAATACAAGTATATATGAATGACAAGAGTGCTGAAATACTAGCAAATACTTTTAACAAAAAAGTGAAATACACTCTTCAAGTGTGAAATTGCAACACAATGAAGAAATCTCACATATGACTGGAAAGGAGAAAAACATTCAAATTGTAATAACCCTCCATGTCGACTTTTTGACTGGAAGGAAATGAAGGATGATTCGACATGATAATTTCAAATTATTTATTCAAAGCTTAAATCAACTCAGAAACAATTCAATGAAACATCATAATTCGGATGATTCTAATCAGTCAACAGAGGGAGGGGACGAGAGTCGCGTTTTTAGAGAATACATCAAATAAATTAACCACTTTATGATAAACAATGTCCTACCTCAATATTGCTTTACACGGTAGAAAAATAATAAATTGTCACTTAGCCTCCTTAATACTTTAAATATCTAATGTAATATGAAGGTGACTATATCTGAACTGTAGGCAGTCTTCTTATCAATTAAGGCTTAATCCTTCAATTTCTTTATCAATGTCACCTTCCTGTCTTTAATCTCTCACACGGACTTTCTAATCTTTTACGGTATTCTTCTCCTTGTATCTCACTTGCCACCTTTAGTTAACTAAACTTCTAACCCTCTAACTTTCTACTATCTATCCTTCTTCACTTTCTAGCAAGCGAACCTGAACTATATATAATAAACTTAATTTGCATATCATGCCTTCTTCTTAGGAGAAGGTTGATATTTTTAATAGCCCCAAAGATTTCCCAAGAGGGTTAGTGAGAGGACGCGTATAGATCCGTCACAAAATGATTTTAATTTAGTATAACAGTGCTTCTCTCTCTCTCGAACTTTCAACATTTGCGGTTCAATATTCAATCATAATTTTCATCGCGCCCCCTCCATAGAATAACAATGCATTGAATTCAATAATACTATACTTGACTCTAAAGCTACAATACGACTTTAACCTCCTAAGCGCCACCAGCGTATATAACATATCACTTAGTCAAAGCGTTTATTGCCTCAGACGTATATATATATATATATCTTTCCGAAGTACGATCTTCTCTGTGCACTGCTATCCATAAAATTATTCTGAAGGTTTTGGAATGCAATAAATGAACCTCGACAGTGTTTGCGAAGGGTTTGCTTATTTCAAAGAAGTTTTTACTTATTAATTCATTTTCATCCCCCCCCCCAATACATCACATACGCGCCCCTACGTGGAAAACGGTGGTATTAAGAAGTGAATCCCGTAACTTTTAATCAGAAGTTAAGGGATTAATTATAAACCTTACAAATTTTCAAGATAAGAGTTATTTTTTTGTAAAAATTTTATACATGACAAGCCCATGGGTTCAATGGTAATTTTTAAACTTGTTCTAAACTTAGTATTGTTAAATTAATTATAAAATACATTGGTGCAGTCTGGTACATTTATAATGCAAATGTGTATTTTACGATTTATTATGTCAGAATGTATTCTGTTTGATTACTTTCAGTAACTTAATATTTCTTTTTAAATAATCATTTGTTTTCGTCTTTTGAATATGCTCGCGACCTCCTCGTAGAGTTATCACGCCCTCCCTAGGGAGGCGCGCCTACAGTTTGAGAAACACTGTTGTATAATATATTCATATGAGGTGGTCACATATATCCCCAGTTTCTCGCTAAAAATGCAAGCAACTACTTCAATCAGAATTTAGTATGTTCGATGGATTGCAACATGGGAAATATTGTAGGAGCTTAAGATGTACCTCAACGAGCCAGCTGTTTTCGCCAGAGGGAAAAAACATTACCTGAAGCTGTTTTCTATACGTGCAATTGCTATTCCGGCTTAACGAGATGTCAGTACAAAGCGACGTGGGATCAGCGAAAGAAAGAACGTTTATAAACGTCACATTTCTAAGCTATGTGGAAGCTGTTGGCAACGGATTTTATAATGTGAGCAGCGGCCAAGTGATGAGGCAACACCTGCGATTTGTGGTAAGTTAGACACGTGATCATTTGAGAAGATGGCGGAGAGACAGTAGATCGGTAACACACACCTCACTGACTACTTGTTGTGAATATATGGAACTAAACTACTAATGCTCTTTAGTCAGTGCCTCTCAAACTTTCAAAATTCGCGACCCAAAATTCAATCATAGTTTTCATTGCATCCCCCTCCCCCTCTATACAATAACGTTTTGAATTCAATAATACTATAAATTGACGCTACAGCTACACTACGACTTTTACTTAAGTGTCACCGGCGTATATAAACGTCTTGCTTAGCCGAAGCATTAATTTTCTGGACGTACATATACGTCTTTCCGAAGTACGATATGTTCTGTGGACTGTTATCCACAAAATTATTCCGAAGCTTTGGAATGTAATAAAAGGACCATGGCAGTGTGTTTGTGAAGGATTTACTTATTTCAGTGGATTTGGATATTTATTCATTTTCTACCCTCCCCCCCCCACAAAAAAAGAAACATCACATACAAACGTCTACGTAGAAAAAACGGTTTCAGTGTGAAGCGAATCACGTAACATTTAATCGACAATTAAGGGATTAATTGTAAACCGTACAGATTATCTAGATAAGTTTTAATACAAACCGATAAGATCACTGAATCATCAAACTTGTTCTTAACTTAATATTGTTAAATTAATTATAAAATACATTGTATAGATTGATACATTTATAAGCGTATTATATCAGTGTAAATGTGTATTTTATTTTTTATTATGTCAGAATGTATTATGTTTGTTTACTTACAGTAAATTAATATTTTTTTAAATAATCTTTTGTTTTTGACTTTTCAATATGCTCGCGCTCCCCTTGTAGAGCTATCACGCCCCCTTGGGGGGCGCACCCCACAATTTTAGAAACGCTGTATTTAGTGAATCATTTTACCATTATTTCTATATTAACTTTATAAGCATCTGCCTTAAAAAATGCATGGTTGCAATCGGTTAAAAATAAATTTTCAAAAATTGGTAGACATCTTGACTCAAAATAAATAAACCTCTATAAAACATGTTGAAATGCATTAAAGTTTAAAATTACTGAAGTAGAATACAATAATCTAATAATTATTTTTATCAGTTCTTAAAAAAAATTCTCTAAAACTATTTATCTAAAAAGAATTAGAGCGAATATTTAAACTATTTGATTACGTACTTGAAAAGTTTACTGATTTTTCCATGCCGCTTTAAATTAAACTGATTTAAATAACGATTCGAGTTTTTCTCCCAACGGAATTGTTTTCTAAAGATTCCCGCCTCAGTGCCCTTTTAAATTCATGAACGCAATGTTAATTCACTTCATTTTGTTCTTTAATTCCCTAGTATAAGCTGTCGTATATATTTGCATGTAATAATGTAGACTTAAAAAGGAATATAGAATAATGAAATTTTCCCATTGGTCATGTTTTCTCTTCAATTTTAGAAAATAATTTTATGTTTTTAATGATTAATGAATGAATTTTCCGGTCTAAAGAGGAGTTTATAATTACACCCAATTCTGTTTTAACACGAAAAAAAAATTTTGCGATTTTGATTCAAAACGAATTAGAAAAAAAATTATTTGCTCTTTCCTTCCTTCTCCAGAAGCCTTTTCCAGGCTAGCCATCTTCCTCTCTGCTAGCGTTGTACAATTTTTAGTTCTCAAAATTAGGAGATCTTTTCTCCAGGCCATCAGTCCATCTGAGTTTTGGCCTACTCTTGATTATTTATCTGCTTTATTAGCATTTGCACTCTTTTATTTCTGTACAGTGATCGAATATTCCAAAATTCTATTCTCAAGTCCTTTAAAACTTTTCCAAGTCGTTTCTTAGAAGTCAGCCTGGGGTTTATTTTCTTCTTGGGGTTTTGTAGCAAGAGTTTCCTTACGGGCTAGGGTTGTTAGCCCTACTCCCAACCCTCGAACCTAGAGGACCAGTCCCCTGATATGATCTCCAGGGACGGGGGACCCGGCTATACCCCCGGACCTTAGTCGCCTTCTACGACACGCATGGGATACGTTGGAACTATCCTTTCCCACCCGGTCACCACACGGGTGATTCTCTCTTTACATGATTTAATTGGATTTTACATGATCGATCCGAAGACCAAGAGGAAATTTTTATACTTGTGGCATTAGAGGGGAAAAAATTTAATGCAATTTACTCTGCTGGCCACACCGTAAATGCAACACCAAGAAAGACACGAGATAGCACGACAAAATTTATTTTGTAGATAACATGTTGACAAGTATCAAATGATTAAATTTATAGACTTCTGTGAAGTGTGGCTCCTGCCAGAATCAGTAGCCAGAGTAGCCGCCATTGATGGAGATCACCGCTGCCCCACGCCTCGGCATTGATTCAAAGAGACTTTGGATGTGTTCTTGGGATACAGCAGACCAAGCAGCGTCCACACGTTGCCAAAGTTGATCTGGTGTGGCAGTTGGGGGAGTAATCTGGGTCAATCGTTGAGCAACCATGGACCACATGTTTTCTATCGGTGAAAGATCCGGAGAGCGAGCCAGCCAGGGAAGCAATTCAATGTGGTGATTGACGAAGAACCTTTGGACAATGCGTGCCACGTGTGGTCGCGCATTATACTGTTGAAATATGGCTGTGGGCAAGCCTTGCTAAAATACAAACACAACAATAAATTACTTAATTCGTTCTTAAATCAATTGAAACATCGACGCTACAGGATCATGTCCTAATTTTGTTCAAGAGATTACAGAAAGAATTTCACCAATGAAACACGATGACGATAATTGAGACATTTCTAGTGATAGCTGTAACATTGCAGTCTTACACATAGGTATGCGTCATTCATTGTCTAAAAGTGCACCGAATGAAATCTTTTTAGGTGTAACTCGTGTTATTTTGGCTTAATTTTTGTGTTCATAAATTAGTGACGTGTTTTTAAATGATAATTTTCTTAAATATGATACACGAAATGTCTAAGATCTTAACACAAAAAGCTCATGATGTGGTGTGTGTGTGTGTGTATTATGTTATTTTTACTGATTCCTTTCGACTGGAACCTATTTTATATTTTTAAATAGATGCAATATATTTTTACATGAATTTTTTTCACGTATTCATCAGTAATGCATCTATTACGTAAGAGATAAAATTAGGTGAGTTTTCTAAACCAGCAGAGAAAACTAGGATTTTCGAGATTCTTAATATTTCGAATGAATCTTATTGCATACACCGAAGTTAAATAGCGACATATACAGTCGACTCTCGCTATTTTAAACCTTCGATAATACGAACCTCTCGCTAATTCGATGTACATGCTCAGCCCCTAGAAAAACTCTTTATATTTCGAACTAAAACAATACGTTTTGGTACACTCAATATTTCGAAGTAAAATATGTGGCTGGCCAAAATACAACACGCGATAATTCGAAGGGATCTAATAAAACTCTCGACACTTCAAACAGTCACTATCATGTAGAGTCTTGTAGCAAACAGGTTGGAGCTTACATGGTTTATGTTGTATTGTCTCTGCTTGTCTCCCCTGTAACGTAGCCTTTTTGATGACCATCGGAGTTAACTCTGATTACTCTGACAGAAGCCTAAGTGTCACTAAACAAACTATGCAACTTTTTCTTTCCAAATCATGTTGATGCGGACGTTTTTCAAGCTTCATTTATTCTAGAAAAATCTATTGACAAAGTTAGATTAAATGCCATAAAATAAAAACAAAAAAAAATAACACATTTGTTCGTTAAAAAAAATTAACTTTTTAGTTGTTGTAAGTCATAACAACTATTAAAAGTAACAACTTTTAATAGTTGTTTTTAATACATAAATGTATTTTTAATACAGGACTTTTAACTTCTGTGTTGTATAATATGTACTTTTTAAAAATAATTTAAAATAACTTTAAAGCATATGAGCAATTGTTGTTTTATTACATAGCTTCAAATTTAAATGCGTTAGAAAAGAATTTGTTTCCGTGTATTTTGGTAGAGTTTTTCCTACCCTCTGGATAATTCAAACTCTTGATAATTCGAAGTTTTTCATTGGTCCCTTCAACTTCGAATTACCGAGAGTCGACTGTATTTAAAAAAATAAGTGAAGACTCCTTAGGATTAATACTACAGTCATGGATTAAAAATCGCTGTAAGACTAGAACCTTTCCGATTGAGTGTTTGTTTAAATTAAATATTGTTATTATCTACTAAAAGCAAAAAGAAATTACTTAAATTACTGTAATAATCAATATTGTTTAATTCAAAACGGTTTTATGTAGAAATTTTTAAGAGTACTAAGATTATTATAACTCCAACACAGTCCTTTCTAGTGTTATAATAAACACTATAACAAAAAAAATCACTAAAAATCAATTTGAAAAAAATACAGTATTCAGTTTTCTTTTTAATAAGTTTCGATTTCCTTTTTTAAAAAGACTGAAGAAAGATAGGACACAACTCTAATCTTTTTTAAGCAACATAAACGAGGAACAAGATAGCAAAGAAAGAAAAATGCGCTAATTAGGGATTCTTTGCCTGAGAAATCAAGAAAGTCCCTACAGAACAAGATGATTCATGTCCCTCTCTCTTCTTCTTTTATTGTCATCTTTTTCCTGACACACAACTTAGGGGCATCGATCCCTAAAGTCGTCGGCGAAGAAAATTTAAAACAGAATAGACGTCAAAAATGAGAACCTTTATCACCACTTCGATTACCCTTTTGAAAAGTTCTTCACAAAAAAAAAATCAAAAAGACGAAGAACTTAATGTAACAGTGTGCCAAAAAAGTTAGCGACCAAAAGATTATTTTTTTTATCTTTTTACCTTCCTTTTTCCTTTCTTCTCTCGTTCAGAGGACGACTTTTACCATCCATTATTTCATGCCTTGAGAAAAATGAAAAAAATTTTCTAAAAGATCTCGAACACGGGGAAATATCCCAATGAAATGACTCCCTAGAGCCTATAACCTGAAGGCAATCTATCGTGTCCTTTTTTTTTTTTTTACTTTCCTTGCTTCTTTTACCAAAAAAGTAAAATTTATATACGTCCTTCACATTACGCCTAACATCCCAGAGAGGACATTTTTCTAGATGTTATGGCTTTGTCAAATCGTAAGATGTCTGATTTTTACTGCTTTGTCGAATGGAAAGAAAAGGGGAAGGGGGTGCTCGACCCCCTTGCTGCTCTCCCTCTGGCATCCACTTTCCATTTGACGATCGAGTGAAGCATTTCGCCTTGGCCCTTCCCAAGAAACGTATCTTCTTTTAGAAAGGTAGAGAGGGGGAGGTGTTGGATTTTGTGCGCGCATGCTTCAAATCGAATCAAAACAAAGTGATGAAATACTTCGTACGCCTGTCAAAAATATAATACTGCAATGTTATAATGATAAAAATACATCGGTATGCTTTTTTCCAATATGTGTGTGCCTTCAATATAGTGCTTCTCAAACTTTCAATACTTGCGACCCAATATTCAATCATAATTTTCATCGCACCCACCTCCATACAACAATCTATGAAATCGATAACACAATACTTTGACGCTAAAGGTACAGTATGACTTTAACCTCCTAAGTGGCGCCGGTGTACGTAAACACCTCTTTCAACCAGTGCATAAATTGCTCCAGACGTATATATACGTCTTTCTAAAATACAATCTTTTCTGTTCTTTGCTATCCATAAAATAATTCCAAAGGCTTCGGAATGCAATAAAATGACCTTGACAGTTTTTGTGGAGAATTTAATTTTTTCAGATGGGGGGATTTTCTTTTATTTATTCCCTCCCTCCCGTAATACAGCACATACGCGTGCATACCTGCGAAACGGTGGTATTGGGGAGCGAACCACATAATTTTTAATCGGCAGTTAAGGAATTAATTATAAACTGTGCAAATTATCAAGATAAGTGTTAATGTTTGCATATAATTTTATATTTGCCAAGCCCGTGGGGTCGATGGTAATTATCAAACTTGCTCTTAATTACTCTTGTTAAATTCATTATAAAATACATTGCGCAGTGATGATACATTTATAAATGTATTATATCAGTGTAATTATTTTTTTATTTTTTATTGTGTCAGAATATTTTTGTTTGTTTAATGTTGTTAAATAAATAATTTTTTTTAAATAATCTTTTGTTTACAATTTTTAATTTGCTCACACCCCCCCCCCCTCTCCTAGTGTTATCACGCCTTCCTAAGGAGCGTGCCCCACAGTTTGAGAATGTATGCGTCAATGTATTTGGAATGTAGGTGAAGCGGAGAGAGGGGCGGATATACAAGAGAGGGGCGATATAAAAAAAAGTTTACAAGCAGTAATATTTGGAGAGTAGTAATCATGGATGGGATTATTTTTACTCAGAGTGGAGACAGAGGATGGTTGTTGTTATATACCAATTGTGTGCGAGCAGATAGTGTTAGCCCTCAGACCTGTAAGAGAGACAGTAATGGCAAGACGTCAAGAGAAGTGGTCTTGTATAGAGGTGAGGACAGTGATACGATTCTTGTGGGCCAAGAATGTGTTCACATTTAACATTCACAGACAAATCATGGAAGTGTATGGTGGTGAAGCAATGAGTGGACAAGTAGTAAGATGGTGTCGTTCTTTTGAAGCCGGATGTGAGGAAGCGGAAAACTGCAATATGAAAGCGAGTGGCACCTTATACAGCTTGCCAGACTCAGGAATTGCTGTGAAAGCTCAGGTGATAGGTACAGCCCCGATTTTGCTCCCAGTGATTATTTCCTTTTTCCGGCATTGAAGAAACACTTATCCGGAACAAAGTTCACTTCAGGAAGTGATGTTCAAACAGCTACTGAGAACTAGCTCAATGGCCAGGGATATGATTATGGCCAAGAGGCGTTAAACAATTTGATCCAGCGCTCTGGTAAATGACAAAATAGGTATGGTGATTACGTAGAAATGTGACCGCCACATATATGTCTTAATTTCCATTTTTGTCTTGTGACCATAGTTAATGAATAATTTATCATTCGTTTTGAAACTTTTTCTTGTATCACCCCTTGTATCAAGACAATAATTTAAGGCTGTCTTCGGCATATGTACGAAAACTTGAACTAAACGCGGAGCACATTTTCAGACAGAAAAATGTTTAAATTTTTAGGAAAATTTGCAATATTGTATAATTTATGCATTTGTTTATAATATAGCGTTTTTAAAATTTCAAAAAATATTCCGTAAATAATTATTTTTTTCCTTTTAGCATGTAAATGGATAGTTCATTTAGCATTACGGTATAGGAGAAAAAACGCGAAACACATTTTATACTAGAAAAAATCTGTCAACTCCGATAAAAATGAGTGTTATGATAAGATAAGTGATTTTATGCAGGATAGTTAATCCATAATATATGAAAAAACATTCCGAATTTGTGTCCTAATTTTTAAACATTGACCGAAGACATCCATAAAGTGGCATCGTTTTAGGCATTACTGCAGTTTCCTTAAAAATTGTTAATATATAATTGATATATATATATATATATACACTATTGTAAAACTTTAACTAAGAAATGATGCCGTTTACCAAAGGGTTTTCGTAAAAAAAAATGGAAATCAATAGATTTTTCATCAATATATATAACCGAGCAATGAAATTAGCTCTCTGAGAAGAAAGCTACAACCATAAACTTATTCAAATCAGTAGAGTGAGGTTTGGAATGCGAATTCTCCATGACCCAACACCCTGCAGCAATATTGCTATCAATAAATGTAATTCATATAAACCGGCCTACACCAGTTGATAAGTTGGTTGGTTTGAATTTTTGGCATTGAATCTTCTTGGGACATATTGTGCCAAACATTTGCTTAAAAATCATGTAAAATCTCCACAGTGGAAAATCCATCCCTTATCAGCGTTAAGAACAGAATTAAGAAATCCAGAAAAGCGCAGAAAAACTTGTTTTGATATTGCATAAGTATTAGAGCGGATTCATCAGTTGAATGAAGACCGCAGGGTGGTCGACACACCACCTTGCTATTAGCCAAATTGATTATTCTCAGTGTGTTATTACAAGGAGTTGGGAACAATTGATACATGTGGTACCAATGCATGGCATACTTGATCTGGAGCAATTAGACGACAACCACACGAAACGATAGAAAAATCGTTCCCAAGCACCAATGTATCGCACAGTGATCTATTTCATATTTCACTTCCTGTGTGCTTACGAACTATTTCTAGATGCTTACAGAAAAGAATCAGCAATCCCAGCATTCCTAGTGCCAAAAGATTTTCGAATCCAAGTCAGAGTAACATGCAGCACCATAGATTGGCAACCTTTGGTACTTAGTCATTCATTGCGCTTCGTTTTGGGAACAAATTATCATGTGTATGGAGATTGAGAGTTTCCGTGGTGAACAATACAGTCCTATTACAATTGAGTGTTATATTTTCTTCTATTTACATAACAGTTCTCCAGATCTCTCAATAAACTTTCTGTGCTGATGGTGATATGTGGAACATTAATGGCCCATACGAGACTAAAATCCTATGTTCCTATGGGTTTCCATTCCTGGCTGGTATTTAAAATGTATTTTACCAGCAAGGAAGTACACAGAACACGAGTTCCTTAGGGCATCCTGCGTCATGTTCAGATATGACATTGCCTTCATTTCCTCTCTGACTCTTTCAGGATCTAGCTGAAGCTTTAGATGGCGCCTTGGCAAAATGATATGATTTGATGAAAGCTGTTCATGATACACGGCCCTTCTGTTCCAGATCAAAAGAAAATATATACTCAATTCTGGATCGATATGTGGCTGGTATCTTTGCAAGACGTGGTCCGATGTAATATTGAAGATGGCTTGATATATCATTCTATTATCTTCGTTAGTATCTGCATTACATCTCGTTTCTGTTTTTTTTTTTTTTTTTTTTTTTTTTTTTTTAACATTTATAAACCCCGTGCACCACCGAACGTATAACACGGGGGTAAACAAACAACACAGACAGAAGAGAAAGGATTACAACACAAACATCCATGCCTTCTCCGGGATTCTCGTTTCTGTTTGAGGCGTCTATTTTTTGTACAGCTAATTCCATTGTCCGTGAGAGTATGAGTATAGGATAAGACAACTTTTCTATCTTAGGTCATTTTCAACTGATTGCGATAAAATGACGATTCCAATTTTTTGAGCCGGTCAAAATTGATCAGATTTTCCTAATTTCTATGCTATATCACTTGAATAGCACATTCTCTATTTCACTTCTATTTAATGTGTAACAACATGTCCTTATTTTAGGAGTTAAATAAATATAAATATCATCCCTTTAGACACCTTTTTTCAAAAATAGATAGTGTAATCAGAGAGCTTAAATTAGGAGTATTAGCGTAGTATAGCTTAATTTTATTCTACTTACATCGACACAAACTCACACCTGAAAGAAAAAATTTGATATAATTAAATAAAAAATAGCTATTAAATGATGCAATTCATTTCTGAAAACAATTTGATGAAGGAAAGTATATTTTTATACACAGCCATAATTTTCTCTGGTCACAAGTACAGTAATTATAGTAAGTTCCCGGGAAGAAATGTAATCTTTCTCTTGATATGACAACTGAAGATTAATCTTTTACTCCTTTTAGTATTGTTTTTATCTATTTTTGTACAGAAAAAAACTCAAACAAGTAAACGTTATTTCAGGTAAATAAATATCCAATATTAATACATCCTAGTGGTTATAATGCCCATTCATCATATTTTGTGATATTCAAGTAAAAAACTTTCAATATAATAAGCTTTTTTTTTTTTTTTTTGCTTAAATGTATAAATTTTAAAAGCAATTTGACGTTGTAATACAAGATAAATATCTGGCATGCATTGTTTATAGGATAATAAACTAATTCAAGCATATATTTATAGAAAATAAAAAATAACTGCTCTGTATTCGGTAATGTTATCAAAATGCTGTTCGAGCATTTTTCTGATTGGAGATGGCGTGATATTGGTTTATATGTTTTCTAATTAGAAAAAAATAGCCTTTGGGACAAAAGAATGATGTTAAATGTAATATTTCTCTTTACAACTCTTGTTTCAACAGAAACACTAAATTCAAATTTAAATAAATGATAATCTCTTGAAATCTATATTGTACGGTTATTTACTTAAAAGAAGAAAAACATATTTTTTAAGGACATTGCTTAGTTATTGTTATAAAATAAATTGGATAAACCAATTTATCTATGGAGTACTTTAATTTAAGTTTTATTGTGAACAACTATGATACTATTTTGCAATAAACTGGCAATTTTAAGAAAATTTAAATGATTCTCGTTATAAAAAAGTAAAAAAAATTAAACATTATGTTATATTTCCCAAAATATAACTCAATTACTAAAATGGTAATAGGTATGAGGAAATATCAGAGGACTCAAAAATTAAATTTTGAATAAATAATATATTAAAAACGAAAGAATATAATATATATGGTAGAGAAAATAATTTGAATTCTGCCCGGTAAAACTGAAATAAAGTTTTCATCTTAAGTTTGCATTGTTACAGTGCTAATTTGATAAATGTTGGGGGTACTCAGGAAATCTGAGGTATTAAATTATATTGTGAATGAAACAGTAGTGTATATTTTCCATAGAGAAAAGAAATGGGGCATATACGCGTAGCTCCATAAATTTTTTCGGATGGATTTAGCCATTTTCAGTATTTTATTTGCCACTGAAAACCCGACGTGTAGAGGAGGCCAGTGCACGTTAAATCTATCGAGAGGTGAAGTATCTAAGCACGTTCAGAGAAGTTTTCAATGTTTTTGAAAGCAATCAGAGAAAAAATTAATAAAATTTATATCAATAGAAGCATTACTAAAACAATTAGATGCATATCTGGGGAATATACTACAATTTTAATGTTTTATTAAAATTTAAAAATTTTAGAGCTGATTGAGTAAATATTATGAGAAATGTGGTATCCCCTTTATGAGACAATTACTTAAATAACAGACCATAACTCAAAAAATAATCATATAATAAGAAATATTTTAGTACATTCTCTAGAAAATAATGTAAATGCCAGGTTCAAAAAGTGTTATAGATATACATTCATAATATTTTGAGTTATCAGACTCGCCACGATATATTCTGTACAATTTAAATGCCTACTTCTGGTAGATCAAAGACCCACTTCAGGCTTTTCTAATTTTCTAAAATTGATTGTAACTTGGTCTCTACATAGAGTAGAAACAAAACAAAGTAGGCTTTGTAAAATCAAAAAGATGGCTCTGTTCAGTAAAATAAAATGCGTTTAGATCGAATTTGATCATTTTATCATGTTCGGATAAAATGTCCTACTGTTGGGGGCGTAGTTAGGAGAGGGGTATATCAGCTCAAGTGTTGTCTTTGTCGTTTGATCGAGGTTCAAAATTATGATGCTTGCAACCAATACCCCTTATGTTGCCTTATAATGTGGCGTTCATAAAACTCTCATTCAATATTTTCTTTTAGTAATAATAACATTTTATAGCAATTCATATTAAAATAGATTGTATTTATAGTTAAGTATTATAGTAATTTCTGGAGAACTCAAAACCTATTACGGACAAAAATTCATTTAGAAATCCATTTGTCTCGAGATTTATATCCTTCAGACAAATATTGCCCTTCTAGTATCATTATGAAATAACAAAAAAGGAAATTCTTCCGATTCATTTTTTTATCTTTTGTTTCTATAACTAGTCTAATAGTAAATAATTGAACAGTTCTAACAAACTTTGATAAAAATCAAACAAAACTAACACACTAAAACAACTATTGAGAAATATTTATACTTTATTATAGGAAAAATGTTTCAGACAACAGTTTCTATCATAATTTGAGACAAAGAAAAATTTACTACATCCAAAATATATATTTGTCTTACTCTTCAGTAATCATATTGACCACAATGAATTCCCTACTAAGGATGAATGTGTGCAGCCCTTTGTTTTCTGCAAAGAGATTCTTAGTCTTTATTTCTTGATCAATAATAAAGTCAGTTCTTTCAAAGTTGTTTTGTTTTAATTTATATCCAAAGTTTCCTTTTTTTTAATAAGATAAAGATTTTAAAATGTTCTCTTTTTTTCAAATACAATAACGTATCTTTGCTTAAATTCTATTGAATTTCAAATTAAATCAACAAAATTTCAAGAAATTCCACAACAGAACAAAATATGTTCAAACTATTATCAATCCAAGTGAAACTCAAAAGAATTTGAATAAAAACAAGATATCAGTCATTGGCATGACCAAGTAATTTTAGCGCGTTTTTCACGTGTTGTATTTTATAATAATGCAACTAATGAATTTTTTACTAACAGAAAGTAGTACTGTACCACTCCTCTAAATGTACTACTATTGAGCTGAAAAGAAATAATGACACAAATCTGTATCAGCACTATAAAAAAGCAAAAACTAGCCAAATTCAGGGAAATTTGTAGGAAAATTCGGGAAAACTATGGTAAAATTTAAATATGATTCGGCTCATCTAGGGCACAAATGCGACCCAATGCCGAAAACCGGAGGTCAATTGCTTACTTATTGGCTGAGAAAAAGGTACGACAAAATATGGAACGAAGACGAAGACGAAATTTGCGTCCTAATAGCGCTTTTGTTCCATTACGTGAAAAACGCGCTAAAAAAGGTAATGTAAAAATATCAAACATCATAGCGCAGCTTTGATTTTCAATCATGCATAAAAATGTATATCAGGCTAAGAAATATATAAAATATTTTTTAAAGTGTCTATTAAAACGTACTGGTTTAACTTTAACAAATTTAGAGAAAACCTTATTTTAAATTCAGTACTGGTTAAATGGATTACAAATAATATTTTATTTAAACTTAAACTAATGTGGAAAAATAAGTTTTTTCCTGATAATTTATTAAACTGTAATGCAGATAATAATGATAGATTTATATCTTATTAATCGATAGAAAAGTTGTTACTACCTTTTTTATGTTTAACAACCAAAGTCATCCATATATTCAATTTAAAAAGGGATCCCTGCATTCTGTCACGAATTCTCTTTTTTTTTATCCACAGTCTCGAAATTTTATTTAATCAATTCCCTTACTGTATTTTCCAAACTTAAAAACCTTCTACCCTAATTCATCTCCTTCAAAAACGGGTGTACTATCTTAAAAAAAATAAAACTTCAAGACGTCGTAACTTCTCAGAAAGATGCGAAGATTTAACAAAAAGGAAACCTTCATAAATTTGCAACAGTGATTACTATATGTACAGCAAAAATGGTCAACAACAAACAAGCAAAAAATATTACACCAACCTTCTCCTTAAACTTGCTAGTACAAGCAGTCATACATCATTTTGACCGTCATAATCCAGGTCCAGAACACACAGGCCGTTCAGGTTCAAAGTGGTTTAGTTCGGCTCTAAGAAATTCAATGATATATTGTCGAGAATTTATACGGTTTTCATGTCAATTTGTCTACTGATTAATTTACTTTATGGTATTTTACTTTATGGCAGAAAAAATTGAAAATATATAAGGATCTTCACAAAAAACATTTTCTATGCTATAACTACCCTATATAGTAAGCTATACTATTTAGGATCTGTTAGATCTAACAAAACTATGGTCAATTCCTCAGTCACAATATTATTTCCATCTAGTGCCACTAAAATTTTTGTAGAACTTTATAACCTTAAAAAAAGTAAAAGCAGTATTAATATTATGTGGTGTAAAATACCACAACCAAATTAATACTTTTTTTATTCAATAGACAATTGTGTAAATATTGATAATTCCGAGTGATTTTTAAAAAATAAATTGTGATAAACGAGAATTTTTATCTGTAACGACCCCCCCCCCTCCCCTTAATCACTTTTTACCCTTTTTGAGAGACGATTTCCATAAAAACCATTTCTATAGCTTATCTTTACTCAATAAAAGTAACAGGTTTACCTAATGTCAAGTCTTTAAGTCTAATATTTCCGGATGTCTCGTAAAGAGTGAGGGAGTGAATGAGTAAGTAAGTGAAAAGGGAATCAGTGTGTGAATGAAAAGGAAAGAGCGATGAATGAGAGAGTGAGAGTTGCTTTCCTCTTAGATATATATGATTGTTACACTATTACTATTTTCTTTGTTTTACAATAAGCCATTCTATATGGTTTTAAAACACGATATTTCTTACTCTAATTTAAATTTTAACTAGATGTTTACTATCAATAATCAAAAATGATTGGAAATTAAATGCTACGAATTTTAAATTGTATAATTAGACTTAATATCGTCAAATACCATTAATTCGAATCCACGTACTTTTATTCTTATACAATGAAACCTTAACAAAAATAAAGCATAAAAAATAAAAAGTTGTGAATTTTAAGAAGAATTTTTTGATGAGAATTTAGGCTTAGGGATTTCTCATTTTTACACAATAAAGCACTGTTTACAAATCTAAGAAGATTTTTTTCGCATCCTGAATGTGAATTCTTTTGATATTTTTGTCCTATCAACTTGAACTTTAAATTAGTGTTATTATACTTTTAGTAAGTATATTATTATATTTAAATGTATTCGAAAATCGGTACAGAAAAATGCGAAATTTCTCAACGTCACTAGAACCTGTTCCTCGCTGGACAAGACTTACGCCACTTCTGTACTTAACGGTTGCTATAACACTGACTTAATGCGGATACACTGAACACAAAAATTTATATTTTTCCCATTACTTCTTGGACAACAAGGATTATACACAGCTTTCTTTTTCTTTCCTCGAGGATAAAAATAAGTGAAAAAGAAAGTAGAAAAGATGGTCTATAAATATCATTTCTTCTTAGCTGCTTCCTGCCACCTTCAGGCTCTCCAGAAAGTGGGATAAAATATTCAAACATGAACTCATGTTTTCGTTTCTTTTAAAACAGGATCGAAATTTTAAATCATGCGGGACACAAGTGTTTTTAGGAAGGCGCTGTCAGTTTCCGGAATCGAAATTCGAATTATGGACTTTGAAAGCTGTCGCCATAGTATCAGTTTTGTTATTTTTTTTTTTTTATTATTTAAAAGAAAGCTTCTCGAAGGGACAGAATTTTTTTCTTTGCTTTTTTTGTAACTCGTATATTCTTAAAAATAGAAGAAAAGGAATTTAAATTAGCTCTTTTGTGAGTATCTAGCCATTATTTGTCTGGGTAGCTTCTAGAAGAAAAATTGTTCTTAATTTTATTGTAATATGTATTTTTTTAAATATATATATATATATTTATCCATCATCAATCATGTCGCACGAAAAAGAATTTTAAAACTAAAGAGCTTATTTTCTCACTTTTACATAACATTTCAAAAAGGACTCAAGATAAATTACATCTAAAATTGAAATTCGTATTCATTTTGGAATAGTGTATATAATAAATAATGCATAAATATTTTAACAAATAAAACTTGGGAATTTAAAAGATGTCAAAAGCTGTAAATTTTGTAAAAAAATGAATAATATTCATTTTATTTATTTCTGGATCCATATTTTTAAAATCCTTGATTTTCTTAAAAGAATATTTACTGCTGAACTCTTTTATTGTCACATACTGTCAATATTCCAATCTCCAGTTAATATTCCAAACATAAGATATTTCATATATAATTAACAAAATATACAGCTCAAAAAGTTGCATGAATTTGTAGGTTATCCTAGCTGTCTCGAAATGATTATGTTATCATACGAATATATCATGAAAATATCAAATGTTATTTCTTTTCAAACTGTTTTTTGAAAGCGTAGTGTATATTAGTGTATTGTATTTTTCTAATAATGCCAAAATCGTATAAATGGGAACCCTACTGATAAGTTTTGTGTGCATTAAGAATCAAAATCATTTTCAATGGGAAATTCCAAATAAAATTTCACTTGTAAGACATTACGATATTTCCAGAATTTTGCTTTTAGCATATTTCTGTAACGGTTTTATTTTAAAAATATCAAGCATATAATAGAAAATACTTACACTATTAGAGTTGATATAATTTTCAAATATTGTATGAGGATTTGATGGTGGTTTAAATGAGGACTTCAAAATAAAATTCCACTTACGTTAAATTGGAATTTTCCAGAATTCCATTTTTAACACATTTTTCCATATAACTGTTTCCTCTCCTAACTATGAGGAGCAATTGAACGTCTTTAAGCTATTTAAATTCAATGTAGTTTTAAAACATAATATTAAATATCTCGTAGAGAAATAGATATTAAGTTATATTTTAATATCATGAATTTTTCAGAGTTTATTTATGCTACACAATGTCATATAAACATTAATGTGTAGTAAAAATAGTATCTAATAATACTAAGTCTAAAGGATATTTTTATTAATTCCCTTATGAAATGAAAATAAAAACATAAAATGTGCCCTTTTGATCGCTTAAAGTTACTTACAACGTTCGGAATCGGGATTTTGTAAAAGCGTATAAATAGTTTTGTTTATATATTTAATATCACTTAAATTAAAATATACATATAATATAGTTTTAAGAATAGTATTACAATAAAAAATTATTTAAATGCAATTTTTTGGCAAAAAAATGAAGGCAAAAATGTTTTCAAAACATTCTTCTTTCATGAAAAATGTTTGTGTACTAATTACATTTTGCCTATACATCACAAAGACCTGTACAAACCCTAAAGTAGGGTTTTTGAACTATATAATTCAGAAGTGGATTTATTCAAAATTGAAATACAAAGGAATAGAAATTTTATAAAAAGCATCAGTTATTATATTTCAATTAATGGTAATTCTGAAAATAATGGGAATTTTTCAAATTTCCTAATGTTGTTGTTGTCGTGTCCTTCCCACAGGGGGGAAGGAATGAAAGTTGCCATTGCCTGTGAGACAGGTTGGACTTCTTAACGATAGATGGCGACACCACCTATCACCACCTCCACAATTTTGGCATGGAACTGAAGAGGAGAGAAATATTCTCCAGCCCCCTGCACTCTTGGTTTCTGCTGTGACCACCCACAAGACTTTCCGACCCACTGATTTAACGAGCACGTACTCCGTCTATATTCGGTGTTATTTAGTGGCATCGGGCATCGAACCCAGGCTCTCCGGTCTGGAGTCCGATGCTCTAACCACTAGGCTACCCACGGCCCCCAAAATTTCCTAATTCACAGTTCATATATAGAAATCTTAGCTATATATATATATTTTAATTTCTAATGGGCTGCAGATTGGAGTTCTTCCATTGCAAGCTGGTATCTCTTTTTAGTGCATCACCATATAGGCGGATACCAATCGCCGCAGGTAATTTTGACGCCCAGCTTCTTCCCTAGATGAAGGCATCTGGGCTCTGACGATGCGAATCTGTACTAGGATTTAATTTTGCCGAGATCACCCAAGCCAAACAGGTACTCAATGGATCTTTTACATGCCATATATTCATACGACACGGTCACTGTCGATTTTCAGCATCATGAAAATCCACCGATTTAGGCCAGAATCGAACCCGCAACCTTAGGTGTGGAAGGCCGAACCAACCACGCCACCCCGCCGGCGATCTTAGCTATAAATGTAGGCAAAATATTATTGAAGCATTTTCCATAGAAGGAGAATGCGTTGAAAATATGTCATATCTTCTGCCTTTTCTACCAAAAAATAGCATTTATTTCATTTTTATTATAATATTTTTTAAATAATTTTATATTTATATTCTAATTCTAATGACACTAAATATCAAAAAAAATTTCATAAATACGCATTTGCTAAATCACCATTCCGAACGTAATCTAATACCATAATTGTTAATTCATTAAGAAAATACAAAAAATATATATATATAAAAATAGAATCTAAACTTTTATTATTTGGACAAACCTAACTATTTGAATTGTCGTTTCAAACACTTCTTCAGTTAATTCATAGTCAAATTCTTCATATTACTGACATTCAAAGCACGCGAACAAAAACTGCCTTTAAAGAAAATACACCTTGACATTTTATACAAAATAAAAACAGGGATTCTGGTAACAAAAAGAAAATAAATTTATTGAGAAGAAAGGAAAGGTGAACCATCCATAACAAAATATTTATTCATTTGATCTACTTTTGGTGCAGGGTTTGTTTGGTTGCAAGGAATTTTTTACGAAAGCAATGCATTTTAAAGGAATCCTTTACAACTCAGCGAAAGAAGGAAGGTAAAAAAGAAAAAGATATTGACTTATTCTAAGAATGAGATACACTAAAATAAATATAGCAAAAAATATTTCCAATGCAAAGGAATTCCTTTGGGGTTTTCTTTTAGTAATCTTGTACACATATATATATATAAACATTCTAACATTATCCATCATAAATTTATTTTCACAAGTGTTGATTTGAATATCCTGTTAGGGTACTGACACTACAAACATGATTATATAAAGTAAATAAAAGAAAAATTTAAGAAAATTATTTATTTATTTCGTGAATAGAGCAATGTAATCTTAGTGCCATAATATGGCATTATAGATATACATTTTATTTAGTTGTTGTTGTTGTTGTTGTAGTGTATGACAAAACATAAAGATATAGTCAAATATTGGCAAAAGTGTGAACCATTGCCGTGGCAAAATCCATGATACGATCCGAGTATAGAATGTCCATGCTGCAGTCATTGTCTATTTTTATTTAAAAAGGTCATCAGCAATGGAAGGACAGCTAAAAAGGTGTTTGGGATCCAGTTGCGTGCCTGGGCAGTGGATTCCATACATGATCTTGAACCATCGGGCAGAATCTCCATGCCCTTAAAATGCTTTGTCCTTAGTCTAGTTATTGTTGTCGTAATTTCTCGGCTATAATTTATTTCTGGCAGCGAGAATTTTTTTCTTGGGTTTGAGCGCAGCTTTTTTTTGTTTTGCGACTGCGTTGGCATCAATGACCGTAGTAGATGAAGTTACAGGCTCAAGTGTTTTGACTTCATTGGCTAGGGAATCGACCATTTCATTCCCTTCGATGTCAACATGGGCCGGGATCCGCTGGAGGGTACATGATTTGCCCAATGCACAAATGCAGAATAGAAGAGAATTGATTCCAAGGATGAGTCCCATTTTTCTTTCCTTGGTGGCCTAAGAGCAGATCTACAATCCTAGAACACAATGATGCCGTTGGAAATGGATTTTATTTAGTTAAATATTTTTAATGGCATTTTAAAATACATAAATTACACGAGAAATATATTGTATCATGTGGTAGATTTTTCGTACAATAATATTGTTGCGTAGGATTGTATGCAAATCAGTCGCAAAGAGAAAAACATTTCTTCAGGGACGACGGACATTTATATTCGAAAAAAAGCCTTGAAATACAGCACCTATATTTGCAGAATAAACCTCAGAATTCCTTCACACCTTCTACAGCGCACAGACACAATTAAAATTGACTAAAATACAAGTATATATAAGGATTACTCACAAGCACTCGCTCGTCCTACGCAACAGCTGAAGAAAATACTAATCACTGGTTGACTCTTCACGGTCAAAACCGGACTACTCTTCAGTGGTCGAAACAAGACTAACTCAGTTTCGGCGAGCGACTCTCTATTTATAGGCCTAGCGGATCGTTCGAGTAAAATCCGCTTGCGTCACAGATTGCGATATCAGTAAATTTCTCCATATTATTTCCAGAAGAATCCATATGGTGGCCAAAGTGATCGCCAAATATAATACCAACTTGGTTCTATCACCAAGATTTCGCCAAGTTCCCAATGAATTCCCATTATAATGTAAGGGACACCGATGCTTGCGAATATTACAATTTTAATATAAAATAAATACAATTTAGAGTAATATAAACGTATTACACATTCAAATATAAATTATTTACACTACATCAAAAAATTTTACACAAAGTTCATAACAATATAAACAGAACATGAATTTATTTATTACATGATACTTTCTTATGTTGTGTGTGTGTTGAGTTTTTATAAAGAAACTGCTTAATTTTTTTTTTAAAAAAAATGCACTTCATTTACAAAAATTCTACATTTTAATGAAAATTCAAATTTTTTATATCAAAAATATGTAAAATTTATTTTAGAAATCTGAATTCAACTTGATCCGTACTTAAAGAGTTTAACATGAGCAAGTCAATAAATACCAATCAGGAGTCTAAACTACACTTTACCTCATTAGTTAAAGTATTAAATAATTAGAATATGGCTATGATAAATAGATTTCGATTAAAAAGTGTCGAGGAAAAATATGATTCAAAATGCATTGATCTCAAAAGTCTACTGCCTTAACTTCTTTTTCATTTTTTTTTTTTTGGATTTGAAACTAATAATAAGTAAAAGATTTCTTAAAAATCAATTGTTCTTTGTCCGAAAAAATATTTTTGTTATTTTTCCTTGTACTATAAAACAAATAAAACTTTATACATGAAAAAAGGGAAGTCTTTGGGAGAGGGAAATGTTAACCCAATCGGAAATCGAAATCTGAGGCTCCTAATCTACTGCCAGACACTGCAAACATTTCAACTACTATGTCGTGTGACTTTTTTTCATTTCAATAAACTATTTAAACAGTCTGTGACAACCCCTACCAACACTTGCTCTAGTTTCTTTTCTAATCACTGCACTTCCTTCTACAATTTCCAATTCCCGATGTTACACTCAATGCGCTCAATTACTTGATTCCATTTATCAGAAAAAGGGAAAAAACTCAATTTACTTTTCGGTCAGGATGAAGATTGTATTATTTTAAGTGAATATTCAATTTCTTTTCTAGATTTTTTCCTCCTCTCCCTGCAATCTCGAATTCCAGAATTTGACCCTCAAACAAATTAAGACGAACATAAAATTTTGAGAGAGAAGGAAAAAAAAATCCCTAAAAGTAACTGATCAGAATGAAGAATGGTTTCCGCTAATTAGCGTTCACGCGCTCAAGCGCAGTTAATTAATTAATCAGTCTCATTAAAATGTTTCCGATAAAAATGCTATCAAAGCCGTATCCCTGATTCCCTGCTAGAAAGAGGGGAAAATGAAAAGAAATGAGAAAAATCCCTTTTTCCCTAACGTTTGTGTACATGAATTTCTTCTGGAAAAGGAAAAGGCAGGACCGTTTGGGGTTGTATTGCTGATGTTGCAAAAATGGCTTTCTCTTCAAGTTAACATCGTTACCGATAGATTTCCCCAGTAGTGATCCACGGGAAAAAGGGGAGGATGGAGAGCGAGGAAAAGAAGATGGAGATGATCCCTGGATGTTGCAGCATCATCAGTTTCTATCATTGATGGCTGGAAAACGCTCCGCCTCCTTCAAGTCGAGAGAAAATTGGAGAAATGGAAAAAGATTCACTCTCTTCCCTCCTGTGAAGAAGAGAGTTTTTTTCCATTAATAGTAAACAATAATTTCAGAAGCAGTTGTGTATAATGAAGCCGAGAAGAATTTCGAGGGGAGAAATATTTTTGTCGGAAATTAAACTTTAGAGAAATGGAACGGAAAGAGCTGACGAATGATTTATTTATTTATTCATTTCTCATTGGGTAGTAGTAGAAATATAAAAGAGGGTGAGATATTTTTAAATATCTTAATGAGTTGCTAACGAGTGTGAATTTAATGCTCGAGAATTGAATTCAACAGATGTAAAGAGCAATTAAAAAAGGAATAAAATTGCTTAAAGTGTGATTTTAATGAGATGTATTGTTTTGTGGAAATAATAATTCCTTGGATATTTTTGGTAGTTCTTATCAGCGCTTATATTAAACTAATGATCAAAGAACTTAAAAATACAGGTGAAGTTTAGAAATGGAATATATTGTCTTGCATTTTTTTATAAAAAAATGGTCATACTTTCAAATATTTGCATTTCAAATCTTAGAAAAATATTTAGAATAATAAACATGCAGACTTTTGTGACTTTAATTACATTATATTGTTAATGATTCGAAAGAAAACGTATGTTTATTTAGAATGCGTTAAATAGTATATTCATTTTAAAATAAATATTTATACAGTGCATGTTTAGAATAAAAACCAGACAAATTTTTGGATATATTCTGTGTGATTTTGTAAAAATATATTTTTAAATAATTATGAATTATGTAAATAAGATTATGTCATTAAGAAGGCACCATATTTTTCTTCTTTATTGGATTTTTAGTGGAAACTCATTTAAAGGATTAATAGCTGTATTTCAGTAAAAATGCAAGCAATTTTAATTATAAAGGATAAACGAAAAGTTTTAAATTTATTGCATAAAGCGTAAATTTTAAATAAATACTGCTTAAAATCTAGTAGAATATAATTTCACTTCGTAAAAGAAAATTCTGCACAGTCACTCATCTGTAATATGTTTCAAAATAAGATAAAATTCCTCTTTATCATTAGAGTTTTATTATAGTCTTATAGAGCTCTAAATAATTCGATCTTAATTTGTAAACTAGAATGTAGAATTATAATAAATATTATTTTTCAGCTAAGTTTTTACAAGATTAAACAAAAAAAATATAATGCCACCTAAATAGTTCGTTGAACTGATTCGTTTTCCGAATATATTCCACAACAAACGTTTCCCACTTTGTGAGAGGGATCTATACATAAATAGTTTTAAAATTCTTTTTGCCCAATGTTTTTAGTTACAATTGTAAAAACGGTTACATAAAACGGATTTCAAATTGTGGCAAAAATTGAGACTGAAGCACCCTTAAATCCAAATTAAGAGCCGATATGGCGACAGTTTAAACAGATTCTTTATTCAGATCAAACACAAGAGATATATCAAAAATAATTTTAAGCATGGTCAGTTACTCTAACCAAACCCTGAAAAAAATATTGTACTAATATTATGTTATGAGCTTAAACTGAAAAGTTCCAAATAGACTTTAATGTATTTCAGTAATATCTACAAAAGGGTTCACTGAGAAATAAAATGCAATCTCAATCTTATACTCTTAAGGTATCCAACTACTTGCGACAACAATTTTAAAAAAAATGGAGATATGGAAACTTTTTTATGGTTTTTAGATTTGTTTAGTACATTTTAAGAAAAATATGCTAAAATTAAGAAGAGAAAAAGAAATTATTATCACTAAAATGTTTAAAAATGGGTAAAAATTGACAAAAAAATAATAGAAACCCCTTCTGTACCAAAAGTTTATGAACAAATTTTCAATTTTGCACTTCTGGTGTGCTGCTACCTTATTCATTTTTTAAATAACCTTCAGTATAAGAGATATTTTAATTTTTACAAAAACTAGAGCACTCTATCTTAGTTATTATACGAAATTGCTTAAAAAAACAGTGGTTTTATAAACATAAGGGACTGTAAGTTTTGTAATAAAAAAGTGATTGATAAAACTGGAAATTAAAACACTTCTACTATTATTCAGAACATACACAAAAAATTTCAGTTTATTATTTTCAAAACTTTTTTAAAAATCACTGTCCCTGTTTGAGCATTTAAAAAAACACATTTCGAGTAAAACACGTTTGAAAGTATGATATCTTGCTTAAAGTAATGGCATCTACTTTTACTAAAATACTTGTAGTTTTTGTTCTAGTGAACGGAAAACAATAAACTTGGTATTTTTATAAAGCTAATAAGATGGTCTATGGGATAAAATCATAAAAAAAATATGTCAATTTTAGGGAAAATTAGCAATTTTAGGGTAGTCGGATACCTTAATTAATTCAGAATCTACTCGTATCATTTTCCTTATATTCCTCATACTATTTTCTGTGTTTATACAGCAATGGATATTCGCATATATCAGGATTCCTTCACATGGCATTATTTCAAAACAGTGTCATAAAATAGCTCAAGAGATCAGTCAAGAGACATTTTGGGAACCCACTACAAAATGTTTAAAACATTTACTAATAATATTAATATGTAAATAATACATAAATATAAATAACGTGATGCTTGCTAGAGTTATTTCACTGTAAATTAAACTTTTTTCTCTGCATTCACCAATCGGAAACATGACTCCAGAAGTGTAGCAACTTTCGTTGCATTAATATAAAATTTTAATGTATTTCTTAAGAAATAATATAAAAAATATCATTTCAATGAATTATTTATCGAAAAAGAATCGTGCAAATCTCAAATCAGTTTTTAAAAAATGTTAAAGGCATATCTGTAGCGGTAACTTAACCAAATTTAGAAAACAATAGTTCTTATTTATTTTATAACGCGTAAACAAAGCGCTTTTCACAGTAATGTATAAATATACACTTCATTTTTACTCAAACTCAATTTAAACTGAATGAGAAAACAAAAGCCCTGTTAAAACCATCATCCAATCTGGTTTGCTGCTCTCTGATAAGAGAGAGAGAGACTAAAAAAAATAATAAATATAAATATATAAACTGAGAAATTTCCAACACAGAAATATTTGTCCCCACAAAAAGCTCTTCCACCCTGTAGCATCGAATAAAAAAATATCCCACACTGTTGCTGACTTAGTGTCTAGTGTTATTATTTCTGCTAAATTTATATATCTCGGGGAATCTCGTTTGCGTGACGTTAAATTCGTTTGCGACTTTATATGCCCCCAAGGTTTTGCTTTTATTGAGACTTGGCAAATTAGATTCTGTGTCTTAACGCTTCAATTCTTCTCACATTTTATTCTTGTATACTTCATGGCTTGTAGACAGCGAATGTAAGAAGGTTTTCATAAATATACCAGACCTTTCTTTTTTGATGTCTATTTGCATGCTAATTTTATATGCGAAAATTTAAGTGAGAAAATGACATGTGTATGTTTTTAATAAAATTTATATGAAATGTAACAAAGTTCTGTTGTTTTTCCCCCTTCAAATACAGGTTTGAATGGTTTAAAATAAAATTTAATTTAATTTCCTTTAAAATATTTATTTTTTGTATGTGTACACTCTACTTTGATTTAATGAGGATGTTTTTTCGAGAATGTTCTTCTTCTAGAAGTCATAGTGAAATAACTTAGTTAATAATTTCCCAAAGAATTTTTTATAATAAAATAATTAATAATTATAGATTAAGTAATTTCACAAGTGAAAAAGAATTTGGATTTTTTGTCTGAAAACGTATTAACATATTTTTTTCCTTTATTAAAACTCAAAATAGCATAGGTCAGTTTTCTTGTTTTGTGTTTTAAATATAAATAGGAATTTTACATGGATACATTGTTTCAAATTTGAAATCAAGACGTAGAATCTTAAAATAAGTGGAAGGAAAAAGCTTAAGTTTGTAACATTCACTTCTGTGTATTACTATATCTTTCTGTTATTACCACCTTTGCACTTTGTCATACACAACAACAACAACACATTAAATTGTAAAAAAATAATAGTGCCAAGAAAAAGAAACAAAATTAGATGTCGAAGTTTTGCTTCTAGTGTCTCTTTGGATTGAAATCCTGCTTTGATATAGGGATTTTCAACCTTTTACGCCACGAAGGCCAAATTAATACATTTACAATGTATAAATATTTGTACAATACATGTTGTACAAAGATCAAACGATTAAAATTACAGCCTCTTGTGACGTAAGGATGATGACAAAATCAATTTTTAGTGTAGCCGCCGTTTTTGGCTATAATTGTTGTCACACGCCTCAAATAGAATCAAAGAGGCTTTGTATGTACCCTTGGGGTACAGAAGTCCATACGGCGTCCACATATTGCCAAAGTTGATCTGTGGTAGCAGCGAGTGGTGTATCCTGGCTTATCGTTGTGCAAGCATGGATCTTTGATTGGTGATAGATCGGGAGAACAAGCAGTCCAAGGAAGTAATTTAATCTGATGGGTAAAGAAGAATTCTTGAACGATGCGTGTCATGTGTTCTTGCTCCTTATCCTGTTGGAAAATGGCTGATGACATGGGCTGCATGTATGGGAGGATTAAGTGCTCCAACAGCTCACAGATGTAGCGCTGGTTGTTCAGTGTACCGGCAATGCATACTAGAGGATTGCGGCAGTGAAATGCAATACCACACTTAACCATGATACCGGGTGCAGGACCAGTGTGGCGATGAATAACACAACAGTTCAGCAGCCTCTCACCCCGGTGTCTCCTAACTCGAATCTGACCATCGTGATGTTGGAGCCAGAAGCGGAATTCGTCATTAAACACAATGCCGTTCCATTCCGTGGTTCATTTAGACCGTTCATCACACCATTGGCAGAGTAAGGGCTTGTGGTTTCCAGAAGTGATAACGAAGCAATGGACGCCTTGCAGATATTCCACTCTGCTGCAAACAACGTCTAACACCAAATGATGCGTAACAGCTTGAACCTGTTGTGCAATGGTTCGTGATGTGGTTGCGTGATCCATCACTGCCTTGTGCACAATCCAAATGTCATCATGGGCAGTAGTGCAACGAAAAGGGTGCGTTCGGTCTCGTTGGTCCGTCGCTTACTCCTGCACGCAGCGATGACAGATTCACATCACAGATGCTTGTTTCATCCAACACGTTGACCGATTACTCTGAAGGATAATCCACGATCCTTATAGACTACTATTTTATTTAAAATTGTCTCAAATTAAAATGAGGGGCCGCTAAAATACTTTCATTGGCCCTTTCGTGGTCCGCCGGCCGCGGGTTGAAGACCCCTACTTTAATACATACGTTTCGAAAAAAAAATATTTTGTTTCCGTGTACCCCAATAATTATAGTAGAGAACACATAGTCATTATTGTAGAGTCGTTGATTCGAATCCTGGTGCCACTAAAGACTCGTCGTGTAAAAAAACTCATGCCCGTGAAATCTGTCTTGGTTGCTAAAAGTCCTTACGTATTTGAGGTGTGGAAGTTTGGAGAGTGGGGTGCCTGTTCAGATGTCCTCCTTGTTACTTGACTCAGACTCAAAATTACAAGATATCGCCAACCACCTTCGCGTTGCTTTAGAATCCAACATTAATCAAAAGTAAATTATATATATATATATATATAAATAAATGTAAGGATACGTAAATTAGATCTAAAATTAACTCCCTAGTCCCCTTCTAACTTTTATTTTCCCGTTACATCTTCAAGTATTAAATTTATTACCCAGTTCGGGAATGGAGAACACATGGCTTTAACAGATTCGCCGCTCCTACCACTAATTTTTATTATCTAGTATTTCAAATATACCTCTTCAATAAGGAATGTACTTGAACAGACATATGGATCTTGAGAAGCGCGGACTCTTCGTTTTTAACACGCGTGTCCGTCTCTCTCTCTCTCTCTCTTTTCAAATCAGATTACAAAATGATTTCAAGGAATAAAAACGGTTAAAATAAAATGTCTTGATGTTCACTCGAAAAACACGATATATATATATATATATATATATATCCGTATTACTTAAAATATTTTTTAGAAAATATTGCATTTTAATTTCATATCTAAGTATTTTTCCAAACCTTTAATTCAAAAAAATGCATATTATAATATTATATCCCTAATCATACAAAAACAGCCTGTTATTTATAAACATAACAGGAATGTAAAATAATTATGGATTCAAAAATAGTTCATTTTATTACATTCTTAATGAACATGAAAAAAGTACATAAAATCTACTTGAAATTAAAATTAACATTTAGTAACACTTCAAGCACCGTGCATAGTCATAAATATTATGTAACCTATTACACAATAAACTGTAAAGTAAATATTTATAAATATTTTTTATTATAAATATAATTCACATTCTCTTTGCTCTATAGAATCAAAATAAAAGTCTCCTCAATCTTGTTTTGCATTATAAATATATTTTTCGTAGTTTAAAAACTCATAAAGCATTCAATAACTCTGTTATCAAATCTTACAAATTGTATCAAATATCACGATTCTCGCTTGTTTGGGATTAGGTTCACCCTGAATAATACGTAAGAGATATTCTAACCTAGCATTATTGTAATTTCGTTATACGTTACGGTTTTATTTGTGGAAAACAATATAACATAGCAAAAGAAGCAAGCCTCGCGTTACTGTTAATAGACAATGTAAAAAGTAAAGCAAAACAAGATTGTTTTGTATTTTTATGTTCCCTAAAGGAAAGATTTTCTAAATTCCATTATGATCGAAAACTCAGTTTACGTGACGTGTTTTTTAACAAAGATTTGCTTTTTAAAATAGCTAAAATATCGAGGTTTATTTATTTATTTATTTATCCCTCTTTTAAGTTGCAGTCTTTGAGAATAGATAAAAAATCAGATTTCTCTTCTTTGAAAGAGTTCTGAATTCCAGAGAAATTTTCAAGAAGTTGGAACCTGGTAGCACAGAAATATGACCTTCATTCAAGGTCATATATCTATGTAGATAAATTGTATTGAAGTGATGTGACAATTTGAAGAGTACAGTATACCTAACTCTTTTTCAATTCCTACGATTAGTTCGCATTCTCTTCCTATATATATATATATATATATATATATATTTATTTATTTATTTATATACCTTGTTCAAGTTTTCAATCGTTAATAAAATACTTTCTTTCATCCATTCAAATTCAAATGCAGTTTTTAAATGTGTAATGGATGAATGACGCTTGATGTTAATACAGTTTTTTTCTAATATTAATTCATTAAATAAATTAAAAAAGGAAAAAATAGTGACAAAGAAAAATAATATTCCAACGGCATACATAGAACAGAAAATTGTTCGTTTAGTCCTTGAGTGCAATTGATAGCGAGTTGGACTTCTAATCCAAAAATCGTGTGTTCGAATCCCACCTGAAATGGCCTAATTTCTGAGAATGTAATTTTTTTACCATACTATTTTATTAAAATAATTAAACTTAAGGAATGAATAAATAGTAACAAACAAAATAGTCCAACACCCTAAATAGAAATGAAAATGGAAATTTGCAAGGAAAATCGCTTTTTATTTAGGCACTTCATATTGTGGTTCTGTCGTATGTATATACGTATTTAAAAATTAATTGTAACTATTTAATAAAAAGTAACTAAAATAAAAATTTTCTTTGTTGATCGAAGTGGGAATTGACTTAAAAAAAAAATTTTATTAGTTGTTTTGCATGGTAGATACGTTCCTAAGAGAACCGTGTAAAAAATACATGTGACATGGTAAATTTCCTTTTTCTTTTTTTTCACACGAATATTTCTTACACGAATAAAAAAATAATTTGCCATCTCTTTTTACGAGAAATAGAGTACACAATTTAGGTTTAACACCGAATAAAAAATCAGTTTTATTCTTTTTTACTCGCACGTTTTTTAATACAATTTTCATTCAATTTGAATTTTAAAAAATACGGTTTTCTCTCTTTTTATGATTCTTTTATTTAATAAGATCGTTAAAAATTAAAAAAGAAATATTTTTTTATTATTCACTTCTTGCGCAATTCCGAAATCTTTTCTCACAATTTCACAATTCGTTGATTATAAATAATTTTTAAATTTTTAAGCTTAATTTACTTATATTTTTTCAATTATATTGATTTTTTTTTCTTCAATGTATTTCAGATTTTTTAGCATAATGTGTATTCTTATTCAGGTATTAAAAAATAAGCCTACGTTTCAATTTTAATGCAGATGTAAATTAAAATAAAGCCTAAGGACACAGAAATTTATTAATTTTATTTAAATTCAATAAATGGTAAGCTCTATACAAATTCATGTGCTCGCACATACCCTATTCTATATTACATTTTATTACAATCAAATAAAGAGCTAACCCTGACTGCTGATTTTTATATCCTTCAAAAACTTTCATATTAAAATATTATGAATGTAATATGGTATTTGAAAATAGTACAGTCTGGTCTATAAAAAAGTTACAGAAAATAGCATATCTTTTAATTTCATAAATAGGAAATGTTCCCGAAAAATCCAAATAATTCATTTTATTTATTTTTATAAATCAGTTTAAGCTTTATAAAATCATAGCATTTATAAAATTTTAAATTTAAGTTTTGTAAGGTTTATTTTTTTTTTGGTTGATTTTTTCAAGTCTTGAACTATTCTCTTTTTTGGTAGATTTAATATACTTTTTTAAAAGTTTTTTTATATAAATTCCATGAGGATTTATACGTTGAGTAAAAAAAAAGAAGAATCAAACGTATCATTAAATTACCTTAATTTAATTTTTTGGATGGGGAGAGGGTGGATTAAAGAGTGAAAAAATAATCTTTAAAAGGTTAATCGAAGTATAGTACAGCCCCGTAGGCTGTCTGTGAGGATTTACCTAAAAAATTACAACGTAAAAAAATACTTATATTTCTGAAAAAAGAACCCACCGTGGTTTTATCCCCTATATGATGGAAGAAAAACTAAAAAAATCTGCTACTAATAGTTTTTATTTTTTCCACAAATGAGCTGCAGCTTTGAACAATTTCAATTCCCTTTCTATTTCATTTTAAAACATCTACAAAAATAATATGGATTTTTTTTCCGTCGTCTTATTATTTCCTTCCGTTTTACTTTTCATTTAACATAATTTGCTAATAAAATAATATACTGAAAATAAATACAGTAATGCCCCGAACTTGCACGATAGAGTCATAGCCGCGAAAGTCGGGATATAATTTCGCATATAAATATACATAAATTATTTTTAGTTAGGGTTAAAAACAAAATAAAATAATAATTTAGGGGGAAAAAGTTTTAAAAAAATCTTAGGTAACACAAATACCAAATAGCAAACCAAAGTTACTTTGATATAGAAGATAAAAAATCTAACAAGAATTCTGCGGCTCAAAGAATTTTTTCCCTTCAAAATTTCGTCGTAGCCTTCTAACAATTTTTTTATTCTTTGGTTTGTTGAAAACATACGCTCTTCGTTGAAGTATGTATTTATAAAATTTGTAACATTTTATTCAAGTAAACTGAAACTTTCTGTCTATTTACCAATCATCGTTCAATCTTCTGACTGAACTGAGTTAAAGACTCAAGTTCTTAAATGTCTTGCTCATGCATTTCTATGAGCTTATGAATTGTCTCTATCCCCTTCTCAATTTATCCGTCAGGCAATATCGACTTCTTCTTAAATCAAATTATCAATTTCATCTGTCTCTGACACTGATTTGGCCTGAATTTCAGTGATGATAAAAAAAAAAGACGAATCGATGGGATATGAATATTACATAAGTTGAGGCATTACTGTACAACTATAAAATTAAACTTTTATGCAATTAATATGTGTGACTGAATTCTGAAATTAAAAATACAATTTTAGTCTTTTCCCTTTCTCTTATCTCTCTCTCTCTCTCGCTCAGAATATATTACTAAAAGATGAATTATTAAATTATACAGTCATAAATACATCGTGAACAAAATCACTCAAATTTTCAATTCCTACTATTAGCTCACTCTCTCCCAAAAACACTTTATTGGGCATATCAACAGCAGTCTATGCACAATTTAAGGCAGATGTTCAAAATGTCCGCCGTGCATGTCGAGGCAGGCTTGAGCACGCCGTGGAATGGCTGTCATCACACGTCGCAACATCGTGGGGTCAGCATGCAGACGAGCAATTAAGTCCATTTGTGTTGTCACTACGTCTCGATACACCAGTTCCTTGAGATGACATGTCGCAGTAGTCGCAAGGTATGTCGTAGGTACATGTCGCAGCAGTCAAACGGAATACATCACCACCATACGAAGACTACTGGTAGCTGCAAGATACAGCCTTTTAAATACCAGTTCAACGCGGCGGCTTAACGTCATTCCACAGCGCGCGCATGCATGACGCGTCATGCGCGACGAACGTTTTAAACATTACCGTCTGGAAAGATATGCAAATATTGTTGTTGATATGTCACTAAAGTGTTTTTTCTTGCACCAGAAGTGACGTCATACTTTGTTTTTCGTATTTTTCTCGTAAACTATGGATCGTACAGGAATGCTTCTTTGGGCAGTTTTTATGTACTCCCAACGAGGAATCTATCTGTGCAGAGTTTATGCGGTCGTTTTGGGATACCCTGTATTTTCGTAAAAATTATATTTCAACATTTTGCGGATATCAGCGAAGATAATTTCAAAATATAAATATTACCTGAATCTTCAAAAGTATATTCTAATTCCAATACATCTACAATTAAAAAACAGATAATATTTTATAGGTTATTAACTTTTAAAAGCTAAATGTAAATAGTCAATAGCATTGCAAGAGACATTTTTGATAAGTATTGCAAGTACTCCTCGATTCGTTTTTATACTTTGCTAGTCTCTAACTTATTTTATTGTTTTATTTCGAACTATTTTATTCGATTCTGTTGAATTTATCCCTTTTTAGAAGTACATTCATTCCCCTCGATGTAACTTGTGAAAATGTATAAAAAACTAAAGAGAACTACATTTTGTAATTTTATGTAATGTGGCTCTTAAATATAATCGAGGTGTGAAATGTAAAAGACACATGAAAGCACCCGTTGTTCAAAGTGGTGAAAAAAGTGGTGCACAGTTGCACGTTTTCATTTAGTAGCATGTGGATTATATTAACGAAATTCGTTTTATCTAAATCTTGGTGTAATTATTAGCTTATGGAAGCTATTTGATTTCTGTTTTTATGAATTCTTTCCATTTTTATTGAGTAGATATTTTGTGTTAATTTATATCAAGGATTACTTTTATTTTACCTCTCCTGTTAAAAGTTAGAAAATTAACTAGGTGAATACAAAAAGAAATATTTCAGCTCTTAGTCTGTCCTGAGGAATTCATGCTTAAGTTCTAGAGCTATGGATTTCGTTTAATAAAAATAAGTAAAATTCTCATCATAACTTAAATCAAAATAATATCAATATTTTGATTGATCTTTGTCCGTGAATGAAAACAAGTATAATATTAAATCTATAAAACTTTTGAATCATAAAAAAAATATTAAATCCTTCGGAAACCACAAATTAAAAGAATACCAAAATAAAAATTATAACACTAGAAGTTTTTCTATTCTTCTTGAAGAAATATTAAGAATATTTTTACATATATTTTTTACGTATCTTGATAAAAGCTTTCAAATTTTTTGCATGAACCAACAACGACAGTTCAAGAAAAATAAAGGCCAGAAACGCTCAAAATACTGAAATTAAAAATTAAAAATGAAAATTGCCCTTCTTCTTTAGAAAGAATATTAAAAATCTTTTCAAATAAAAAACGCGTGAAAAGTCATTTTCGAAATTCCTAATGCTTATTTTCTTTCTTTCTCAGCAACAATTAGGTGGCAGTAAGAAAACCGTATCTAAAGGCATTAAAACTGAAATAAAAAGAAGCTAAATCGCAATTTGCTATTCGGATTATTAGCCTTTGATTTAAGAACCTGAAAAGTATCAGAAAAACAGGAATAGTTACCACTATATACATTCTATGCGTGTATTTTACCACCGAAATAAATCTAGTACCTATTTTTCTTATATAAGATACCAAACCATGAACTCGACGTCGTGTTTCTACAAACAAAACACGGAGATAAGAAATTCTCCATCAAACCGGAAGTGGAATTTTTACGAGGGTCCTAAAACAAGTCTGGATTAGCTGAAAGAAAGTGGGAAAAGGGGAAGTACAGCTTGTTGCTCATAAAAAAAGTAAAACATAAGACCTTTCTTAGAAAGCCTTACAAATGTATGTGTGGCTCAACTTTATCAAAATTGGTGCTCCATACTGTATTGTATACTAGTTGCTAAAATTATCTTTGCTTAAAATATGATTTTTATTTCTGAACATGCTAATTTTTTCTTCAATGTATAGCAGTTCTTTGGCAAAAGATGGTATAAATTTATTGGTTATTCTTTCCTCAAGTTGACGAATTATTTGAAAATACGTACATCTGAAATGCTTCTATTTCTGTGATGGAAATTTCGAATTTCAGAACTAAAATTATTAAATATGTATGGACATAAGACAACGTTTAAAAACGTGATGTCAAACATATAGATCTAAAACTTTTTCAAAATTCCTCAAGTCATACAATTTTGAAAATGGAGGACATTTTAGCAACCCAGGCAGCACTATAAACCAGGTCTGTCCGGGCTAATACCAGGCTTATGGCATATTTATATAGATATAGAGATTGATTGATTGATATATAGATATAGATATATAAGGTGTACTAGGATCATTGGGACAAACTTGAAGGTGAGGTAAGCAACATCACAAGGATTTAGATTTGCACAGAGCAACCATGGTTGGAAAAGTCTTCATTCAGTGCTAGGTGGCTTTGTTCACAAGAGCAGGAAACGTGCCTGCATTACCGCAGTCATACATCACTCCCTACCTCCAAATGAAAAGTATCTTAGTTATTCAAAGAAGATTTCCATTTTTATTCAAATACAAAAAATAACAACAAATAAAAATATCCTTTTTAAAATAATCTAAAATCCCTTAAAATTTTGTTCAGGTATAAGAAAAATTTTAAACTACAGTCGTGACTCTCGATAATTCGAAGTTGAAGGGACCAATGAAAAACTTCGAATTAACTAGAGGGTAGGAAAAAGCTCTCAAAATACACGAAGAGAAATTTTTTCTTACACATTTAAATTTGAATCTATATAATAAAACAATAATTGTACATATGTATAAAATTATTTTAAAGTATTTTTAAAAAGTACATATTATACAATATAAATATTAAACAAAAAATAAAAGTCCTGTATTAAAAGAATATCTTTATGTTTTAAAAACAACTATTAAACGAATACATAATTAATCTTTTTGACGAAAATAATCTGTTATCATTTTTTGTTGTGTCGTATTCAATCTAACTTTGTCAATAATTTTTTCTTGAATAAATGAAGCGTGTGAAAAATGTTCGTATCAAAATGATTTTGAAGGAAAAAGTAGCGTAGTTTGTCTAGTGACACTTTAGCTTCTGTCAAAATTATCAGAGTCAATCAACTCCAACGGTCATCAAAAGGGCTACGTTAAAGGGAAGACAGAGACAATACAACACTAAACATGTAAGCTCCAACCTGTTTACTACAAGACTCTACATGATACTGATTGTTTGAATTGTCGAGAGTTTTATTAGATCACTTCGAATTATCACGTGTTGTATTCTGGCTGGACACAGATTCTACTTGGAAATATTGAGTGTACCCAAACGTTGTTTGGTACACTCAATTGTACTAAACAACGTTTTGGTAATAATTGTTTTAGTTCAAAATAACAAGAGTTTTTCTAGGGGCTGAGCATATACTTCGAATTAGTGAGATGTTCGTATTATCGAAGGTTTGAATTCGCGAGAGTCGACTGAATAAGAATATCATTTTTAAAAGCATTTGAATCAAAGCAGATACTCGTATATACAAACCAGAATGCTATTCCATGACATTCTCAAATACAAAAGAGAAAAACGTTGCTGTAAATAAATCATCAGTGAAAAAAAATAACAATTTCAAAGGTTTTCTTTAACACTGTCCAAATATGGTCCATATTTTCTGCAAATGAACACAAAGATCATGTACTTTTATAAACAAAACAGAATAAGAAGATGAAAATAAATTTTCATCAACAAGAGAAAGTAAAACTTTTACGAGAAATTTCAAACAGGTTTCGACAACGAGTATAAAAGAAACAAGAAAAAAATAAGGATTTTTATTTGAAGCGGAAGGGCAAAAATAGTTTTCCAAAAACTCTTTACACGTGTATCTTTCGTATCATAAATTTATGTTCCCTTGTTATTTTAAAATAGTTTTCTTATATGATTTCCAGTCAAAGAGTTTATATATGAGCTTTATAGGATATTTATTCTACTTGGCTTTTGATTTTCTTCTTATTCATATCACTATATTTTTAGATGTAAAAGAAATTGTAAACGTACAATATGGGAAATTTTTTTTCCTAATAAGAATATCTAGTTTTTCTAAAACATGAGTTAAATTATTCAAGGGAACATGCTAATATACCTATCATCTTAAAATTTCAGAAATTTTAGATTTTTTTTAAAAAAATTAGATATTTGAATGCAGTTATATACTCACAACACAATAATATTTGATTATTCAATTTAAATATATTCATAAATTCTTTCATAATCTTCCTCAAAACTTCCTTAAAATATATTTTTGTTGCTATACATATTAATAAAATTTTTATGTGCAATGTGTGCATTTTTGAATGTATGTAAAATTTAACTCGTCTTAACAAATAACACTATACAAAATGCAAAGTTTCATGTCTCAATTTTATTTGTATTTAAATCTCACTTTAAAGCAATGCGAGGGCTATTGAGATGAACCTCAAATTTTAAGCTTCGATCATTTGACGAGGGTGATAAATGAACTGGCATCCCATTCTGAAAATTTTCAAGGCATGACAACTTTAATTGTGATTCACGAGTATACTCGTTATGTAGAAGTTGCAGGAATTTATTTCAAGACGACAATACTCGTCATGCTTAAAAAATAGCGACCATTTCCTATTTAGATTGTATTTTTTGTGAAAAACAAAACATTATCTCAAGTTATAAGATGTTTAGAATATTTTGAGGTCAGGCTGTAATAAAAATAATACGGTTAAAAAAAGGTTATAAGTCGAATAAAGAAATATTTATATTAACAGTAGACAGAAAATACAAAAGGGAATTTAGAGGTATACGTGCCTATTACATTTCGACATAACCACCAAGTCTATTTAGGAATTTATCAAATCGTAGTACCAACTTGCTTAAGCCGTCTTGGGAGAAATCAGGTCCTAGTCCATTGAGCCGGGTTTCGACGGATGTTTCTACAGAACTGTCTTGGAATATCGCAGCACATCAGAAACGATATGTTGCACGCTACCATAGCTCAGTCCCAGCTCTGACGAGATTTCACGCAGAGTCACTCGTCAATCATTTTGAATCAGTTCTTCAATCCGCGCCGTGTTGATTTCTGTCATTGAAGAACTTGGCCAGCAGCTCCCTGTCATATTGCGGTTTTCAACATCCTGTCTGCCTGATTGAAAAGAGTGACCCAATTTCGCTACACGTTGTCTGCTCATTGCAGTTGCGGATACATTGTTTGCCGATAAAAATTGAATCACGGCTTGCACTTCCAAACGAGTCCAATTTCCTAAGAATCTTGCCATTTCACTACCTACCCACAAAACACCTGAATGACAAGTAGCGCCATCTGTCTCCTCTTTGGGGGAAAAAACTTTCTCCACAATATGTAGTTTTCAAATACTGCGGCAAATAACCTTTTTTCTAATCAACCCTCATAAACAAAATATTAAAAAAATTTAAGGTTACCCATGCATTCCCGTATACACTGGCTGAAATGATATATAAGTTCACATAGCGAATTTATTTATGTGCTATGACAAAATTTCTTAGATGTTGACCTAAAAGGGGCAAAGACAAAAGTCAGAGAGTGGATTTATAAAAGAGTTCCTTCGGTTATGATCAGGCATAGGACTAATGCGTGAAGCCTCCAGGCGCAGAACCCATTGGTAGCAGCTGGCCCGAAGTTACCTAGCTATCGAGTGGTGTAAATGGCAATTGTTTGATGTTTAACTCTATGTGCAAAAATTACAGTAATGCCGTGCTGCCTGGAGAACAGTTATTTTATTGGAAATGAGAAAAGCAAGGAGGTAAGAGGATTGTGATCCACTATAGAACAGTGGTTTTCAAACCTTCAATATTTGCGACCCAATATTCAATCAAAATTTTCATCTCGTACCCGTCTCAATACAATAACAATGTATTGCATTCAATAATACTATACTTTGGCGCTAAAGCTACAATACGACTTTAATCTCTTAAGAGCCGCCGGCGTATATAAAGGTCTAGCTAAGCCATTGCGTTAAGTGACAGGGCCCAATGGATATATATATATATCTTTACGAACTATGATCTTATCTGTATACTGCTATCCATAAAATTATTCCGAAGGCTTTGGAATGCAATAAAATGACCGAGACAGTGTTTACGGAGGATTTACTTATTTCACAGAGGATTTGCTTATTTTATTCCTTTTCTTCCTCCCTCCGCATACACCACATACACTCGCCTACGTGTTGAACAAAGGCACTGGTGAGTGAATCGCGTACTTTTTAAGTAGCAGTTAAGGGATTAATTATAAACCGTACAAATTATCAAAATAAATGTAAATTTTTGTATATAATTTTATATATGACAAGCCCATGAAGACCCTGGGGATTATCAAACTTGTTCTTAACTTAGTGTTGATTAATTAATTATAAAGTACATTGTTTACAGTACTGATACATTTACCAGTGCATTGTATCAGTGTAAATGTGTATTTTATTTTTTATTTTGTCAGAATCTATTTTGTTTGTTTATTTTCAATAAATTAATAATTTATTTTAAAATAATCATTTGTTTTCGACTTTTTTAATAACCTCGCGCCCCCCTCGTAGGATTATCACGCCTCCGTAGGGGGGCACGCCCTACAGTTTCAGAAACACTGCTATAGCACCTACTCCAGAACTTCCTTGGTGTCAAGACAGGTAGAAAATATTTTGTCTGTAAAGAAGGAAGTAAATTAGTGTGTGTTTAGGTCCCTCAGACCGGGAATTTTAATGGTCATTAAATTTCATAGATATTCATAAAAACACCCGCATTTATGTGATATATGTCTATGTTAACCAAATAAATATGTATTAGTAAAAATGTTGGCAAGTTTATAAAATATACCCATTTTTTTAACCAATATTTTAACAGCGACACTTACTCTGTGATTCACGATTATAATCGTCATCGCTCAGGTTCCATGACACGCATAGCTGTGCACTCTCCGTGACACACATAGCTGTGCACTCTCCGTGACACACATAGCTGTGCACTCTCCGTGACACACATAGCTGTGCACTCTCCGTGACACACATAGCTGTGCGCTCACCGTGACACAAATAGTTGTGCGCTCTCCGTGACACACATAGCTGTGCCTTTTTCGTGACACACATAATTAGGCCTTCTCCGTGACACACATAGCTATGCGCTCTCCGTGACACACACAGTTGTGTGCTATCCGTGACACACATAATTATGCTTTCTGTGACACACATAGCTGTGCACTCTCCGTGACACACATAGTTGTCACACATAGTTGTGCACTCTCCGTGACACACATAGTTGTCACACATAGTTGTGCACTCTCCGTGACACACATAGTTGTCACACATAGTTGTGCACTCTCCGTGACACACATAGTTGTCACACATAGTTGTGCCTTCTCCGTGACACACATAATTAGGCCTTCTCCGTGACACACATAGCTATGCGTTCTGCGTGACACACACAGTTGTGTACTATCAGTGACACACATAATTGTGCTATCTGTGGCACGGAGAGCTGTGCGCTCTCCGTGACACACATCATTGTTCGCTCTCCGTGACACACATAGCTTCGCGCTCTCCGCGACACACATAATTGTGCCCTCTCCGTGACGCACATAGTTAACTGGTTAAGACACTGAACCTCAACAAATTTAAGGTGCATCAGCCTTTCTTTTTGACTAGTGGAATCAAGACTCGATCTAAGACTCTACAAATTCGACAGCAACCTCGTGACCATGACCACCCAGCTACGGCAACCGTAGACTCATTTCAAACTTGAAGTGATCAATCAAAAACATTTACATTTTTATTTCATAAATAATTTTAATGTGATATGAAATTTTTCCAAATAATTAAATTTAAATAAAATATAATATAAGTAACTAAATTTAAATAAATTAAAATTAATCTAATTATTTAAATTTAAGTCCAAAAAAATTAAGAAATCAAAATTAAACAACATGTGACTTAAAGGATCTTAATGCTACTAGATATAGCATCAACTTTCTTTTCGATTTGGAGGATTCGCCTTGTAGTTTTTTAAAACTTCAGTTAACTATTTCAATAGTTTTAAGTTTAAATCTATGTTATAGAGATAAGAGTTTTTTAGTACTCGGCAAATATAATTGCACGGTTTTCTCATTTTATGCCAGTTCGTAATTCCACAAAATTTTCACTGTTTCCTTAAATTACCAATTTCCTCGTGGGTAGCCTAGTGGTTAGAGCATCGGACTCCTGACCGGAGGGCCCGGGTTCGATTCCCGATGCCACCAAATACCACCGAGTACACACGGAGTACGTGCTCGTTAAATCAGTGGGTCCGGAAGTCTTGTGGGCGGTCGCAGCATAAACCACAAGTGCAGGGGGCTGGAGAATATTTCCCTCTTCTTCAGCTCCATGCCTAAATTGTGGAGGTGGAGATAGGTGGTGTCGCCATCTATCGTTAAGAAGTCCAACCTGTCTCACAGGCTCTGGCAACTTTCATTCCTTCCCTTCGGGAAGGACACGGCAACACCAACAACCAATTTCTTTTCCCTGCCTTTATTTGAAGTTGATCGTATAAAAGCTTATAAAAATTGCATAAAATATTACTTTTACTGTGGATACAAAAAAGGTTACAATAAAAAAAAAAGAGTTTATCGAGATATCAAATAATACTCTTTGATTTTTTTTTTTTTTGTTAAAAAAAATTTTTTTTTAAAGCGTAGGTTCTGAGCAATGTTTATTACCTTCAGACAATTTACCCAGTGCATAAGATATCTCGGATATATATTTTCTACAAATTAAAACTTAAGCCCTTAAGCGGTCAACTTTTGACCAAAATGTTCCAAAAAAGGGCTATTTTTATTGCATATAACTAAGCATAATACTTAATAGACGAATTTTATTTTTAATTTTCAATTTTAAAGTTTTCAAACTACTTTTTATTTTATAATTGTAGAACACAAAAAAAACCTGAATGTTTGCTTTTTCTAAGTACACTTGGAATGCTATGAAGAATATTTCATATATCTTAAAAGAATTTCTCTCATATTTAGAAAATAATTTCACGTCCATGTTTCTTTTTTAAATGTGTGCGTGCGTGCAATTTGAAACATGGTGTAATACTCGGTTTTATATTGCAATGGGGACAGAGATAATATCGCCTTTTTTAGATTATCTCTCCAAGATTTTGGATTGAGTTGTATTTTTTCTCAAGAAACAAATTGCATATTGCCTAGTCAGTCCCTGTTCTTGATCGAATGTTTTCAAGAATATAAATTCCCGTATTTCCCCCCGCCCCCAAAGAAAATCCCGGATGAGAAGTATTTCAGTATCATGGACAAACTGCATCGCTTAAAAACACTAGCATTTATAATCTCAGCATGAGAATTTAAAATATGTTCAAATCAAAGATAGAAAGAAGAAAATATAACAGCGTACAGAGTACGGACAAACTTGCTGTGGCTAGATTTCGATAGCCCATGTCCTGGTAAACCAGTTAGGGGGGAGGGGGGGTAAGCATAGTGCTAAAAAAATATTCAAAATAATTCAGAGTTTTAAAGAAATATCTTGAGCTTGTGAGTTATTGTTATTAAATTTATGATTCTAAGGATATTATTAAATATATGTCAAGAATGGGATAAATATTTCTTTTATAATTTTCTTCCTTCATTCACACCTATTATTATGCTAAATAATAACAAAGAGTTTAAATAAAAGAAAAATAATAAAAAAAAACTTATTTATACTAAATTTTTAAAAAAACAATCGCTGAAGGGGAGATCTAATCCTCCAACATACATTAATTCTGTAAAATAACTGGCAGGATTCAATTTTGTTTCATTTATCTAAAACCTTTTAAACGGATTAATCCTCTAAAAATCCGGTTCTTCGCCATTTTTTTAAGATAAACACTTAAGCTAATTCGAAGCGAAAAAATTATAGAAATCTGACACGATGAAAAACAATTCAGACTTCCAATAAAAAAATAGAAGGTCTCCTCAAATATCTCAAAAAAAAAAATTTCATAGTTTGTTTTTTTCCTACAAACTAATATAAATTTATTGGGATACGGGGGGGGGGAGGAATTTCGAAAAGTGTTCGAATCAAAAACAGAAAGAAACATGTGACAGAAAAACACATTTTCTATGCGGAAAAATACGCTTTTCCATGATTTCCTGATCAAAATAAAAATAACAACAAAACAATACATAGCAAGTGGTGTAAGCCTTACTTTGCCATTGCAAATTTAGTCCCAATTTTCGCAGATAAATATCTAATCAACCTGGTATGTTTTTAAAAGCAAAAGAAATGATTAAAGCCTCCATCGATACACATTATGACGGATCTATACGTGAACTTATGATTAATCCTCTTGGGGAAACTTTGGGGCTAGCTTTCACATTAATTCACAGCCATCCCTCAAGAAGAAACCTTGATATGTAAATTAGTCTGACTATATAAAGTGAAGGTTTTGTAAATGTAGGATAGAAGAAGCAGGGGAACTATTGCGGTGATTCGTAGGTGATATTTATTTCATTATCACAATGTGAATTTAGGAAGGTGTTTAAGACTGTAATAAATTAGTGGATTAAGATTTAAAAATCTAAGATAGATTGAATTAGATTAAATTAAACAGATTACTTGCGCTTGTTTACTTAGAGTTGTTTACTTAGAATAGATTGTTCTCTTTATTTATCGCTCCTAGGGTCTCCTCTTGTAGTTTCACTTGTGGTTGATTAGTGTGCTTGAATAGTAATAAAATAATAATTATTATGGAAGTTTCTGGTGATACTTTGTTTCCCCCCACACCTTTACGTAGACAAGACGGTGAAGGAGCGACTTCAAATAGGTGGCGCTCACAACTTCAGTGGTATTTTTACGCATATCACATTTTTTGGAACAGAAGAGAATGCTACGAGTGCTTGTAGTTCTAGAAGAAAACAGAAATGAAAAACCATTCTTATGTGGAAATTTGTATTTACACAAAGCTCCTTTTTTTTGTACCTTCGTGTTATGCACGTATTTTGCAGTATCTTTTTTTTCAGTTTCTGTTCTTACCTATTTATGTATATAATAACAAAAACAATATATCTTTCACTCTCAAAAAATATTGATTCAGCTTAGAATTTGATTTCTTTAATTTTTATTTTCAATATCTAATGCAAGCGTAAATATGGATCAATGGATTTTTCGCAGATAAAAATTTTCAAGCCTTTTAAAAAGCTGTCAAAATGGTGTGAGATTTATAATCTCACCGTACGTGAGGGGCGATTGGAAACATATTCAATAAAATATGTATAAGATTAGCCTTCTAAAAATGTATTCTTTGTTCACCTCACATTCCAATTTTCAAAAATGTGTGCTCTCTTTTGTTTCTTTTTTTTTTAAATTTTATTTCGCAAAAGAATCTTAAAAAAACAGATTAATGTGCGGTGATTTCTTTAGATATCTTGAAGCACTAGCCCCCTTGTAAAAAAGCAGGCCTCACCTGTGATCCTTTTAAGTAAACAATAGACAGGTTGATTCATAAAGAAGTATACAGTTACAGTGCACTTTTAATCAATAACAATGTAAAATATTGCTTGTCCACCTGTAACAAAGCGTTTTTCAAACTATGGAGCACGCCCGGTCGTGATATCTTTACGAAGCAAGCATATTGAAAAGTCGAAAACAAAAGTCTATTTTAAAAAACTATTAATTTACTAAAAGTAAACAAACAAAACACATTCTGACGTAATAAAAAATAAATACACATTTACACTGATATAATACACTTATAAATGTATCAGTACTGCACAATGTACTTTTTATAATTAATTTAACAATAACCCCATGGGCTTGTCATATATAAAATTATATACAAAAATTAACACTTATCTTGATACTTTTTAAGGTTTATATTTCCCTTAACTGCCTATAAAAAATTGCGTGATTCGCTCCCTAATGCCACCGTTTAGCCGCCCATCCGGTATAGTGGTCAGTGAAGCTGACTGCGGTGCCGCAGGGACTGGGTTCGAATCCCGGAGAAGGCATGGATGTTTGTGTTGTAATCCTTTCTTCTGTCTGTGTTGTTTACCCCCGTGTTATACGTTCGGTGGTGCACGGGGTTTATAAATGTTAAAAAAAAAAAAAAAATGCCACCGTTTTCTACGTTAGTGTGCGTATATGATGTATTGGGGGGGGGGGAGAAGAGAAAAGGAATAAATAAGCAAATCCATTGCAAACACACACATCCCCCCAAAAAAATCCAGAAATAAAATAGGATTTCCTAAAACCTCGTCAAATGTAAAACTCAAACAGTTCAGAATATGACTGGGGGAGGCATGATCAGCATCGCCCCTATGACACTCTGGAAGGACTTTCCGGGGCTGATGAAAAGTAAGAGATTTGATGTGGTGACTAAAAAACCACAATAGAGTCGTCTGCTGATTCATAGGAATATTAAATTGGCGACACCATCGAGGTTTTTTCACAAAATACCAAGGGTGAGCAGGAGGTATTCTCCAAAATGCTCCTAGCTGCCTGAGAGTGGCGAAAGGGTGTACCTAGATGGAATGTTCGATGTACATCGGGAGTATATACTCCCCTCTGGTAGGGTCACCCTAGATGTGTAGGTCATTCCATTATGTCCAGCTAAAGTTAGCAGGCACAAGGAGCTAAGTCGGTCTTCTCCCTTTGCTGCCCCAGATCCTTGGATCAAATGAAGCTGTTCACCAAATCCGAATTGGCGATCAAGAATTACAAACTGTAACCAATATATATAAAAAAAACTTCAAAATAATAGTTTTTCTCCTTTTTTTGAAAAAACTAATAAGTATATAATATTTGTTAAGAAAATAATTCTAAATTAAATAAAAGGAAAAAACCGAACTCAAATAGCTCACACTTATCCAAAACGTTATCTAAGGATTTTCTCTAGCTTTGGACAGACATTAGGAGGAATAACCTAAAAACACTCCCTTAGTCCAGCATATTATGAACTTAGCGCGGATATTTCTCAGGTAAGTTCCAAAGCTGTAAATTTGATGCGCTTCTGTAAACACAGTAGGAGACAGAGAAAATTTATCTTGACCCATAGGAGAAGAACCTGTATGAAACAAAAGAATGAAAATGAAAACGGAAGCAGAGCTTTTTACTTTAAGTAGGAGGGCAAGAAGTTTTTTCAGTAAAAAAAAGAAGAATTTACTCCAAAAATCCTTTTATACACACATATATATATCGTATCTTATATCGTGAAGTACTATATACATCTTTTTCTTTAACGTAATCCTCTTACTTGTGTTTTTAAGTGTATGTGAATCTAGAGAAATATCTGTCAGTTTCAAAGGATATTGATTTGGCTTAGTGTTTGTTTTCTTTATATATATTATGGCATTTTCAATATTTTTTAAGAAAAGAGTAAACAAGAATAAATGGGAATTTATCTGTAAAATACGAGGGTTGGGGCAAAAGTCATGGCAACCAATTTTTTCCTCGAAGATACTAGTCCGGTTGGAAAATGTGACATATACAGACGAAAGGACAAGGTGCTAACTACATGTGGGGACAATGAATAGCACTGAAATATTGTAACACACTAATTTATTACGGTAGTATACAGGGCAATATGGCCCACATGGTGCAAAAGGATGACAACACAGTACACATAAATTTGACATGACAAACCAGGGCCTAAAGACCCTGAATGTAGTCCCCTTCTACTGTCACCACACCCTGCCAGCGATGTGGGAGGCGAAGAACACCATCAGCCTCAGTATTTGCCCCACCATGTGTGGATCGGGTAACCTGTTGGCGCACAGCATTAGCAATGTCCTCTCATGTTGCAAAACGGCTATCACGTATTGGTTTCTTAATCTTGGGAATGAGATCAAAGTCACAGGGCGAAATGCTGGGAGAGTACGGTAGGTGCTCCGATCCTTCCCATCCTCAACGTCGGAATAGCTGCTGCACACACTCTGCTTTATGTGGTCTTGCATTGTCGTGCAGGCTTACTGCACTGTCCACATGATCCGGACGCTAATCCCGAACGTCCTTGAAGTACTGTGCGGTCATTATTCTGACATGAGAAACAAAGAGGCAAAAAATGAAACCTCTGACGTCATACATGACTATGCCCATCAATTTGACTGGGAAAGGATTCTGATGGACCTTCTGCCTCCTTGATGATCCAGCAGGTCACCACTCCACGGACTGACGTTTCAGTTCTGGTTCGTATGCCTTGTCCTAAAATTCATCGATGGCGATTATTCGTGACAAGAATTGATCGCCGTTCTGTTGCCAGCGTGCAAAGTGGTCGGAGCATATTGCATAGCGCAACCACCTTTGAACTTCCGTCAGTGTATGAGATATCCACTACGCTGCGATTTTGCGTAGGTGTAGCTCATTACGCAATATCCTGTGGATGGTGCGATTCTCGATGCCACTTGCCCTCTCTAACTCCAGTAACATCAATCGTCCGTCTTCATCATGAGCTGCTCAATAACGGCACGTGCCAAGTCGGTCCACACATTGACCAGTCTTCCCGAACTTTGCTCATCACTGGTTGTCACACGTCCTTGCTGAAACTTTCCTACCCACCGTGCTACTATACGGTATGGTAGGACATTATTCCCAAGAGCTTCCACTAATTCACTGTGACATTCCATCGCATTTCTCCCTCAGAGAACGTCTATTGTGATGTATGCGCGCTGCTGAACACGGGTTACTTCCATCTCACACTACATTCACCAACTGACTGATTTTACAGCCCTCGCTGCGCTACTACCAGCTATCACAGAGCCAACTGTTGTTCTGCATACACACTATTCCAGCAAATCTTCCATACGACTCATATACATTTGTGATCCGTTCACATATCTACAAAGAAAAAATATTTGCCATGACTTCTGCCCCAACCCTCGTATTTTTCAAACTATTAAAAGCAATCTGCGTTGAAAGAAAAAGAAATTGAATCCGTACTGAATATTAAAATTTTAGCTATTTCTAAGGGGTATATGAGTATGAAATAGGGAAAATACGAGCCTTTTTTATTCGTAATTTTTAACATCTAAAAAGGTTTTTTTTTTATTCAAAAATGTTTTTGTTGTATTAAATAATCCAATTTTAATTAAGATTTGTGAATACGGAAATAATTTAACATTCCTATTAAGAGAATTTTATGCAATTCTTAAGCTTAAAACTATTCACTATTTTTAAGCACTATCCAAGAGACAGGCGTCACATAGTGTTCTACAATAAATGCCGCTTCAGTCATAAAACAGATTGTGTCCAGATGCGATTGGATTTATTGGATTGGATTGAATCCACCGAGTGGATTTTATTGTCCAGGTGCGGAGCCATACCCCCCTTACTCAGAGTGTTATGAGGTGAAAGACCACCCCATACGTAAAACTAATATACCTAAACGATATACTGATTACATTGCAGTGACTCCATCTCTCTCAAATGGCAATCAGCAAAAGACAGGAGCAACAGCGCTTAACAATTGACCCGAATAGTAATTCCTCTTCATCCTTGTTGTCTTACGCATGCACTTCGGACTCGAAGGTGCCCAGTTCAAATCACCTAGCTCCAAAGCAGGAAGCAAGATCATCAGGAGTGATCCACCATCATCAAAACTGTCACTGAAATAGTGACCCAGAAATTGATCCCAGGATGGCCGCACAGTCTAATCCTGTGATGGATCCAACTACGATAACATATATAACAATCATGCACTCAGTGGGCAGCCAATGAGGACTTTCTTCCTCACGCACAGGCATCCAATCAAACAGCTGTATCTCAGCACTCCGAGAAGCAGAAAAATCTAACTTTTTCGTGAGATACTACAACCACTTCCACAGGATGTTTTTCCAAAAATAAAAACAATGCTTTCTTTCGCATTAGGATATTTTCCAACTTTGTTAAATCCACATCGTATTTTTCCAAATACTCGAGGGTACTAACAATCTTAAGCCCGAAGACGAATCGCAACTTAAACGTTAACAAGAACACTTTTGTCCCTTATCTTTGTCCACATGTGTTTGTGTTGGTGGTATTCGTGTTGTCGTTTTATGAGTGTAAATGGAAATGGGATACTAAATTTAAAACATGGCCTTTTCGATTAATCGACTGCAAAAAGATAACCCACAGTAACAAGTTTAATTCACACACAAATGAAATCATCACATATATAATAGGCGTTCCAAAAATCCGTTAACATATAAAAATTCAATAATTCATGAAATAATGTTGGTGAAGAGAAAACAATCGACACATACGCCTGAATGACATGGAATTTTATTTAAACCAAAAAAATTCAGAAATGGTCAACAGATGAGGCTGGACTGCAAAACGTCAGTGACGCTGCATGTAGTAGAAAACTACATATCAGAACTATAGTGAGCTGTAGTCACAGAAGGAAAAAGATGCTCCATCAGTTGCGGCGTGTTGGCCAGAAAAGGCATTATTAGTACAGTTGTACTATCAGATTGGAAATCCCTTACGATCCTATTGCCACAAAAAGAATGTGAAAGATTTCCAGCGCACCTTGTTTGGTGATCATCGCGTGTTGAGCAGCCACTTCCATCATGTTTGGCCTCCAAGGTCCCTAGACCTGAATCAGTGTGATTGTTGTTTATGGGATTTCCTGAAGTCTACCGTGATCGTCCGAGGGGAAGCTAAGAGACAACATCCAACAGGAATGTCTCACCAAACTTACAAATGTCTTACAGTGCTGTTCTTATAATTGTCACTCGACTACAGGTATTGTTGAAGAATGACGGCCGACATATTGAACATTTGTTATAAAAAACATCATTTATTGCTAAAAATCAATTATTAGGCTAATTATTGCTTGTGTTATTATTTGAAATACCGCTGTTAGCCGCTTTTTGCTCTTTTTTTTTTTTTTTTTTTTTTTTTTTGTTTTTTTTGGTTTCAATAAAACCCTATGTCATTTCAAGCATCCGTGACAATTTTGACCTCATTCCGTATATTATTCCATGCATTGTTTAATTTTCAAATGTTAGTGGACCTTTGGGTCACCTGGGAAAGCACAAAAACACTGTAGCTCAGAATGCAGGTATATATTATTTTTTTATATATATATGTTACCGTTAAGGTGTGAAATCCGTTATTTCCTAGAATAACTAGATATTTCATGAAATAACTGGACAAGTCAGTTAAAGTATTTAAAATTATTGATTCTACAATTTAACTAGATTACTTAATTGTTAATGTAGGAAATACGGCATTTGAAAGTTCTTTGAACCAATTCCAGCTGCTTTTAGTCAATTTTTAACCTCTTCTAGCTACTTTGCAATGACGTGTGTGCGTATACGCTTTATTCCGTTGCTTTTAAACGTAGAATTTAGGAGGTGTATATATGTTAGCGTTATACATTTTGGGTTACTAACTAATATTTTTTTTCCAACTGGTTTTCTAGCAATGACTTCTGCCAGACAGGAAGACTAACCTGTAAATAAGAAAGATTCAATGCTAGAGATTTGAATCTTTATTTAATAAGCGTGGGACAATGATAAAAAGTGCTGCACTTGCTCGTAAAAAATTATTGACTTTGATAGCAGAAGTAAAAAGTGCTCAAACAGCACAGAAAAAAGTACCACGTGACCATTGGTTACTGCAGCATTATGATACCCTTGAAGTTCAAGGAGTAGAAAAGTTAATTGCGCCAGTAACTGATACAAAACATATTCTTTTTTTTTCCTTTCTGCTTTACTAATGTTAGAAATATGAGCAATAATAAGTTATATCAACTGCTTTTCCTTATTATTTATTAATTAATCATCCGCAATAAATATGAAATGCATTTTTCAAGAAGTTTTAGCTATTACGATCAATGAATTCATAAAGTAACTTTGAATTTGCTTATTTTTCACTTTAATGGTCTATCATAAGTTATTTCATAGAATAACTAGTTATTTCATAGAATAGCTAGGTAAAGTATGGAATATTTCATCTATTACATACTTTAACTAACTTATCCAGTTGTTTCATGAAATATCTGGTTTATTCTATGAAATAAATGAATTATATACTTTAACGCAGTAACATATATATTATTTAAATACTTATAGAGATTCATAGCACATTTTATCTAATATTGTAAAACTTAACTTGAATAATCTCTGTTAAAAATACATCAGAGTTAAATAAACATATTTAACAAATGTTTATGTACTATTTCCGCTTGATATAAATCTGCTCCGTTTTATTGCATTGACAATAAAACCAAATCCTATAATACGCTTATTTGATATTTTGAAACAGCGCCACGATGTCTAGTCAAAGGAACAAGGACAAACAAACCCTTTACGAAACTACATCTCTTTTACTTTCAAACTTGTATTCTTTTCACGAGAAAAAGCGTATTCTCAGAAGAGCATTGCTGAGACTGATTTCCTCCATCAATATTAGGAACCGAAAATAGTATCTTTTCAATAAGTTGGATCTTTTGATGTACGATTTCTGTTTAATGCAGCTTCCATTGTTTAGAAATAAAATACAATACCTTTAATCTGATATTTGTCTGGGTACAGTTCCTCTGCAATGTCTAAAATTGCTTGTGGTGCATTAAATATCTTTATAGAAATTTGATGCTCATTTATTTTTAATCCCATAATTCATTATAAATATTTGAGTTTCGATTTCAAAGATATAAAATAATTTTAATGCTTTTGTTTTTAATAAATGCTTTTTGTAAAGCAGCGTTCCTCAAACTGTTTGGCATGCCCACTCAGGGCATGATATCCATATAAGGGGCGTGAGCATATTGTGAAAAGTCAAAAATAAAATAGGTTGAATGATGGCAGGGTTCCTGTTTCCTGCAGGGAAACTTAATCTCCTATCATTTGGGTTTCAGTTGCTTTGGTTTGGCTTATGTTCCAATTTTAGCCCAGTACTGCGTTAAAATAGGAAGGATTTAGGAAAAATTTAAGAATTAAAATTAAAGAGGAATTTACTTTAAAGGGAAAAGAAAAATTTACATTTAAGTTTATGAGAAAAAATAGTGAGTGTAATTTAAAACTAATGTGTGTAGAAAATAAAACAAAGATGTGTATGGAATTTTATGTGTGTGCGTGCGTGGTGCGTGCGTGTGTGTGTGTGTGTGTGTGTGTGTGTGTGTGTGTGTGTTGTGTGTGTGTGTGTGTGTGTGTGTGTGTGTGTGTGTGTGTGTGGTGTGTGTGTGTGTGTGTGTGTGTTACGGTTTTTTTCGGTGAATCAAAACGATTCGCGACCGACACCAACTGCATTTGTTGGGGGAGAGCATACACCGCAGGAAACCTATACTCATAAATAAAACATTTTAAATCAGTATTAATTTATTGAAAGGAAGTGAAACAATTCATTCTGACGTAATGAAAATTAAACACACATATCTCACTTATGGATAGAAAATATTGAAAGTTTAAGATGGAAGCGCTGTTATAAGAGAATTCTTGTGTTATAAAAATCATCCTTTTAAACGAAAACATCCGTTGGTTTTTTATCTTGTTTTAATGTATTTTAAATGTTTTTATTGGTTTAAGAATGACATGTATTTTCATAAACTTTTACTTTTTGGCTCATGCATTTATAAAACCAATCAGTATCATTTTTAAGAAATTAAGCATTTTCAAGCAAAATAAATATATTTTTAAAATAATTTCTTAACTCTCTCAAATTTTAAACTTTTATTAATAAATCTTGTGAAATTAAAAAAAAAACATTCTGAAATATGTCTAATTTTATCTTTTAGATTTGAATATATATAGATCATAAATAAGAAAAACAATACAACAAACTGAAATTATTTTAAAAAGAATCTAGGAGTTTATTTGCAAAACCAATTTTAAAAATTACTCAAATGGGAAAAATAGTTATTAAATTTTAAATGTTAACACATATGTTAAATGTTAAACTTACAGTTTTTGATATTTTCCTTAAGATATATGTTGTTATCCCAGTCCAGAATCATATGACACAATCCATATCAAAGTAAAATTTTAATCCAGAGAATATCAACTGCATTTTATTTTTGTTTTTAGCATATCTTTTGCATTATTATTATTATTTTATAAACGAGTTCATTTTACTTGCATACCCCTAACATGATACACAGTGAAAATGTCGTTATTGTATTCTAAATTGTCCAATTTTTAGAACTAAAATTACAATTTCCTTAATTTACTCTTGAATTACATAATCCGTCTATGAGTCATTAAATTTATAAAAATTAAATAATTACACCAAAATATACTTTTATCTTTATAATTTAAGGTTAAACCAAATTTTATTAACTTTCAATAAATTAAGATTATGTTTATATTAAAACTACACATATGAACAAATACTATTCTAAGAAACCGGCTTCAAGAATCATTTTAAGAATCAATATCTTACAGAATAAGTATACGAATCAGAACTAATAAAATCTCTTCTAACTCATTTTTAACTAAAGCAAATATTCAATGAAATTTATGTTAAAATATTAAATTCATTCTTACATTTGTTTAATATTTAAGATTAAATGTTATTAAAATTTTGTGTGTAAGATTAAACATTAAAATTTTTATTTATATCGAATAATATATTCTATACTATATACTTCTTCAAAACGTTCGGTTTATTTCCCATGTTTGCTGCCTTATCAAATTTAAATCAAGTCTATGTAAGAGTATGGAAAGTGTAGCATCTTCAATAAACGTTAACGAAATATGTTTTTTCGTATAATTTTCGACATAATAAGTTTTTTTTTTAAAAAAAGAATTATATGTTTACTAAGTTTCTGAATATATAAATAACAAGGTTTATAAAATGCTTTCAGAAAAATTTGCCGTGTTAGAAATAATGCTCTAATATAAATTTCTCGCCTGGGGAGACTCAATAATTGCCTTAAAATAAAATCTCATAAATCCTGAAGAACGTTTATAATGTTTATGCTTATTATAGAGATTCCCATAAAAGCTTTTCAGATTCTTCTTTTTCTTGTATGTACTCGTATACCCCATTAAATTTTAAATCTCTAATATTCTAAAATTAAAGTTCAATAAATTATACAAGTTTAAGGTATCTGTCTACACCTGAAACCATGACTTTGCAAAGCTTATAATTTTTTTTTTTTTGATAATAGGCGTCATATGAATTACAATATAAAAACAGGGTGTCCCCGAATGCCGTGTACAAACTTAGAGGGGCGGTAGACATCGTGAGGAGCCATAATTACATAGAAAGTATGGGCAGAAAAGCGATAGATGGCACTGTATGTGAGTTCGCACACAAGGTCGGATTATAATTTTTGATAACCTAAGATTAAAAACTAATATATTAGCAAAATATATTACTCGACAGCTTTTTATCTTCTACATTCATTTTCTTAATTTTAAATTTTTTGACGAAAAGAAGTACTAATTTAAAAAAGAAAAAAAGGTTTAGAAAGTTATTTGATAGTTTCACATTATTCCATAGGTCAATTTCATCATATCAAAGGTTGTTGCCTAATGTAGCGATGTACAACCAATAGTGAAAAGTTTTCCCGCACATGTTCAAATATAAGAATAATAACAATGACAATATTTGGCGAGACTTTTTGAATTGGCAATGTCTTTTCATCTGAGGAAATTGGTCGACGGTGTAATACGTAAGTACCCATTATTTTTATGTAAAAATTTCTAGAAAATAAGATATCATTATTTGATGTATCAATATGATATAATAGCAGACTCTCTGCAAAGGTTGGAATAAGCAAATTTTAAAAATTTTATATCATATCTGTTTTCAATATTGTTTATTTAGGATAATTCTAATTTTAATTTTGAGAAATATATGGTATAAATTACATTACTGTGTATTTAACTGTTGAATTAATTTTGGTACTTCATTTAACAAAAAAAAAGGTTTCAAGGAAAAAATGAGATGAATGAAAGTATAGAATACAAATTGCAGAAAAATTAAAAGAAATGAGAAACATTTTTCAAGCCCTGCTAATAATCTTAGATAACAACGAATCTCGGAAAATTTTACATCTCTTAGAACAACATTTTCTCCGCTTTCTTTCTGAGCCAATAGAATATTTATTAAGGCAAAAAAAAAATCATTTCGTAAAGTTGCGAATCAAAGCAGATGGAGTCAGATGTCGAAACAACATTCTGAGAATCTGGAAGATATTCCACTATTTCCTCCAATCCACTAAAAAAATAAACATAAAGAAAACGAAAAAAGCCTGTAAATATGCTCTCCCATCCGTGCATTTTACCACCGCGCGAATCTAGTGCCGATTTTTCGCAGGTAAACACCAAAACCGTAAACTTGATGTACTTCTACAAACAAAACAGGGAGGATGAAAAATTCTTCCCCAATAGGCGAAAGCGGAATTTTTACGAGACCTATAAAACAAGTCTGAACTAGCTAAAGAAAGAAAATAAACGAAAGTAGAGCTCGTTGCTCGGAAACAAAAAGGGGAAAAAAGAGGGAAATTTCTGAGAAATCATTACACATATCACGCTATCTTGCTTAGTCAAGTTATGCATACCAGTTTATTTTAAAATAATTTTATTTATTTTTCTCTCCTGTGTATTTTTATATATACGAATTATGCACACACACACACACGGTGGTATCTATCGATTTTTAAAATCATTGATATATCTTAGTTTTAGTTTTTCTACTCATAGAATGATGTTTTTATTCGTAAAAAAGTGAAAACGGTAAACAAGGTGAATTATTTATTTAGAAAATGAGTTTTTCAAGGCTTTTAAAAGCGCTATACGTCAAACTGGTAATGAAAAAAGTCTGCTATACAAAAGTTTAATAAATTTATGACAGGTGAGAGAATATTTAGAATGTAATAAGAAAAAAGGTTAATAAATATTTTTAATAAAGAAATAATAATAAAGAAATGTAGGGAGTATTTGTAAATAGTAAGAAAGAATAAATTTTACTTGAAGATGCACTGAGATTAGCGGAGACAGTTATTTGTTCAGATTTCATCTATGTCACTCTGCGGCAGTGGTCTTCAAACTGTGTTCCACGAGTCACAATAAAAAATCGAGAAGAAATAAATATGTATGCAAAATGGATTCATGTTCTCCATGAAGTTTGTATAGTTAAAAGTATCTAAAACTCATCCTATTCATTAAAACTGAAAAATTTATTTATATATAATAACTTTATTATGCAACACTTTTTAAACTTTAATTATAATATAATAAAAGAATATTAAAACGCTTTATGTATATATAGATATATATTTCCTACTAGATTGTGAATATTCTATTGTTTACTATTTCGGGTTCCATAAGATCATTTTATACTCGTTAGTACTATTTCTTGCAAAACTGCAAAACTAAATAATTTTTTAATAGAAAATGCACTTTTTTTCATATAATGAACACCTATAATGAAGGAGAAGAAATAACATATCAACTGATTCGATATTAAAATCTTAATTTAAAAAGGACAGCTTCTACATTTTAGGTTGCCAATTCATGCAAAATACACAGGATTTCTCGTACAATTATAAACATTTAAATGCAATTCAAAACGTTGTGATTAAGGGAAATATATTTCTCAACATAAGTGACTATAAAAACAAAGTATAAAAACAAATTCAGAATAAGTAATGCGATTGCATTTAATCACTATAGACCTAGACTTTGACAGTTTGTATGAAATAAAAGCAATCATATGTCCCAGTTACTAAATATAATGCATAGAGAGGTGACACTTGGATCACAAATCAATATTATTATTGAGTAATTTATGTTAAAAAATTAGATTATATTTTTTTAATAAATCTAACCATCACATACAGAGCCTTTAACGTGTTGATCTACTTAAGATATTATTTTAATATATGTACTTCGAAGTATGTGTATGGAATGGGGTTTCGTGAAAACACTGTGGGGGAGGGGTCCTAACTGGCACCCCTCTCCCTCTGTCCGGCGCGTCTCTAGATGTGGGGGGAAACAAAGCATCACCAACAAACTCCATAATAACAATTAGATTTATTCAAACTTTGAACACTCACACCCCTTGTAGTTTTAATTGTTTGAATAAATTGTAAAGTTTGAAATGATTACTTATTTATAAATTATGTGCCTGAAATAATTATTTAAAAATAAGTTTAAGAAATAAGTTTAGACGAGTAGGACTCGTGATTGATTTACACAGTAAAAATAAATTTACACGAGTAGGACTCGTGATTGATTTACAAAGTCAAAATAAGTTTACACGAGTCAGACTCGTGATTAATGCTTAAAGGGTTAAGCAATCACAAGTTAAATTATAAGAAACCTAGGAGTGATATTTAAAGCGTCGATTAATTCTAATATTCAATTCCAAGTAAACCCGACTACCAGAAATGGATAAGGAGAACAAACACTAATGAAACGTTGGCCGATTCTGATTATACTATCTTAAATCTTCAATCTAATAATTTAATCTAAGCAATTACCTTTTGAACGTGCGCTAGGTTTGTGAAGTAAATACTTCAGTGTTCACACTTACTTGATAGCTTCACGGCTCCTTTTCGCCTTACATCTACAAAACCTATATATATATATATATATATATACACTTTATATAGTCGAACTAATTAACACATATATATATATATATCTTGTTTTTCTTGAAAGGGTGTGAATTAATGTAAATGCTAGCCCCAAAGTTTCCCCAAGAGCATTAGTAAGAATATCTCGCGAATAGACCCGTCACAACACTTTCTAGTTCTAGGGGTTCCACGAAAGGACCTTCAAGTTCTTGGGTCCCTTGAGTTGAAAATTTTGAAGACTACTGCTGTACAGGATTTAGGTTTAAGAAGTAGTACTTACTGCCTTCTTGTTTGTCTGAAGGCATTAATTCAAAACTTAACTAATCCAATGTATTTTACGACAAAACATATCATAAATTTGTGTTCGCTTTTGTTTCTTTCTCATTTCTACTGAAAAGGGACCTGCAGTATCTTACCGATGTATAAATAGTGTACCATGAACTTACCATGAACCCTAGTTATCAAAGGAAATCATGTCGTATGCAGAGATTTCTGTTCTTTAAATACAAATTGAGCTTAAAATCCTCTCATGACATTCTAGGGGGAAATTTAGTACAATAAGGTTGGCATTCTCATCACTTAAATTTAATTCAAAATCGCAAGATTCATTCCTAGTGCAATTCTGGTTGTTCTTAGTTAATATGATATTAAAGAGAAAAATAATTTTCACACCGTTTTATCTGTAAATCAGAATAACTTTCAATGAAAAAATATCTTTGTTGCTGTAGAACTCTTCAATCTTCAGTAACTTATAAGACTTCGAATTTTTTTTTAAAAATCAGATTTATCATTAGTTAAAATTTTCAAAAAGAAAAGAATTATTAAACTATGCCAGTGTAAAAGCAAATCTCTTTGGCAGTTAATGAAAATATTTAAAGAAACAATTTGTAACTTTTATTCTTTTTTTTAACGTTTAAAATGAATATACTACTTGATTGTAACTTTTGCTTTTCATTTCCATGTAACTTTCGTTTGATATAAATACGTTTATTTCTCTTTTTCCATTAAAGTATCGTTTACCTCTGTATATACAATAAAACTAAAATCATGCTAAGCGTGATTGAGATATTAAGAAAAGAGCGTCGTGATGTCTAGTCAGGATAATGAGGCCAAATTTCTTCGTAAAAATGCTTCTATTTAGATTCAAACTAGCTTTTTTTTCCACATGGAAACACAATTCTCGCTTATAAAAATGATGAGACAGATTTCTTCTGTTAATGTCAAGAAAAAATCTTTTTTACTAAGATGGATGTGTAAATTTCTTTGTTTTGGTTTCCCTATAAAAAATAAGGCTAAAAGATTTTTCTGTCTTTGGTCATTCTAAATCATTTTAATATATTTCTAAGAATAAATAAAAGTAGATCAAACTTGTTTATAGAAGAGGGAGAGAGAGATTACATTCATATATTTTTATACATTTATCTAAAAATACTTTACCTTACAATTTGCTCCAATACGTATTCTATTACTTAATCATTTCCAAAATTATCCCACCCCCGAAAAAAAAGAAATTTTTTTTGTAAATTTTAAAAATTTAAGGACATTTATATGATGTTGATTTTTATAAATATATGCCTGAAGGTATATGCAATATGAAAGAATTTATAATGCTGGTCATAGTAAAAATTTAAAATACCTAAGTCTTAAAAAAGTTAATCAAAAACCACTGAAAAAATAATTTTAAATTATAGATACAAGTTTCATTTTTTTTATCATTTGAATGTTACAAACGGTAAACTTCAGACTGAATATATCTACTGTTTATAACTTCTTTTTTTTTTTTATAATCACATAGAGCACAAATAATTGTACACTTATTTATTAATTGCGCAATTTTCATGTTAAAACATATAACTTTTACCAATTTTAAAGACGATATTTTTTTTAAATCTGTAAGCATCTTGAAATCAAATTAAAAATATTACCTAATCCATTCACTTTCATAATAATAAAAGAAAAAAATGTCATATTACTTCAAATAATCCGAATTCAAAACGTTTGCGAATAAAATAATCAAAAATGGATCAAGCGCCTTTTAAGGCTTCAATAATTCACCATAAATCAATATTTCTGTAACTGACAACTTTCTCTTTGATATAATGTTAACAAGAAGCAATTTGTGATGCAGTCCTTACTAAACTTTGAATTCAATGCAAATGAATATCTTTACCGAAGAGATTTCCTAGTAAGTTGCTTCAAGAAAAGCTTGTTTTCACTCGCATTTGTCGCCTCATCAAATTCAAATCACGTCCATGTAAGAGTATTAAGTACATGTACTCTTCAATAAATGTCAGCAAAATGTGTTCTTTCTATTGTGTAACTCATAATGAGCAGACGTTACTTGTATATTCTGGAATTTTCGAACGACTCTTATTCGGAATATTTAAATCCAGAGATAACAAGATTGCTGAACTTTTTGAAAGGTGTTGGAGTTTTATGATAAATTGTTGCACATGAATTTCTCACAGTCTAAAGGTTTTTTAAAAAAACTGTTTTGACTTCCTTAAAAAATTAGAAATATTTGATGCTTTTATTCATAAAAACGAAAAGATAAATGAAACTACTTTGTCATTCTACTTTTTTTAGCTTTATAATTCCAGTTCTGTAATTTATGATTTATAATCCCCATAATACAAGTTCTGCAATTATACAAGGGGTGATCAAATGAAAAGGTACGTAACGACACGGTGGGTACAAATAAAGACTTTATTCAAAATATACACCATAGGCCTGAGCACAACGATCCCACTGATGAACAAGCCGCAGGATTCCATGTTCCCAGAATTCTTGTGGCTGTGACGAGACCCAGTCCTTCACAGTGTCCTTGAGTACGTCGTCCGAGTTGAAGCGCTTTCCTTTCAGGTGTTTCTTCAGTGGACCAAACACATGGAAATTGCAGGGTGACATGTCCGGACTGTAGGACGGATGGTCCAACGTCCCCCATTGGAACTTGTCCAGTTCCATTTGTGTGACTCTGAAGACGTGTGGACGCACGTTATCATGGAGCAGAACCACACCCTCCGTGAGCAGTCCCGGTCTTTTGTTCTTGATGAACCTGCGTAGGCGTCGGAGTTTCTCACAGTACACATCGGAGTTAATGCTTTTTCTGTGCTCGAGTAATTTTGTGCTCGCATCATTTGGACGCCGCTTTTTATAAGAGCCTTTGCTCTCTCCTGCGCATGCGGGCACCCGCGCATGATCCGATCCCAGTCAGAGTTTCCAATGGCATCCCGAGATGTCTCACTACATTCTCCCTTGGCGGAATATGCAAATATTTAACTGTTTCATTTTTATGTCGTTTCGTACCTTTTCATTTGATCACCCCTTGTATAAGATTATTAACCCCTGATATAGTCAATTTTTTCATCCAAAATGTTCCAAAGAAGAGCACGTTTTCTTATTGCATATATTTAAGTAGAATACTTAACAGAATGCGAAAATGAAAAAAAAAAATTTTAATTTTCAATTTTAAAGTTCCTACATTATTTTTTATTTTATAATTGTGGAGCACAAAGCCCCTAAATGTTTTCTTTTTACAAGCACACTCTGCATGCAATGAAGAGTGTGTGTTTCATACATCCTAAAGAATTTCTCTCATACTTACAAAAAAAATTTATGTTCGTACCTCTTTTTCAAACAATTCAGGATATTGTGTGTGTTCATATGTATATGCACACAAAATTTGAAAGATGGTGTAATATTAAATCTCGCATTGCAATAGACGGAAATAATGTTGACTTTTTTGCATTATAATTTCATTTTCATTTCTTCTCAAGCAGCAAATTGCCTATTACCTTACCAACCCCTGTTCTTTATTGAATATTTTCAAGAATATAAATTCCTGTCTTCAACGAAAAATTATCGTCTTCACTACAAAGAAAATTCCGGATGAGAAATTTTTCAGTACCATGGACAAACTGCCTCTCTCAAAAACACTAGCATTGCTAGCACACTAGATTGATGTTTAATATTGAAAATTTGTTATTGAAAAAACATCAGTTTCATCCATCCCTCTCATTAAAAACATTTATTTGTTGTTTAGTTATTTTATAAGTATTGAATTAATTTTTTTAATTTAATTCATTAACATGTGCTTCTTAAGTTTTAAATGTTAAATTAGAAATTTAATTCTCTTAAAGTACGTAGTAGTACGATTTTTCAAAAAGGTATTTAAGTTGATAAAGTTGCAAAATTCAATATTAAATAAGAATAAAGAATAAAAACGAAATAAGAATTAAAAATACGTGCAAATCAAAGATAGAAAGAAAGAAATATCAGTCCCCGCATCGAGTTCGGGCAAATTGGTTGTGGCTAGCTTTCGTTAGCTCGTAAGGTGTACGGGCAAACCAGTTAAATGATTAAAAGCTGCAAATTATTACTTAAGGCTATACCTCAATACGTAAGAATTATTTTCCGTATTTTATAATAATCGAACATGTTTACATTAATTTTTGATAATTCGAATTATATTTTGTGTTACAGATTGTGCAATTTTTTTAATAAGAAAAAAGATTAATATTATAGCAACTGCATATGCAAAGAATTTTAAAAAATTCTCTTTTATTCGTATCCAATAAATTTAAAGTAGTAATATCAGAAGTTCTGATTTTTAATTGATATTCGTTTGACTGCTATACTCAAACATATAAAGACTCGAAACTTATTTTTTCAAATCCTAAAGTACAAAATCTTATAACCTAATAAATTAACTTAAAGTCCATAAAATTGCGCCGAATATTATAAAATTTAACTCTAAAAAGTTATTTTTCGTATGTTAATATAATAAATTGTGCTGTTTGTGTTTTCCAACATAACATAACTCAGAGTAATAATCCCACTCTCCTTTTGTATATTTTAACTCTACTATTCTCTACTGTAATATAAATCTGGGGGAATTTGTTCTAATTACTCTCTTTGTGTTTTAGAATTGCCTAAAATCGTATAATTCAAGTGAAATGTTTATGATGATTACAACAATGTCTATATTTTTTTTCCTATTCACTTATGGGAAGTTTTATATTTGCTGATATCTTTTCTATAAGCCATGTATATATATATATATAATTTTTTCTTATTCAATTATGTTAAATTGGTACTTTCGTATTATACTATTGATAAATTTCGCCAAGTGAAAAGATATCACCAATTCAAAAAATGTCGCCAAATACTATCTACGTTTTTATTACTGTGTTCAAACGTGTGCAAAAAGGGTTTCCACTCTTGGCTATACATCGAGCACTTGGCAATATCATTTGATTGGACGAAATTGGTCTACGGTATAATACGTAAGAACCGTTAAATTCAAATATACTGATAAAGTTACTTTTATCTTAAAATAAGGTAAAAAAATTTTATCTCAAGAAAAGCTTAACTAAAATGAGGGTTTTTTTTTCTTATTTTAACTATTCTGATGTTTGTTAAAATATTGTAATAGGAAGCCCTGAATCTCTCTTAGAATAATTCAAACCTTTCCTGGCGAAAAAGAAATGGCGCCAAACTACGCCAACCAACAACTCGTTATATTCTATTGGACTTATATCCAATATCACGAAAATAATTCGCCAAGTTGGCGATAAAGGTATGCACTGAAATATGATTCAACCGGTGCACACACACTGTTTTTTTTATTTAAATTCTAATTAAAAGGAGAATGATTTTTCTTCTGCACGATGTCATTATTCAGACAAATTAACTGAAATTTTTAGTAATTAGTTGTAAGTTTTTATAGTTTTAATATTCTATCACATTTAAAACTTATCAAACTAATTTCTCTTATTTCTGGATATTTTGGTAAAATTTTAATTCAACTAACATTGAACATCAGACAAATTATTTGCTTATACGCTTTTCAAACTTTCGGTTCCGAGTGTAGTCAGTCATCTTAAATATCAAGGAACAATTTAAATATGCGCCGGCTGGGTAGCGTGTTTGGCTAGTCGCTGGCCTTCTGCACCCAAGGTTGCGGGTTCGACCCTGGCCCAAGTCGGTTTTCTTGATGCAGAAAATCAACAGCGGCCATGTCGTATGATTATACGGCATGTGAAAGATCCTTAGAGTATCTGTTTGGCTGTTCGGCAAAATTAAATTCTAGTACAAAGTTCGCATCGCCAAGAGCTCAGGTGCCTCCCTCTGTGGAGGAAACTGGGCGTCAAAATTGCTTGCTGTAATTGGTATCACCTATATGGTGAAGCGCTAAAAAGTGGTAACAGCTCCTGGGGAATGTACTAGGTCTGCAAAGGTTTAAAATACCAAAGCGCAGCCTAGTTGGAAAAAAAATTTAATATGCAAGAAAAATTGTCAAAATATTTTTAATAACTGAAAAAAATAAAAAAAAAAATTTTGAACTTGGGGAGGCCAGTCATTCGGCATAGTGGTTAGTGACGCTGACTGCTGTACCGTAGGGCCTGGATTTGAATCCCGGAGAAGGCATGGATGTTTTTGAAATTCTTTTTTCCTTTGCGATGTGTGCTTCCTGCTTACTTTTGTAAGCCCCCGCGTGATACTTTGTGGTGCACGGGGATTTATAAATGTTCTCAATAAAAATATTTAAAAAAACCTGTGGGAGACGTAAATGCACTTTAAGAAATAGTGTACCACATTCCATTGAAAATAAATAAAATTTACAGATTTTTGTATTCTGCGTTCTGTGTTCCCTTAACAGGAATTTGTTTTCACAACTCTCAAAATGGATAACTCAGCAAACTGTATACGATATTAGACTTAAAGAAAATTGAAAGTAAAAAAAGGCTTCTAATGGCGGGAAAAAAAACATTTCTTCTATAATAATAATCTCAGACAACATCAAATCAAATCAAATCTTACATCTCTGGGAACAACAATGTTCCTTCCACCATGTTTTCAACCAATAAAAAAATCATTTGTTGGAACGAAAATCGTTTCGAAAAAAAAAGTTTAGATCAAAACAGGAGGGAAAAAAAGGAAATGCTGAAACATCCTTTTTCGAGCCAGGATGTTATTCCACGATTTTCTGGAGTACAACAAGGAAGGAACAGTAAGGAAAAAAAGGAAAAGAGAAAAAAAATCAAGCGAATATATATACACTTTCCGTGATTTTTACCACCGCACGATTCCAGTGGTGATTCCTCTCAGATAAACACCAAAACCGTAAACTCAATGCGCTGTTCTAAACAAAGACGGAAGAATGAAAAATTTCCCGCCAATAGCGAAAGCGGAATTTTTAAGAAAATCGTAAAAAAAAGTCTGGACTAGCTGAAGGATGAGAATAAACGCAAATAGAGCTTGTTGCTCAGAAACATAAAAGGAAAAAAGGATAGTTTCCTGAAATTTTTGACACCTGTATTCCTGTTAACTATATAGCCACTAATTTTATTTATTTTGCTTTCTGTGGTTCTGGATATTTTATTTATATTTACATTATGAAGAATAACTGTTGTTTCAAAAAGGTATTGATTTATCTTACCTTCAATTTTTTTAATGTATTACAACGAAACTTTCTCAGATTAAATATGAGGACTAATTAGATACATTTGTGTCTCTTCTAATATGCATTAAAACAGTGATTCCCAAGGTGGTCTATATAGACCCCCAGGGGTCTATGACGACTTGCAAGGGGTCCACACCAGCAAAAAAATAATTTGAGGGTCCTTAAGGTGTAAATGGGGGGTCTTTGATAGTGGTTTTCATTAAACCAATTCATGACTTTAATCTTTAAAAAAAATTTATCTAGTGCAAACCAGATTTTACCATTTCACCTTTACTAAATTTAGTGCAGTTAATTTGTGGTTACTAAGTGACAGCATAAATTTTACTAAGACAAGGACCATTTCAGCATCCCTTTCCAAAATTAAGGTAAAGAGAAGTATAATATTTGGACATCACGAATTCTCTCAACTTGTCACAGGACATTTTAACCAACGTTTAACATTTAAATGCCCTTACTCAAACTTTGATACTAGGTTTGAGATTACTTTTTTTATAGTAATACAGCAGTAGACAATGATTTCATATAGTCACTTTAAAAAAAAATATGTCATATTACAAGAGGAATTGATCAGAGACGAAGATCTTAAAATAAAGTTTAGAAATGGATATCAGCAATTTTGGCTTTAAAAGGACGTAACTGATATTTGTCGCAAATTATGGAATATCGTGAGAAAGTTTTTAATTGCTTTTCCTTGTGAGAGGGAGTTTCACTGAGTTTTCCTATCTAAAAAGCAAAGAAAGAAAGGGAAAGAAAAAAGAACTGGGCACTGTGACTAACAAAGGAGATTTTGGGTTAAACCTGACTAGATTGTGTGATTTTAAATGTTGAAATTTTGTTATTGAAGCTCCAGATTCATCCCTCTCATTAAAGCATATGTTTGCTGTTCAGTTAATTTGTGTAACAGTTATTTTCTATCAATTTGATTTTAATTTTAATTCATTAACATGCGCTTCTAAAGTCTTAAACACTATACTTCATTAGTTAGAAATTTAATTTTCTGAAGTAGTAATACTATCTATCAAAACGACATTTAAGTTGATAAATTTGCAAAAATTTAATATTAGGTAAGCAGGGGTCTATCCGAAACCGATAAACATGGCAAGGGGTCTAGTAAACAAAAGTTTGGGAATCTCTGCTTTTAAAGCTTCGAAAACCAATTGAAGTGTTGCAAAAAATGTGTACCATTTCCTAATATGAATCGATCCGTGTATTTGTCAAAAGTATATTATTTCTTCAAAAATTTACTCTGAATTTCAAAATTGTACACAAAACCGAATTGGAAAAAAAATCCATGTAATTTTCAAACACGATGCCATGAAACGTGTGGAATACTTCCCAGTTAAACTGATGTAAAGTAAAGCGCCAGACGCCAAAGGCGGTCGTTTTATTTCTGGTAACCCTATTTGAGCCTAACACTTTCTTTCCATTCATTTGTTATCTTGTACACTATCTGTGCTAGTCATACTTTCTGCGCCATTTTTTTTTTTTTTGTAAAATGAGGGGAGAAGAGAGAAATTCGTATACAGCATGTTATCGTCGATCTATATTGCATGCACTAGAGGGAAAAACTTGAAGTATGATGCATTAAGACATCCTAGTGAGTGTATGTGAATTTTACGAAATATTCGACAGCTCGGATTTGGACACAGACTTGGAAAAATTTATTTGATTTTTTTCCCCATTTCAAATAAAACTTCCATTCAAACACCCAAAAAACTAAGAGATTAAAACCACTTGTGCATGGCTAACAGATATTGTTAAAAAAAATTTAGACTTCCTGTTTCCGATAATAATGGATCCGTACATAAGCTCCTTACCTTTAACTTCAAAAATACTGAACATTTTAGGCTTTTATACAAAAGTATACGGTAACTTTTTCTGTTTAAATTTTATTAACACTTATTGAAAAAAGGAAAAAGAGGGGAGGAAGGTTATTAACTTAAATTGCTACAAAAAAAACTTATTTTATTATTAAAATCCTGTTTTTCAACAGAATGATTGGTCTCTTTCAGACATTCTTCGCAATGCAAATAGTTTGTTTATTTCTCAATGAAATACAGAAAAATTCACAACTCAGATTTTACACGAAAATATACGGTATCTTTTTCGGCTTAAATTTTATTAACACTTATTGAAAAAAAGGGAGAAGGTTATTAGCTTAAATTGCTACAAAAAAAACTTATTTTATTATGAAAATCCTGTTTTTCAACAAAATGATTGGTCTCTTTGAGACATTCTTCGCAATGCAAAGAGTTTGTTTCTCAGTGAAATACAGAAAAATTCACACCTTTGATCATATGACTTTATTTTGATCACAACTTCGTTTCACTTATTTTTAGATTAAATTCCTCAGTGATTTCTTCTTTGCTTCAGTTTCATAAAAAAATCAATTCTTCTTTATTAGCATTCCTCATAAAATAAAATCCCATGATATTCTTCTGTGATATTTTGAAATAGCGCCGTGATGTCTAGTCAGGGAAATGGGGACAAACAACTTTCCTTGAAAAACTGCTGCTCCTTTCCCCCCCCCCCTCAAACTTGCTTCCTATTTACAAAAGAAAAGAAACGGAATTATTTTAAGAAAAAGTATTTAGATTGATTTCTTCTCTCAATAACAGGAAGCAAAAGTATTGCCTTTTAAATAAGATTAATCTAAAGATTTTTTTGTTTGGTATATATTTCTTTGTTTCGACTGTCAAGCACAATAAACTTAATCATGTTGAAATATGTCTGAATTTAATCTGAGAAATCTGAAGTTATTTATGAGATGTAATTTAAGATACACACAGTCAATTTTTAAGATTAAAAAATTTTCTTACACAAAAAACTGATGTATTTTGATAATATATATTATTATTTATTTAATATTCAAAATATTTAAAAGTCAAATTCAAATTTAGGGATGAAAAAAAGGTATTCTCATAGAAATTGACATGAAATTTTATATTTGTCGACTTATTTTTAAAACAGTTTACTTACTACAAGTAATACAATACAAATATTTTCATCAAAAATGAATTTTCTTGTGACTTTATATTTCTTTTAAAAAGTATAGTAAACACCAATCATAAAATTCTCAGTGCATTTAAATATAATTTCATTTGCAGAGTTTTTGAAAAATAAACTGAGCTTCGAACTTACTTTGAATACCAATATCTTTAAATCAATAGTTACCTTAGAGATTTGTTTTAAAGTACAATATATTTTTAAGTAATCAAATAAATGGCTATTTCTTAAAAGTTTTTAAAAATATGTAATAAGTTCTTTTTAACTTATCAATTCAATTAACTTGCTGTATAGAACAAAAGTTTTCAAAAACACAGAACAAAATATTTAAACACAATTCTTAAATATCAGTATTCATCAGTAACAGAAATTATACGAATATTAAGGGTTAAAAAGGTATTCGCAATCCCGTATAAAGTTTCAAGAAAAATTTGAAACAATTATAACGAGGTACTATATCTAAAACTTTCAAAAATCATGTTTAATATATTGTTTAAATTCGTAATAGGCATCTTTATGTCTAGTTCTAGAACTTTATAGAAGAAAATAACAGAATCAAATATCAAATGTATTATTAGATATTTACTATTGTATATTTACTGATTAAATATAAATAATGCTTTTAGTTTTAAAAAAGTTTAAGAAATATGTACAAAATTTCAAAAGTTGAATGACCAGAGGAAAAACTATTAATTAAAACTTATCTTATACAAATTAGTAATGATTTGTTCACTTTATAATTTACTAATTAATGGATAAAATGATGAACCAATTTTAAAATCTGTAGAAAATTCGAACTTTTTAATGCATATTAAGAATCCTTATACTATAAACAGTTTTCAATTCATACACACGTACACAAAAAGTTAAAATAAAGAAAAAATTTAATTTAATAATAAAAAGTTTTGTCTACCCGAATTTAAATGAAACTAAATTATTATTCTGCAACAATGCTAAAAAACAACCTGCAAAATCTCTGTATTTTAATTTCAATTCAATAGAATCCTTATTCCTCCAAGAAAGTTTTTTTCTTTCTTACCCAATTTAGATGTCTCATCAATTGAATTCTATCTTGGGAGATTAATTAATGCCTTTTAAACCAAATGCATAAGTTTTGAAATTTTTTTATACAGCTAAGAATGTTTATTCTTGTTATTTGAAAATTATTAAGTATTGACTAAAACTTTAAAAATTTTATTTAAACTAATATTCATTAAATAACAAAAACAATGTTTTCGATAGAATAACAGCTTTTGAAGTAATAATTTAAATTTTAAATACATATTGCCCATTTAATATATTTTTGAAAAGTATTATTTCAATCCTAATTCCCTTACTTAATTTTCCGAAAAGTAGTATATAAAAAGGTGTATAATCATTCAATTCAACAAAAATGTTTTGTAATAAATGGCATAAAAAGACTTAACCTTACAAATATAAAAGCCATTTAATGTATCAAAATAAGCACAAAATTAATTACATTGCTTGCAGTAAGTTTCTACAACATCACGCTTACAATTGTGAATTTTTTGGGATTTTATTGGTTTAAATACATATAACAATAAAACCTACCCTAAACTATAACAAGAAGGTGAAAATGTGTAATAATGCTTCACAAGATAAATATTATGCATATTTAATTCTTATCATTTATCCAGATTTCAAACCTACAAAATAAGAGAATTTTCCCTCGCATTTCATTGAATGGAGTATTTGAATTTGAGTAAAGGAGAATTGTTGCCAAATGCAATGTTGCTAAAAACACCAAATTTTAAAATAACATTGGAATAGTTTCAATGATCTGCAAACCTGCTTATTTGAATTATGTTACTCATCAAATACCCGGACAAATATTTAATTCTGAATTAATTAACATATTTAATGTTTCAACTCAAATTTACATGTTTTGCAGACATTTAGAAATGTCTTAAATTCTTAATGTTATCGATCTAAGATTATATGTAATAAATATAAAAATATTTAAGTTTTAAATAAGAAAAGCTATAAATATTACTTAGAAAAATATTACAAACATTATTCTTTCTATCTCTAATTATACTTCATAGTTTAATTCTAAGGTTAAAAGTATTTAAAATAATTGAAAAATATAATAAAAATTCAAGGAGTTTAATAATTTTAATATAGCCTTTTTATCACAGGCTTAACTATATTAAAGTTATGAATGGATTCACGTTGAATGTATTGATATCTTAAATTAATGCACAACTGTTTTCAGCAATTTTTTTATAACTAAAACTCAATAAATAAATTAAAATTTAGGAAATCGTACTAAATTTGCTATAAAGCATACATTTTACAAATCGAAATTAAATATTTTTTTATTATTTTAAATTCGTTGATAGCTACGTAATGTTTGTTAAATTGATCACCTGAGTTAACTATTACAACTAACAATACATTAATGGGAAAAAGAAGTGAAAAATTACATAACTAATAGTCAACGTCTTTTAAAAGTAAAGGACCAGTGTACTAAATGCCTTAAGTCAAATTTATATCTATATATATAAAGGAGAAAAGCGACTCAACTCACTCACTGACTGACTGACTAATCACGATATCTCCGGAACTATTCAACCTACAGATTTGAAATTTGGTAGACATGTTCCTTTCATGGAGCAGAGATCAGCTAAGAACGGATTTTATGCGAAATTCGAATCGTAAGGGGCGTTACGGGGAGTTAAGGGGCGTTATAAATAATTGTTTCCATTTTTAAACTACTCGACGTACAATCTTGAAATTAGGTAAACAGATTCCTTTCATAGAGTAGAGATCCCCTACAAAAAGAGTTTGGTGAAAATTGACCCTCAAGCGGTGTTGCGGGGGCTTAGGGGCCGTTATAGATAATTATTTCCATTTTTAAGCTATGAGACGCAAAGTCTTTATATTTGATAAATAGATTCCTTTCATAGAGTAGAGATCAGCTACAAGATGGGTTTTGGGAAAATAGCCCCCCAAGTGGCGTTACGGGGGATTAAAGGGCGTGATAGATAAATATTTTCGTTTTTGAACTACTTGACCTACCAGCTTGAAAATTGGTAGGCATGTTTCATTCATGGAGTAAATATCCGTTACAAAATGGGTTTTGGGAAAATTGACCCACAAGGGGTGTTAAGGGGAGATATAAATAATTATTCCGATTTTTAAACTATTAAATGCACAGTCTTGAAATTTGGTAAGCAGATTCCTCTCATAGAATAGAGATACGCCACAAAATGCGTTTCGTGAAAATAGACCCCCAAGTGGCGTAAGGGGCGTATATTTTTCAATACAATCAAATTCTTAATGAAGGACTTAAATATCAATAATTTATTCATATATATAACCAGCAAAAATTTATAAAACATCATGAAATACCCAGCGAAGCGGGCGGGTAACAGCTAGTATTATATAAAAACGTTAAAGAGATTAAAAATTCTTAATGTTATAAAAAACGCTTGAATTCTATTTATACATTACTCTTACTATATTTTATACATTTATTTGTGGATAATTTTAATAATCATGTTTACCATGCATTTTATGTTAACTTAAGAATTTATTTCGGGTATAGTTTCAAAATTTAAAAGGATGTTTAAAATTTTAATCTTAGCAATTCTTCATGAATTAAAGCAAATTGTTTTAAATGTAAGCATTTAAACAGTTAATATGCTAAGAAGTAATATAAAAATATTAAAAGATGAATAAATTACAATTACTACATACAGATCTGGAGTTTACTTAATCTATTCTCACATTTGGACTATATGATTCACATAAAAGTAACATTCAGAAATGTATTGAAAACACTTTATTTTAAATAAAGACAAATTAGAAATCTAAATATGCAAAAATGTTTATACGATTTTAAGTGTATGAAATGTGTTTAAAATGATTATAAGAAAATAAAGCTGTTTTTCCACAAAAAGTTGCATTCTATATCCAACTGTTATCCATAAAAAATCGGTTTTTTTTTTTTTTTTTTTTTTTTTTTTAATTTTCAAAATCTAACATAGAAACGTCTTCTAATTTTTTTCTAGATAAAATTGTTCTCGTCCATTTAATTATGGAAATGTGAAACTTTGGTTTTTTTTATTCATTTCTTTTATCTTTGTTTTCTTACATCATTTCTTGCATTTTTTCTTCCTCCTTTATTCAATATTTTTTTTTGGCAATTCCTCTTACTACATCTATTTTTTTTCCCTTTCACATTTAAAATGCGAAATGTTTCTTTTCATTTTTGAGTTCGCAAACGATGTTTTGTCATTTCTTTATTAAGAAAAATAAATAAAAATTAACATCAAGATAGTTTTAACATCCAAATAGGAAAAAACAAAACATAAAAAGCAAAACATAATTTTAAGAAATAAATATGACACGCAGTAACTGAATTTTTTCTAAAAAAAACTGACGTGTAACTTTGTACTATTCGATATTATATTCTGAATTTCTTATAAGAAAGATAGGATATAATTTCATAGCAAAATTAAATATCAATACACAGTTTATGTATCAATAAATATTCTCAAAATCTCATTGATCCCTTAGTGATGTTCATATAATTTTTCCAACAGAATTCCCTAAAAATTTTTAGATTTTTTTTCCTGCAACTTTAAAAATTCGCATCCTTTTTTTTACATTATGTATAGTTGCATTATTACTTTTTCGGGCAATATTTTTTTTAAGAAAAACTTTTGTTATAAGGGCATTTTCAACTCAGCAATATCACTTCAAAATATAAATGTGGTTTGTCTTCATATTACAGATTAATCTCATCAAATTTAATACTCTTATCACAAAATGAATCACATTTAACAGAAACAAGGGATATAAATATTAAGGTATCCGACTGGTTGCCCCAACTTTTTTTAAAAAAGGAGACATGGGGATTTTTTGTTATTTTGAGATTTGGTTTAGGGCATTTTAAGAAAAATGTGCTAAAATTAAGAAGGGAAACAGAAATTATTATTACTACAATGGGAAAAAAAAGGTAAAAATTGAGAAAAAATAGCTTAAACGCGGTCCAATCTGTACAAAAGGTTTATGAAAAACTTTTCAATTTTTTCAATCTCTATGTGTTGCTATATTATTCATTTTTGAAATGACCTTCAGGATAAGAGATATTTTTTTACAAAAACCAGAGCGCTTTATCTCAGTTATTATATGAAACTAGCTTTCATGGCCCGGCGTTGCACGGGCTTTTAACGAGGGTATAACTTATCCCCATGTTAATTTCCTTCTTTCTTTCCGATGCCTTCACTTTTATGTGGGTGTAACGCGTACGATGTGAGTGCCCGCCCCTTGAGTGCGTATCATGGCTTTCTCGTTTAACATTTTCCCTTCTCTTTACAAAATCAGCACATCCAATAATATTTTTCGAAATTACTTTGACTTCTTTGTTTCTTTCCTCTCCCCAGGCCCGGCGTTGCACGGGCTTTTACCGAGTAAATAACTTATATATATATAATCCCCAGGGGAATTTCCTTTTTCCCTCATGTCGATAGCACTTATGTGTGTGTATGCGCGCGTTGTCAGTAATTTCTTTAACTATGTCATTAAAACTCCCTTTTTCGAAATTTGTTCTTGTATTGGTGTGGTAATTAGGAGAGAAGGGTGAAAGCTCAGGTGTCGTCCTCGTCACTTTGTCTTTTTCTCTCACTACCCCTATGATTATTAACTCCCCTTTGCACATTATCTAAATTTGGGTATGTTGGATTCATAATTAATAACTACGTAAATAATAAATCACTATTATTTATTAATCCTTATGATAGAAATACACAAATATTAATCAAACTTTAAGAACAACAAATTACAGTGGAGTGAGCTCAGAATTCAATTATGAACGACGGAACGCTAACTGAAACCACGGGGAATAACGCATACAATCAAACTACGCTTTTAAATCTAATCTATAAAAATCACAGACCTGATATCTCTTTAAGACGATTCTTGAATACTTGAAGAATCTATAGAGCGGTTTCAATCCTTGATATCTTCAGTTACGTCCGAACCGAATTAATGAATCTTTTTCAATAATCTTCCTTCAGCTAACAAACTTCACTTAGTTAAACTAATCTCCTAGAATCACCTTCTTAATCAATCACGTAGTTAACTCCTCTATCAAAACACGTAGTCATCCTCTCTCTTCATTTCATTTCTCCCTTTTATATCTCTTTCGAACTCGCTAAACCCGAAACTATCTTGTTTGCATAAGTCACACTTTTAGCTCTCAGCGGGGATTGGTTAAAATAAATACAATTTAAAAGACTTTGAGAGAAGGTTAGTGAAACGCGTAAGCACCCGTCACAACTTGACCACGGTTGAAAATTCAATGTCCGTCGCCAAAAACCCTCGAGTAGGTGAACAGTGCGACTTTAAAAATCACTCACTCACTTTTGAATTCTTTCGCTGCAATTTTTTAGCCCCCCGAAATGAAAACGTAGATTTCTTAAAATAAATTGTATGTTGAAAAAAGACACAAAAATTAAAATTTTTCAAATTACAAAATTTCACTACTACTTTAAATCTTGAAGAAAAATTCAGAGGATTTTTTTAAATGTTCGACACACGGGAAAAAAGTTTCATGCAATTATCTTTTTTCAATGAAGAAATTATTAAATGATTAATTTAAGTATTTTGAGTGTTTTATTAAAATTCATTCAAAAACTGAAACGTAACATTGACCTTCACTAATTCTACCGCGCATGCGCAAAAAACTCAAAAAATCTTCCCAGTGTTTTTTAAAACTTTTCATGATCGCAAAAACGGTACTTTACGAAAATCACAAAAAAAAATTTTAAATCCGTAATTTTTAAGCAATTTTTTCAATCTTCGTATAGATTACAGATGATATTTTTTTACACACGAAAAAAAAGTTTCGTGCGATAATTTTAATAAATAACGAAGTTATTCAACGTTGAGTAAAAATTTGGTCTAATATTTAAAAAATCGCAGAAAAAAAGTTTTGGTCATTTTATTTTTTAAATGAATGGATCTAAAAGAGAAAGGCTTGAAGTTACTTAGTGTAGAATATCGATTTAATAACACGAAAATAAATTCATACGCAACGATTTAGAAATAATGTTCATAAAAACTCATAAAACTATTCTGATGCTTGATTTTAAAAAAATCATTTATTTTATAATAGATAGTTTTCAGGAATCTAAAATAATAAAATAATTTTCAGGTTTACTTTAATCGATCAATCGTTACTTACAGTTAGCTTAAAAATGTCTCTCTAGAACGTATTTTTATCCTAAATAATAGGCGTATACTTTTTATTAACAAATAATTAATTTAATAATAAAATAGTAGAAACATTCCTTTCATTTTAAAAAAATATATTAATTTAAATCCATTATCAATAAATACTAATAAAAAAAATTCTACAGATAATTCTTGAAACGTTTGAGTGTTTGATTAAACATATGTAAGTGTTAAAAATCCACTTTTGGGGGGAAACCTAGTTATATGCTAACATTCACTGAAAAAAACATTAAAAAAAAAAGAATACTATTTGATAAAAACATTTAATTTTTTTAATTTTAATTTTATAGTTTTTCATTCCACTCTGTGTTAATTAAATTATTTAAACACGTATCTGCGAAAAAAGTATATTATAAAAAACTAACTTATTAATTAATTTCTAATAAAAATGATTAAAATTGCTCATTTAGCAATTAATTGTGACATACCATTTGCTTACATAATGGCAGCACTGAAAATGAAGTAAATTTCAGATCAGTGGGGATGCAGCAAGTGAATTCAATCATTGAAGAAGTTATTCAATGTGAAGTAAAAATTGAGACTACTTTTTAAAAATTCTTTAAAAAAAAGTTTTGGGAATTTTATTTTTTAAATGAATGGAGCTAAAAGAGAAAGGCTTGAAGTTAATTAGTGTAGAATATCGATTTAATAACACGAAAAGTAATTCATACCCAACGATTTAGAAAAAATTTTCATAAAAACGCATCAGTTTTAACACTATCTTAAAAAATTCAAAAAAAAAAAAAAAGAACGTTATTTTACAAAAAAAAATTATACCGTGTCGTGGCGAAATAAATGATCTTTCCGATTCTGTAATTATTTTTTGTCTAATTTCGACACCGAAAATTAGATGACAATTTTAATATGGTGGAAAACGTAAGATTATCGCTCGGCCGAAACGGAAGGGAAGTTCCGCCAAGTAAACAACCGGCAGGTGTAAAACAATTAGGCGTTTTAAGGTTTTTAATTAATATCTTTTTAACTAATTACAATATCGGAATATAAATAGGCAATACGGCTTCCCCGGAAAATTCCCGATCATTTGGTACCTTCCGCGACTTTCTGCGTGGTGCTGTTCGTGAGAAGATAGACGCACATACATAGATACGTTTGTTTACCTTCGAATTTTAATAGTGTAGACTAGCTTTCATGGCCCGGCATTGCACGGGCTTTTACCGAGTGCATACATATGTGTATATGTGAAATTAACATGGGGATTAAGTTATACCGAGAGTATAACTTAATCCCCATGTTAATTTCCTCCTTTCTTTCTGACGCCAACACTTTTGTGTGGTTTTGACGCGTACGATGTGAGTGCATGACCCGTGAGTGCTTGTCATGGCTTTGCCGCTTAACATTTTCCTTCTCTTCACAAATTCAACACTTCCAATATTATTTTTCAAATTACTTTGATTTCTTTGTTTCTTTCCTCTCCGCTTAGCCCGGTGTTGCACGGGCTTTTACCGAGTGAATAACTTCATCCCCATGGAAATTTCGTGTTTCCCTCAGGCCGATAGCACTTATGTGCGCGATGAGAGTGATTTCTTTAACTATGTCATTAAAACTCCCTTTTTCGAAATTTGTTCTTGCGTTGGTGTGGTGTTCTAATTATTAGAGATGGGTGAAAGCTCAGGTGTCGTCCTCGTCACTTGACCATGGTTGAAAATTTCGAGGTCCATCGCCAATAACCCTCGAATAGGCGAACAGTGCGAATTTAAAAATCACTCACTCAGTTTTCAGTTCTTTCGTTGCAATTTTTTAGTCCCCGGAAACGAAAATGTAGCCTTTTTAAAGATAGTTGTATGTTGAAAAAAGACAGAAAAGTAGAAATTTTTCAAATTTCAAAATTTACTACTATTTTAAATATTGAAGTAAAATTGTGAGGATTTTTTGAAATATTCGACACACGGGAAAAATGTTTCATGCAATTATCTTTATAAAAGAAGAAATTATTAAATGATTGTTTTAAGTATTTTGAGTGTTTTATTAAAATTTGTTTCGAATGCATAACATACTGCCATGGAAATTCACCTTCCTTTATCAAAGTTCCTGGTATGTGTGTGATTCCTTTATATTAACGTCACTACAATTCCCTTTTTCGAAAAAAAAAATATTTTCCAGATCTTACTAATGTCAAACAGGTTTCAGTTCTCTTTCTACAGCACGGTGTTACAGTGGCTTTTTTGAGTGTAGAACTATTTTCCCCCTGACTCTCCCCTCAGATATAAGATTTATCTTCAAGTTTCTATTCATGACATATCAAAAACAATATTGCTTTAGTAAAAAAATAATAAATTTAAACAATAAAAAGAAAACTATTTTGATGCTTGAGTAAAAAAAAAGTCATCATTTTTTAATAATAGATAATTTTTAGGAATCTAAAATAATAAAATAATTTTCAGGTTTTCATTAATCAATCAATCGCTACTTACAGTTAGCTTAAAAATGTCTCTCTAGAACGTATTTTTATCCAAAATAATAGGCGATATACTTTTTATTAACAAATAATTAATTTAATAAGGAAATAATAGAAATATTCATTTGATTTTAAAAAATATATTAATTTAAATCCACATTATCTATAAATAATAATAAAAAAAATTCTACAGATAGCTCTTGAAACGTTTGGATGTTTGATTAAACATATGTAAGTGCTAAGAAAAACACTATGTGAAAAACCTAGTTATAAGTACACATTCACTGAAAAAAATCATTCAAAAAGAAAATAATACTATCTGATAAAAACATTTAATTTTTTATTTTAATTTTAGTTTTTCATTCGACACTGTGTTAATTAAATTATTTAAACACGTATCTGAAGAAAAAAAGTTTTTTTTATACAAAACTAACTTATTAATTATTTTATGATAAAATTGATTTAAAATGTTCATAAGCCTTTATTTACATATTCACAGTATAAAATTCAAAAATAAAATAATACATGTGATAGAAAATATATTTCAGAATATTTCCTTTTGTGTGTAATGATGTGTGGCGACGCAATGTCCAGTAGGAGAAAAAATTTAAGACAAGTATGAAAAAAGCGACCGGCGGGTTTCTGCGAGGCGGACACCCTCCTTCGCATTGACCGCGCACGGCAGTGCTGCAGTTATAGTCTTGAGTGTAGCGGGAGCTCTGAGCACTCCGCCACAAGAGCAGTTAACATTGAATGCAATAAATAAAAGTGATCAAAAATAGTTAAGACAATTGAATTTAGCAAATAAAAAGAGAAATTTAAGTTATGGAGGATTGTACGAGTCCAGGAGAATTCTCCTGGGTCGCTTCCTCTTAATATTGGCTGTATAATTTTCAAGGTTTTGCATATTAATATTATCAGAGCTATTGAGTGAATCAAAAAATTTAATCGAGTGATCTTGGATATGCTGCTTAAAGGATGGTATATTTAAACAAAAAAAAAATGAAAAGTACATAAAAATAACAGAGGATCACATGTTAGAATAAGTATTTATCAGTACAATTAATTTACGTGGGAAAAATTAGCAGAAATGAAAAAATCGTAATCCGTTGATTCTAACTCCGAGCTACACGATATCACTCCGCATGAAGTAAAAATTGGGACTACTTTTTAAAAATTCTTTAAAAAAAAGTTTTGGGAATTTTATTTTTTAAATGAATGGATCTAAAAGAGAAAGGCTTGAAGTTAATTAGTGTAGAATATCGATTTAATAACACGAAAAGTAATTCATACCCAACGATTTAGAAATAATTTTCATAAAAACGCATCAGTTTTAACACTATTTTAAAAAATTCGAAAAAAATAGAAAATATCGTTATTTTACAAAAAAAATTATACCGTATCGTGGCGAAATAAATGATCTTTCCGATTCTGTAATTATTTTTTGTCTGATTTGAACACCGAAAATTCGATGACAATTTTAAGATGGTCGAAAACGTCGGATGACGAAAAAAAAATTTTCACTCGCATTTTTTTTTTACTCGCCAAAGTTACTGATTTCCCCCTGTTTAAGGCAGAATTTTTTTAGTGTAACCCTTGAGTTAGATGCGGTCGAAGGCGAAACAGGTCAAATGTCTTTGGCGCAAAGCTAATTTTCGACGCCAATGTTTGGCTAAATGTAAAATCGCGTATTTTAAATTATTTTAAAAATCATTACCTTCATTTTAAGGGCATAATTTTTACGTTAATGCTCTCAAACATCACAACTATTTGCAAAAATAACGTACTTTGAAATAAAAAATGTACAAATTACTACTTTTTAATTTATTTCTCAGAAAAACATAAGTTTACGAAAATCACAATTTTTTTTTTAAATCCGTAATTTTGAAGCAATTTTTTCAATCTTCGTATATGTTACGGATAATATTACTGTACACACGGAAAAAAGGTTTTGTGAGATTATCTTCATAAATGACGAAGTTATTCAATGTGAAGTAAAAATTAAGACTACTTTTTAAAAATTCTTTTAAAAAAAAAGTTTTCGGAATTTTATTTTTTAAATGAATGGATCTAAAAGAGAAAGGCTTGAAGTTAATTAGTGTAGAATATCGATTTAATAACACGAAAAGTAATTCATACCCAACGATTTAGAATAATTTTCATAAAAAACGCATCAGTTTTAACACTATTTTAAAAATTCGAAAAAAAATAGAAAATATCGTTATTTTACAAAAAATTTACCGTGTCGTGGCGAAATAAATGATCTTTCCGATTC
>BMAO01035652.1:66806-93804 GCA_019973975.1 Trichonephila clavata | reverse complement strand
CCTGTAATTCCGTTGAGAGTCATTTCCCCCAAAATCGTTCTTAGCGGATTTCAATTCAACAAAAGAAAAATTAAAACCAAATTCCATTATTATAGTCCTTGTAGTTCGAAAGAAGAAATTTTTTGTCAATACGTCCTAGTAACCCCCTGCAACCCCCAAGAGTTGATTCCCATCAAATACATTCATAGTGGATCCATATTCATCAAAAGAAACATGCTTAACAAATTTCAAGTACACAGTTCTAACAATTCTAAAATAGGATTTTTTCCCTATAACTCCCCTTGCCCCTCGCAACCCTCCTTAGGGTCGATTTTTGTTTTACTCTTTGTTTGAGGAACTCTATTCCATGAAAGGAACATGCTTACCGATTTTCAAGCAGGTAGATTGAATAGTTTAAAAACGGAAATATTTATCTATTACGCCCTTAATCCCCCAAAATGAAACTTAGGGGTTAATTTTCGCAAAACCCCATTTTATAACGGTTCTGTACTCAATGAAAGGAATCTGCTTACCAAATTTCAAGACTGTACGTCTAATAGTTTAAAAATGGGAATATTTATCTATAACCCCCCTGAGCCCCCGCAACGCCACCTGGGGGTCGATTTCCCCAAAACACATTATATAGTGGATCTTTACTCCATAAAAGGATTCTGTTTATCATATTTAAAGACTGTACTTCCAGTAGTTTAAAAATGGAAGTAATTATCTATAACGCCCCTTAAGCCCGCAACGCCACTTGGATTCGATTTTCACGAAACCCATTTTGTAGCGTATCTCTACCCTATGAGAGGAATCTGCTTACCAAATTTCAAGACTGTGCGTCTAATAGTTTAAAAATCGGAATAATTATTTATATCTCCTCTTAACCCCCCTCAACTCCCCTTGGGGGACCAATTTTCCCAAAACCCATTTTTATAGCGGATATTAATTCCCTGAAAGAACTATGCCTAGCAATTTTCAAGCCGGTAGGTCAAGTATTTTAAAAACGAAAATATTTATCTTTTACGCCCCTTAATCCCCTGCAACTCCACTTAAGGAGCTATTTTCCCAAAACCCATCTTTTAGCTGTTCTCTACTCTATGAAAGGAATCTATTTAAAGTCTGTGCGTCTAATAATTTAAAAATGGAAATTCAATAACGCCCCCGCAACGCCACTTAGATGTCGATTTTCAGCAAACTCATTTTGTAGCGGATCTCTACTCTATGAAAGGAATCTGCTTACCCAATTTCAAGATTGTACGTCGAGTAGTGTAAAAAATGGAAATAATTATTTATTACACCTTTTAACCCCTCCCCCCGTAACGCCCCTTGCGGTTCGAATTTCACAAAAAAAATCTGTTCTTAGCTGATCTCTACTCCATGAAAGGAACATGTCTACCAAATTTCAAGTCTGTAAGTTGTATGGTTCCGGAGATATCATGATTAGTCAGTGAGTGAGTGAGTCGCTTTTCTCCTTTATATATAGAGATGTGTGTATATGTGTGTATTTTTGGTATAACAACTAAACATACAATTTAGAATAAATTGTCATTAGTTATAATGATGAGCAAACAAACGCTACTTTTAGATTTTTTAAAGAAAAGTTTATGAAAAATCTAACGTCAATAGATAAATGCTATACTTAACGAAAAATTTTTAAGTACCTATTTGATAGATATTTTAATTTTTGCTACTTACATGATGAATTATTTTAAAAATAATCTACCCTTTAATTGACATCTGAGTTGTACAGCAAGAATAAATTGATTATTAATTATTTCTACCTTTAAGTATTACATCTTGAGGTTGTCACAGCAAGAAAAAAGGCATTATAAAATTCGGTCTACAGTTGATAAAAAATAGTCGAAATTCGTCACTGCTAATATGTAAACAGTCTTCCTTGACGCAAAGTAATTTTTTAAATAATATTCTCAATCTTTTGTTTTATTTTTTCTTATTCAAATTAAATCATCGGTTCATTAATTTTTCAAAAAGCATTTCCATTAAAAAAAAAGCGCATCTTGAAAGAAAAATATTTTTGTGAACAAAAAAAAATTGAGAATAAAAAAAATTTGTCTTTCTAACTGTTGCTAAGGTTATTTTCTAGTCAAAAAGCGACAACATTATCAATGCAAAAATAATTACAAAATTAAAAACATCTGCCTGTGTGTGTGTGTGTGTGTTGTTTTTTTTTTCCATTATCATAAATTTAACTTTCCGCTAAATGTAAGTAAGAAATCTATGTATTAGATGAAAAAAGCGCAATCCAATTTTATAGCAAAAATAAACTTTAATATATACTGTCATTCGAAATCACAAAGCATTTCAACTTATATTAGATACAATCAGAATATTTGTCTTAGATTTCTCAGAAAACGCGCCCAGAAGGTTACGATTAACTTTTGAACATCGGTATTAAATTGTCAAAGTCACTTCGTGTCTGTCAATAACTTAAGTCAAATAAACATATTACAGATAATTAGATGGGCAGCTCTGAAAGTACGAGTCAAAACTGTTCCCATCGCAATATCGAAAGACAAAAAAATCGACTAGCAGTCAAATGTTGCTCGGGAAATTGCTACTTATCCATCGCAATTTTGACAAGATGTAACCTGGTTTCTTTCTCCAAATTAGATACTTGTCACTTGAAATAGGGTTCTTACTTGATCGGTAAGTAGTTTAGGTCAATGAAACTTTTTTTAAAAAGAGATGGCGACAGCTAAAATATTAAAAGGAGCAATCTTGACCATGATTTAAAAAGAACATGATCTTAGAATATTTTTTGTTTTTGCTTCATGTCTCACGTCTTTATCAAATTGAGTTCCCTAAATGTTGCATCAATGTTTGCGATGGTCTTCAATATGTAATCAGTTCGCTATTTGATCGATGAACATGTGTTCTAACTAGACAATGTACGACTCAATAACATAGTTACTGAAATTCGAAGTGCATGTGGTAAATGGGAATCTGATGAAGACCGCTAATATATGTTAGGAATAACCTTTCATTAAATGTGATTCATTTGTGAAAGATTATTGGCGCATATTTCATAAAAAGCCTCGTATTAAATAGAAAATTATAGAAATGTTTAGTACAATTTTGTATTTATTACTTTTCAAATAATTTCCTTAGCATTGTAATTTTCAGTCTCACTAAAAGTTTTTTTGTGTGTGTGGATTTGAAATAATGCTTTATATATATATATACTCATTTGCTACAAAAGCGTTAAAAATTAGATATCATATCTAAGTAACGCACATAATTATTTACCATGATTAGAGATTAATTTTAAAGAAGAGAACTGAAGATATCACTGGAATAATCTACCACTGAAGACCCACCTCGTAGAGGGGGCCACTCCAAATTAAATCTGACGAGACTCAATGTCCTCCCTTTGATATCGAAGTTCGAAGAGGCACACTTATTAGGAGGACAGAACTCGGGACCTTTGGATCGGAAACCGAGTAACTTAACCACTACACCAAAATGATCACCATGGTGCGGAGGTTGTTACTGGCTCATATAGATGGAATCGTTACACACTCCCCTACCAGTGAGTTGGTGGATAGGTGAACAAACGATGTAGTTGTTATATCGAGCGTGTTAGCTGCTGCGTCACTAGTTGAAACGACTTTGCATTGCGTCATTCGTGCGTGAGGGTTGCGTCACTATATGATGACTTTGGTTGCATTTGCGATGGATAGATGGCGCCACCACTATTCAGAAGGTTGCCTTTTTCTGAGTTTCAGCCAGGGTCTCCAATGAAGTGGCGCGCCTATCCGGTAGTACAGAACACGAGACCTTTGGGTCCAAAACCGAGTAACTTAACCACTACACCAAGATGATCCCCATGGTGCGGATGTTGTAACTGGCTTATATAGATGGAATCGCTACAAGGGGATGCCAGCCAGTGGCGTAACGTACACCCCCTCATTGATTGAAGGGCCCAGGGTTCTAGGGGGGCCCAAAACCTGACTGCCACCAAGTACCTATCCTTTGTAAAATCCAACTTGGGGTCCAAAACCTGACTTTGCAGGGGGCTCAAATGTTCTCCATTACGCCACTGGTGCCATCTCAGGTGACGTCATTTGACCATGGTTCAAAATTACAAGGTCCGTCACCAATAGCCTTCGTGTTGCTTTATAGTGCAAACTCTCACTCACTCTCACTCAAAGGAGTATAATCTGAATGTTCCCTAAATTTCTCAAAAATTTAAAGATTCTGGAAAAGTCAATCGATATGGATCACATTTTAAATGTACAGAAACCATGCACTCCATATAGCACATACACGCAGACGTACCTATACATATCTTAAATAAAATATTTTATGTCCGCAAAGATGCCATGTAAACCAGTCATTCTCAACCTTTTTTCTGTTGCGGTAAAATTTTAACAATTTTAAAATTTGGTGACACACTAACAATAAAATAAGTTTAAAAGAATTTTACTTATCTATAATACACTATGTAAAATAGTTTTCAATGTTAAATAAAATAATATGTAAGAAAAAGATAATTCAATGTTTATTGAGCAGTGGCGCACACACAAGGGGGGGCGGATCCTTGGGTCCGGACCTTTCCCCCCGAAGCCATTAATTTTTTTTTCTCCATTGATTATAATGTTATGTATATAGAACGTAAAATTTAATTGTTTGTTACTAATAATTAATTTTATTAATTAATGCTAATTATTCATTCAATAATTAATTTTTTGCTGTTTTTTGTTCCCGAAAATCGACAAAAGCAATCAAAAGAATAGGTTGGGTGGCGTGATACAAGAATAGTGAACTTTCGACCCTGGACCCTCCCTTTGAAAAATTCCTGTGTGCTACTGTTATTGAGTAATTAATTACAAATCAATTGTAAGAATACATTTAATGCAAAATTTGAGCTTGATGATTTTTGATCATTTCGTTTACATTGGGTCGTAAAAATGATAATGCCACTTTCATTTCGTCGCCTACATTTAAAAGTCTCGATTTTTTTCATTTCTATATTTGCTAATGCTGAAATCAGAATTCACACGAATAAGATGTAGAAAATTGTAAAAATATTTTTAAAGATTTGTTGGCTATTATGGTATAATTGCCTCTACTTTTAATCCAAAATCAATTAATGGACTCTTCCGAATGTTTTGAAATTAAATCTCGATTATTACAGAGTGAAATTAGTTATTCATTCAAAGCTAATTCATGTACAGATGTATTCGTTATCACAATTGGGTTACGAATCTAATCAAAATTTTAATATCTTAAGTTATGAGACTATTCGGAGCACTTTTTTTTATTTGAAATGGGGCATAAGATAGGAATTCAAGTACAATTTCCACAAAATTAAAAATAATTTCGGATATATTGAGAATTTTGAGTGAAATTTTAGTGAAAAATTGCAGTTATGGTAAGGTTTGTATTAAAAATTCTAATTAACATATTCGAAAAATATTTATACAGTTCATAAATAGTATCATTATTTGTTCTTAGAGCTATAAGATTTTTAATACTTTTGAAATTTTTTGAAATATGCTATTTTTTATGCAAGAACTCAATTTTTTACAAAAAACTAATGTTACTTTCCCTCAAAAAGTGTTTGAAAATACATAAATATATACACACAGATTAGATCATAATATATACTGGAGATAAAACTAATTAAAAGATTTTCTGAAAATTTCAATTCAATATCTTAAAAAGAAATTGTGCAGTGAACTTTACCATGAAGCAAAGAATTGAAAAATGTTTCCCACAAAATGCATATAAAGATTTTAATATAGTATAAAAAAGTTTTTACTAATTGTACATTCTTTAAACTCACCATATATTTATAGATCAAGATCTCTTTAGCTTCATGTTTAACTAATTTGGACTTTTTTTTAGCCTTTTGCTGCTTTCTAGCGAGTTTCATAGACTATAACAATTGTCGTTTTTAGAGAAATTTTGATGAAAAACTGCAGTTACACAAATTTCTAATAAATGTATTCAAATAATATTTATACAATACGTGAAATGACATCTTTATATGTGTTAGGAATTAAAATATTTGTAATATTTTGAAAGTTTTTTAAATATGCCAAATTTTATGCAAAAACGCGATTTTTTAAAAAATTAATGCTTTGTTTTCATAAAAAAGCAATAGAGTACATAAATATACACACAGAGATTAGATTTTGATCCATAACACAGATATAACTAAATAAAACATGTTCTGAAAATTTCAATTTAATATCTTGAAAATATATTGTGCAGGGATCTACTTCCGGTTTTGTAAACTCCATTTCCAGTTTATTAATTGTGCTATAACTTTGCTTCTAAATATCATAGAATAAAAATAGAGTGTTTTTAGAATCTTAAATGTATGGGCTATAAAATAAAAGCATAAAATAAAAAAATTTCAGCAAAACGACGAATTTTGGATAGTCACATACCTTAAATTGTGAAATAACGTTAAGTCAGAGTATAATTTAAGGAAAAAACGGCAGCACACAAAAGTGCCATGGCACAGTGGTTGAGAATCCTGATGTAGACAATGTACACGAATAACTACCCATACCCTAACCAAACTTCGGTCACTCTCTTCCAATACTAGAAACAACACTATTACCGTATATTCCGGGGTTTTATGTGCAACGGCGAATAACGCACACTTACTTCAAACTGCATTCTTTAATTTTTAGATATATTCGCCGTATAACGTGCATTTTTTTAGACGGAACATGAAAGGTACATGTGCAATAAGGTATTATCCCGGGTATTACTCGAGGTATTATCCCAGGTTTTTGTACAATTTTATACTCTCAGAATTAAAACCCAAACGTGAAAGGAAAGAGGTGGAAGAAAGTATGTGGATGTTAGACGCGGTGAAAAAATATTTACAAAGAAGGCCAACTGCGCATAGAAATTGTGTGCGAGTGGATAATAAAAGCACTGAATGAAATTTTTCCTGATATAATTCTAAAGCAGAGTTTCTCAAACTGTGAGGCGCCCCCCCCCCCCCTCTTGAGGGGCGTGATAGCTAAATGAGGGGGCGCGAACATATTAAAAAGACAAAAACAAAAGATTTATTTTTAAGAAATTACTAATATACTGAAAGTAAACAAACAAAGTACATTCTGACATAATAATAAATAAAATGCACATTTATACTGATATAATACACTTATAAATGTACCAGTACTGCCCAATGTATTTTATAATTAATTAAACAATACTAAGTTAAGAACAAGTTTAATAATTACCAGTAACCCCTGGTCATGTCATACATAAAATTATTACAAAATTTAACACTTATCTTGATAATTTGTGCGGTTTATAATTAATCCCTTAACTGCCGATTAAAAGCTACGCTTTTCGCTCCCCAATGCCACCGTTTTCCACGTACGTATGTGATGTATTGGGGGGCGGGAAGTAAATGAATAAATAAGCAAATCCTCTAAAATAAATAAATCCTTCGCAAACACTGTAAGGTTCCTTTTATTGCATTCCAAAGCCTTCGGAACAATTTTATGGATATCAGTGCACAGAAAAGATAGTACATTGGAAAGACGTATACATACGTTCGGGGGAAATAACGCTTTGGCTGAGCGAGACATTTATATACCCCGAAGGCACTTAAGAGGTGCAAGTCGTAGTGTAGCTAGTGTCAAAGTATAGTATTATTGAATTCAATACAGTGTTATTGTATGGAAGGGGTATGATTATGATGATGAAAATTATGATTGAATATTGGGCCGCAAACATTGAAAGTTTGAGTAGCACTGTTCTAAAGTCATTAAAAAAATGCAGTATATCTAACAGTCTAAATGGAATGGAAGGTGATTATTTATTTATGGATCAGAGTATCAGTGATGGGGAAAATGAAAGAGAATTCAATAATGTTCCTGAAGAAACAACAGAAGAATATGACAAACCTTTCAGGTTGTCCAATTGTGAGAGCTCATTATTGGAAAGGTATCTCATTTCCTTTAAATAAACAACATTCAGATACATATAGAAATGTAATTTTTTGTGTGCATGCTCATCTTCTCTTTATTTTTAAAGACAATTTTTATCCGATGTATAACGCGCACCAATTTTATTTTCTTGTGTTAAAAATGTGCGTTATACTCCGGATTGTACGGTAAGTTATGTAGATTGTAGAGGAAACAAAATTCGATGAATATATATGAAGCAATGAAATTCAATTTAACAAATAATTTCGTAAGAGAAATTACAGTACGAGTGAGCATTGATCACACGTTTGGCAAAAGCATGCTATTATTTTTAAGTAAATGATTTAAATCGGTATGCGAGCGGAAATTCGATAAATAAAAAAAGCACCCAAATCATTTTTAAAAAAGGGTTATTTATCCAAATACCCCTTACATTTGAATCAGCATTACGTATGAGATTTTATAAAGAAATCAAAATTACAGAGAGTTTCTCAAATATAGTATGCACATCAAAGATATATTTTAAAAAATTGGGAGTTCTTTTTTCTGTTAAGTCATAAGTGTGGGGACTCTATATGCGTATTTAAAAAAAAAACAGATTCTTTTTTTTTTTTTTTTTTGCTTTTAGTATCTTAATAAACAAGATAACTATTTTTTTAGCAAACTATTTTATCGAAATTAAGAATAGGATCACAAAAATTTCTAAATAAAATATTTATTACATGCATATTTTTATTTCAAAAGACCCTTTAATTTTTGAATAAGTTTATGATAATCAAAAGAGATAAATAATGAAATTAAGGTCATTTCAAAAATGAATGGCAAAGCAACACATAAAAATAGAAAAATTGAAAATTTATTTATAAACTTATGGTATAGAATGGGCCCCGTTTATGTTATTTTTTGTAAATCTTTACCAATTTTTTACCACATTTTAGTAATAATAATTTCTTTTTATCTCTTTAATTTTAGTATATTTTTCTTAAAATGTACTAAACAAATCTAAAAATCACAAAAAAAAACAAAAAAAAATCTCCATATCTCTATTTTAAAAAAAAAAAAGTTGTCGCAAGTAGTTGGATACCTTAAACTAAGGCCTTCTGTCAAATTTCCAACAGTCATTTTATCTCCTGTTTGAAGACTCAAGTTCTTCAATATCTTGCTCATGCATTTGTGTGAGCTTATCAATTATCTGCTTTTGATTGTGCTCCTGCAGTTCTTTAATGTGCCATCACTATCCATATATCACTAAATGTATTTGTCTGAGAAGATCCACAATTTCTTTAATCACATTACCAATTTCATCAGGTACTAGCACTGATTACGAAGGGGGGGGGGGGGATAGTTTTTTCCAGACGTCATTTAAAGTTTTTTATGAGTAATCGGGGTGTGTAGGACTCAAACAAAAGACGAATCGACGAGATCTGAAAATCGCGAAGCTCCGTGTTCGCATAGGTCCGGGCAGATCACGTCGAGGTATTACTGAGGTCAGCAACATTGCAGCTCTTTCTCTCCCCACACCATCAAATCATAATCTATGCTTTTTCCCATCTTCCATTTTATCGTGTTTCGTAAATTCGACAGTAGGTTTTTTAAAAATTTTAATACTAAAAAATTGTAAAATGTACGAGGGATGATCAGAAAAAAAAAGTTACAAGCCGCAGCATTTGAAAACTACATATTGTGGAGAAATTTTGCTTCCCCAGATTGGAGACAAATGGCGCTACTTGTCATACAGCTGGTTTGCGGGTCGGTAGTGAAAGTTACCAGACAGTTCACGCCGATTGAAATGGAAAGAGCTTAGAAAATTGGTCTCATTTGGAAGTGCGAGCCATTATTTGATTTTTATTAGCAAAGAAGTCAAATCGGGGAAGTTTATGGAGAAGAAGCAATGAGCAGACATGTAGCGAAATGGTGTCACTCTTTTCAATCAGGCAGACAAGATGTCGAAAACTGCAATATGGCAGGGAGCGGCCGGCCAAGTTCTTCAACGACACAAATCAACACGGCACGAATTGAAGAAATGATTCAAAATGATCGATAGGTCTGAGTGAATCTCGTCAGAGCTGGGACTGAACTATGGTAGCGTGCAGTATATGTGCTGCGACATTCCTAGACAGTGCTGTGAAAACATCCTCCAAGACCTGGCTCAATGAACAGGGATATGATTTCTACCAAGACGGGTTAAGCAAGCTGGTTCTGCGTTCTGATAAATGCCTAAATAGACTTGGTGATTATGTCGAAATGTAATAGACGTTACTTCTTAATTCCTTTTTATATTTTCTTGTCTATTGTTAATAAATATTTCTTAATTTAACTTGTAGCCTTTTTTTTATCAACCCTCGCACCAGGTGTTTTCTTATAATTATTAGTAGGTGTTCTCTCATCGCGATGAATGTTAAAAAGTATTAAAATACCTATTTTTCTTTAATGAAAATTACTTTGATTTTTTTACCATAAAAAGGTTAAATACCTAAACTTCCTTCCCCTTGGGGCAGTACCTAACATAAAATTAATTTTTTGTTTTCTTTTTCTTTTCATCTATATATCAGAGAACATTTTTTCCGCATAGGCAGGTTTTGACATTTTAAAGAAATACTTTTTGATCCATCTTAATGATCCCTAAGATAAAAATTAAATATTAAGGTAAAAGTAATAAAGGCCTTTTTAAATCAAATACAAGTAATCCAATTAATAACGAACTTCCTTCACACTGAAAAATATGCAGTAATACCTCGACTTAGCGCGCGAATTCGGAGTTACGCGATTTTCACACACACACGCAAATCTCGTTTTTTCGACTTTTTTTTTTCTTACATCACTGAGGCTCAGGCGGAATTAGTGCAAGAGCCTGATGAAATTGGTAGTTTGATTGAAAAAGTTATCGATCATACCAGGCAAATAAATTTAGAAGTGGATAGTAATGTCGTTCAAGAACTGCTGGATTCCCACAATCAGGAGCTGACAATGGGTGAGCTCATAGAGATGTATGAGAAAGAACTAGACATTGAAGAATTTGAGTTTTTAGACACAGTCGAATCAGAAGATTGAATTGAATAATGGTTGGGAATTCGACAGAAGGCCTCAGTTTAATTGAAAAAGGGTTAGAAATTTTAGAAAATACATATTCCAGTTACGAGTGTATTCTTTCAACAAAACAAGGAATGAAAATAATTATTAACCTGCTTAGAGGAAATTTTGTGGGTGAAAAAACTTTGAGCCGGCAGACTACTTGTTAGATTTTATAAAACCTTCTACATCAAAATAACTTTGGTTTACGATTTTTTGTTTGTGTTACTAAGATTTTATTAAATTTTTTTTTTCTAAATTATTATTTTCTTTCGTCTCCGGCTCCAACTAAAAATAATTTACGTGTATTTATATGCGAAATCATATCCTGACTTACGCGGTGATCACTCGGTCCCACCTATCGCTTAAGTTCGGGGTATCACTGTAGAACACCGGATACTTACCTAAATATTGGAATTTAATTTATTATCATCTGTGCTCGGTTTAATGACGACTAATAATAAACTACGGTTCTATCCGCGACTATACTAACACCTTGGGGACTATTCGGGGGGAAAATAATTAATTCAACCAACCTTCTCAGACCAAGAAAGCGTGATTATGTAAATGAAGTATATTATATAAATTCTATTTTCGTGAGTTTGTGAGTTGGCAAGTAGAAGTTAGAATAGAGTCTGCGAATTAGTTTGTTAGTTGAAGATTGAAAGATAGTGGAATTATTAAGAGGTCTTGGAGTTGTCCAGGAAAAAGATTACAGAGCGTAGATCCAACGACATTGATCAAGCCCGATAGAAATCACCTGCAAGTTTCCAGTGTAGGATCCGAAGCATAAAAAGTACAGGTATTGTGAGCTTGATTAATTAGAAGTTAGCTTATTAGTGTGCGACGTAGTTATATTTGAGCGTATTTAAGCTGTCTTAGATTCAGTTGAGGGTCCGTAGTAGTATCCCTGTGTTATAGAATCTCACCTCCGTGCTCAACTATTTAATCACCTACCTTAATTAGACTGTTATTGTATCTGATTGATATTTGGTAACAAAAATTAATTAGATTGAAATCATGTATGAGGGTCATTCAGTTTCTCCCACACACCTAGCCGGGTTTACAAGTAGACAAGGGGTTTCAGAAACAAGCAGGAACCGACCGCTATCACAAGTTGATATAGTGTCTTTAGTGTTATTTTGATCTTTATTGTTATAACCACAATCATTTCTATGCCTAAGCAATGATAAATGAAATTATTCATTACTTAACAATTGCCCTACCAGTAAACAAGATGATCCAAGTAAATGATATATTTTTTAAAAAACAAAAAAATCAACAAATGTAACTAAACTTTATATAAGTAGCAAATATTTCTGTCATAAAATGTTATTTTAAAGATATATTGATAAGTAATTAAACTAAGAAGAAATCAAGAATGAAAAAACTACCGAAGTTACTTGACAATTGCTCTACCAGTAAATAATATGCTCCAAATATATAAATGACATCTTTTTTAAAAAAACAAAAAATCAACAAATGTAAGTAAACTTTATATAAGTAGCAAATATTTCTGTCATAAAATATTATTTTAAAGAAATATTGATAAGTAATTAAATTAAAAAGAAATCAAGAATGAAAACACTATCGAAACTTTCACTTATGTAATTATTTCTAGCTCGTGTTAAAATTAAGTCAGAAACAAATGTTCTTTGCATCAATATTATGCATTACTAAAGCGCTTACTGCGCAAGAAATAGGTTTCACATTTACATTAGATTTTACTATCTTTTCTTTCTATCCACGATGTTATACCTATATCCTGTTTTTCAATCTAAGGGCCTGTCGCTTTGAATATTAAACAAGAAGTCCAATTGCTTTCTTTCCTGCACCCTCTCATAAACACAGAGATTTATGGCCAATCCCTTTGCCATTCGCCCCCATTAGAATTTGTTCAGGTTCTATAATTATTATTCTGCTTTTCTTCAAAGTTTAGCATTTTTGAGGTATAAAAACTTCTTTTATGACTTTCATTTGAATATTTGCTTCTTATAATTAAATTTCTTTAGCTTCTTGAAATAAAAATATCATGCTATAAAAAACTGTACGCGTTATTGTTACACAAACAATGAAAGAGGAATCAGTTTAGTTGCGCTTCCTTTTAAAAAGTGGAGTTCCTGTGCTTCTTTTTTTTAAAATTAAAATAGGAATTTTCTTAAAATTTAGTCTATAAAAACCTAGGATGCTTTTAACCTTTTAACTTAATAATTTTATTTTGTAAAAAATTGACCAAAATTTCTATTTTTTTTTTTTTTTAACTTTATTATGATTATATTTATGAATATTATATTATCTAAAATAATTTATAATGGTAGATTTTGATTATATATTATTACTGTTATACATAAGGATATTGTCAAAATACACGAGTATTTTCGGACTTTTAAGTAAAGGAATTAAAATTAAGAAAATCAAAGCTAAAAAACATTTATAATTGTATTTTCCCTTTTTATAAAGAAAATTCATAGATTTAAAAAAATTATAAAACACAAGCAAATTTATTTGAAATGTTTATCAAATTTTTATACTTAATCAAGAATTTTTCCTGCTTATATATTTGAAAACAAAAAGCAATAGCATTAATAACACGCCTTTAGGATGGTGTAAAGCTTTCCCCCTCTCTCAAACTTAAATAGTCTCTCTCACACACACATATTTGTCCAAAGCGCATATTTTGATGGAAAAACTTGCTAAACACCTCCACATAAGATCCTGATGTTATACCAGAAGTTGATTCTAAAAGCAAAACAAAACAAAATCTGAAATAAAGAGGAAATTGATATTATATGTGAAGATTATAAACAGATTTCGGGTTGAATTGGCTTAAATTGCCATCACACTAAAAGTTATAATAGAGGTATTGGCGAGACACTTTGCTGCACAGTTTTTAATCTTGAACAAAAGACAAACAAGCGGGATTTTTTAAAATTATGGCCAAGTATCAAAAAGAACAGTGTATTATTTCTAAACGAGTAAATTAGGGACGGAAATTGAAGTTGTCAAGCAGAAACCAGTAAATAATAACTTGAATCCTTCGACAAAACGATGGATCCCCTGCTCATCATACATAAAGTATGCCTAAGCCAATAGAACACTTCAATTAAATGTAACGAATATTTTAATCACACACAGACTATTTTATTTACACAAAATATTGTACCTAAGGTTCTGTGCAACATAACTTGACACAATTGCCGTAACCATTGAAACAATGATCCAATGGGGGGAGTGAAGAGATTTATTATAGAAAATTCGGGTTTCCTGTGATTTCTTTCACGCATATCCCTCATTACTCCGAGTAATAACTTTACTTAACTCAGTGACGCAACAGCTCATAAGGACCAAGGTCTACTGTGCCCAACTCAGAATACGTGACCTTGGGCCCTGAGGTGAATGAGCAGATATTCCGGTCAGGAGGTCAGTCTGACCCAGTTGTTAAGTTCCCAAGCAAGCTTGGTGCTCCTTTTATCGACTCACTGAAGGGATGAAAGGCTGAGTCAACCTAGCCCAGCCCGGGGTTTGAACCTGGAACCTGTGGTATGGAAGCGCGATGCACTAATCACTCAGCCACTGGGCATCTACTACAAGTAATATCAGTGCTAAAAGAATAGCATCGTGGAGGCATCAAAATTATTTCTTTTCTTGACCACGAAAAAATAACATACGAGAGGGATCACACAGCTTTTGGGCCAAAAAGCGTTTGATTTCAAATTAATAAAAAGATTAAAGTCATTATTAATTATTCTAACATTTACAGCCTTTCGCTGGAGTAGAGTTCAAGTCTGGATCAATGTTCGTAGATCTTCAAATAATCGTCTCCCAGGAGTGGTTGTCCCCGCAACCCCTTTCGCTGGCATCGCAAGATCAATCATTGGAACGACTGACCCCTTCAGACTCCATAACTCCGTCTCCAAGATCTCTAGCAGTTCCTCGATCTCCTAGCAGTTCCTTGATCACCTAGCAGTTCCTCGATCTCCTAGCAGTTCCTCGATCTCCTAGCAGTTCCTCGATCTCCTAGCAGTTCCTCGATCTCCTAGCAGTTCCTCGATCTCATAGCAGTTCCTCGATCTCATAGCAGTTCCTCGATCTCATAGCAGTTCCTCGATCTCATAGCAGTTCCTCGACCTCCTAGCAGTTCCTCGATCTCATAGCAGTTCCTCGATCTCCTAGCAGTTCCTCGACCTCCTAGCAGTTCCTCGATCTCCTGATCCCCTCGGGTGTGGCTTCCAACGCAACCTCTTTCGCTTGTTTGCCGAAGAAGATAAGATCCTCGTCACCTTCCGAAGCGACTCTTTAAACCTCCTGGGAGGGCCTCTTTCACTACTCCAATAATTTCTGATAGGCGAACGTCGTGAGTCAGCACCAGGCATCCTTCGTCTTGTTCCCAATTATATTGGTTCTTTGAAACAATAGGCCGTCGCGACTGAGATCAACTACTTCGACATGCCTAGTACACCATTCGGAGGGTCTATCAATCAACCCGTCACTTTGACACTCGGAATACCCTCCTGGGTATGTCTTCCTCTCAACAGTCCGACATTCTCAGGACTCAAGTATTCCGTAAACCACATGTTCGAAGGAATGAAATAATGGATAAAATGTTTAACAGAAGTGTCCCTTCTATGAATGGCTGTAACTAAAAGCCATCTGGGTGTTGGAGAAGGAAGATGTGTGGTAACATCAAAGCCTTTTCCATAATTGGCTCAACATCTGTTGTACCTCAAGGGGTGAGGGAAGAATACGCGGTCTCTTTTTGAAGAATACAATGACCCATCAGGTCATTCTGCTCACCCCTGTTCATCCAAATTGCGATTTGCAGCTCGAAACTCTTTGAGTCAGCTCGATCCTCCCGAATAAGTAAGTATTGTCATTCAGATCAAAACTGTAACCTGGAATGATGGAAAGATGTAATTCGGTTTGACTAATTCTTTCGCTTTATTTTCTACCTCAAGAAGAGTTTATGTTTGGCAACATCCCCAGAAAAAACATTCCATCCTGAATTCTTGTTTTCAACTGTAAATATTGTGAGGGTGGACTTTTTATGGTATGGAATGCTATTTCTAGGCACTTTTAGAGAAGAAAGTCATTCTGGAGGATCGGACAACAGCCCAAATCTGTTAAAATGTACTTCAGGGTCACGTTCATCCAACGGCCAAATAATCTTCCTGGTGGATGTCCCTTTCTTCAGAAGGATAATGCTCATGTTCATGCAACAACAAAGTGTATCTCGAGATGGTTTAATGGGCATGAAGATGTCAAACAGATATTTTGACATCTTCATTTACTGTAACTTAAAACTATCGAATATTTACCAGAATATATTGGGTGAAAATAAGAAGAGAATTTTCTTCACCTATGCTAGCAGAATTGAGAGATATTTTACAAAATGATAAAAAAAATATACCGTTATCTTATGTATCTTATAAAAATGTCAATGACTTCACTTATTAGACTAGAAGTGAAAATTAATCTTCAGTATTCTTCATGTAGGGAAACATTGAATGTATCGTAACAATGAAAATAACGTTCCAGCAACGTAACTTAACCGAATCAGTTGGATCGGTGGGAAATCGTAATCCATCGCAACGAAAGCCTTCAGAGTGACGTAAAATAAAAATTGTTGAACTAGAAAAAGAAAGGGCAATCAAAGCTGGAAGTAAGACAATAACTGTGTATAACTCAAAATAATAGACCAGTGGTTATTAAAGTATAACTTTAAATCCTCACAATCTTCAGAAGGCTGCAAACACCAGAGTTTGACTTCAATAGTTCGAAATCAACTTTATTGTAATGGTTAGAGGTTTGCATCTCCTTCAACACTTAGTAAAAGATATTGACATTTTGAGTAGTAAGAAAGATTGTGAGAAGATTTACTGCACAGAATGAGATTTTCAACAAGTTCTCATCTGGACTTGGACAAAGAGCTTAGATCCTACTGTAACGCTTTTATTATAAATGAGAGTACAGTAGAACGTCGTTTATCCGAATCAATTGAGACCGGACACCATTCGGATACACGATTGTTCAGATAACCGAAAACCGAATGTGATCCATGCAGTATATGAAACCAGACACTATACGAATATTGAAAATCACAACATGCGGGAAACAAGCTTAAAAAAAAGTCAAAATATGTGCAAAATGTCGCAATTTTGCCTTTATTGTGGAAAATACTCCTTATTTTTTGCTGTACCATTGTACACCTTCGTTCACTGTACACCAATCAGCCAAACCGCATAATTTCTCGTTAAGTTCCAGAGTTTTTTCGCACAACAGAGGGCTCGATATCGAGACCCCTTTTGCTTCTTCTTTGTGAAAACCACAAGCAGAGTGCACGATCAAGAACAACATCGTTTGCTTACCTCATAGCTCTTCGCGCCATCTTCTGAGTCAAGTTTTGACGTAAATTTAAAATGATTTCTCGGCATTTTTTTATGTCAGAAATTGTTGACTTTCCAACATTATAAAACTGTGCTAGAGCCGTTCCACTTTCTCCCATTGCGAGCCGGTTCAATATTTCAAGTTCTGTCTCTATGTTCAAGTCGTTGTGCTTCCGTTTTGAATTCGAAGCCATAGCAGTTCACAAGTCAACAAAAGAGCACTTATACACCCCCTCAATTGTAAACAAAAACTGACCTAATATTCCGCGCAGATGTTGACCAAATCACACAACTGAAATTCCCCAAATATACATCACCTTGGGTTTTCCCGTCAGTTTTGGTCTCACGTGAAACAACTGTTGAGCATTGCACTGTTCGAAAACGTATCCGGACTTCAGTTCGGATATTTGACTCTCCGGATAATAAACGTTCGGATAAACACCGTTCTACTGTAATCACTTAGTGAAGTTGAACTCATATCTGTAGAAAAGCATTATGTGTAAAGGATGGTTATACACCATGATATACGTATCTTCTACTGAGATCACACGACCTTTGAAGATGAGCCTTATGAGAAACTTTTTTTAATGTGGTGCTGTAAATGACTTCCTTTTTTTCTGGACGAAAATTTGACGCATGCGTAGAGTTGACCTGATTAATGAGTTTTCGAAGGAAGATAAAACTTACCTAGTGTGTGGATGGAAGCCAAATCGTTTTGGCATAGGCAGCGTTTTCGGAATGCTTTGGGAAGAATCATTGCGCAGCATCAATCTCTCCTTCGTGTTTTAAAATATATGCTGTTTGAAATGGGTTTTTTGGAAATAACCTATGATCAACTAATAAGTTCCTATTCCGAGAATCTAATGTGAAGTTTATACAAGTTTGTGACGGGGCTATTCGCGAGATTTCAATACTAATCCTCTTGGGAAACTTTGGGGCCAGCATTTATACTATTTCACAGCCTTTTCAGGAAAAACACGAGATAGTTATATGTTAATTAGTTCGACTATATAAAGTCTATATATATATATATATATATATATATATTTTGTAAATGTAGGAGAAGGAGTTACCAAGCTGTCATGTAAGTATCGTCGGTGAATTACTTCACGAACTTAGCGCGCGTTTGATAGATATAAATTATAAAAGTAGATGGTTGGATTGACAATCGAAGATAGCAGATTCAGTACCGACCTGAGGTTAGCAAGTGTTTGTCTCCTTGTCCATTCTGATAGCCGAGATTACTTAGATTTGAGTATTAGAACTGAGTGTTGGGATTAATCGACGTATTAGGGAATCACTCCTAGGTTTCTACTTATAATTAAACTTGTGATTAAGTGTTTGTCAGTCCTGAATAAACATAATTGTTATTATGGCTTTTGTTGGTGATGATATGTTTCCTCCCACACTTAGAGACGCGTCGGGCGGAGTGAGCGGGGTCCAAAATAGGACCCAGCCACCACAAGTTGAGTGCACTGGTCACAATTTTCAAAAGTTGGATGACTCTGGAAATATTATCTTTCATGTTCTGGACTTTTTTTGACCTAAACTATATATCTGAAAAATGTTTACTCCAATTCATTTGAAGAGATGAAACTTATCTAATGTGTGATTATATAATATATCCTTACTTCATACTAACATGCAAAGAGCATTGTATTTTCATATACTTCACATTTGTGTTGGAAAGAATTATCCTTTTCTGTATACACATGTTTCACATTTAATCTTCTAAACGTAATAATTTAAATTAAGAATTCCTTCGCAAAAATAGAAGTAAAAATTCATTTTATACTATAAGTAGTTTTATGCGTATTTATAAAAGATTTCCAAATTTTATGAACGCAATATATGACAAACTGATATATCGTGTTCCAATCGCACTATTAATATTAGAAACTTTTTCTATCTGAGAGTTCCGAATTCGGATTCTGTATTGTATATAATGACTTACTTATAATATCACTTACTTCTGTAAGCCCCGTGTGGTACTTGTGGTGCACTAAAATTATTTTTTCTGCCTTTAATAAAATATATATATACATATAATGACTTAATCGCATAACAATTACTTTGTACATCTAAAGTGATGGTATTAAAATTCTTCAAGGATTCTTAAATTATTCAAGGATTCATATATCCATGTGCTTTTTACTTTTGTTCATGGCCATACTGAAATATTTGGAAGCGAAAGGGTTGATTTCTTGGCAAAATCCGCAAACAAGTGGGGGATTGATATTTCAATTAATATTCCGAAATCATTCTACAAGAAAAAAGCTGAAGAAAACGTTGTCTTTACACGAATACACTCAATGCACGAAATCAGATCGCTTTTTTCTGACAAAAAAATTTTTTTCCAACCATTTCACAAAGACTATTTTGTGATCACTTTTTTACTAACTATAAAATCACGCAATTCCTTACCGGTCATGGTAATTTTTAAGTGTACCTCAATAGATTTAACATGTGTCCTTTCAAACTTTGTAACTGTAATGTTGGTGGGGAGCAAAGTGTAGAGCATTTCATCATTTTTTTGTTCAAAATTTAAGAAAGAAAATGCTTGAAAGTAGTAAAACTGCATGCTCTTTAAAATCAATATATATATATTCGCCTCCTAATTTTTTTCAACTTGTTTCAAGTAAACTTCGTTCACTTTATTTTGTATCTTCATTGATTTGATTTTGTAATTCCTTGTAAATTTTTCATTTCTTTATTTTCGTAACTTCATTGTATTGTTTTTGTTTCTCGCAATTGTTTTATTTTGTAGATGTATTTTTATCTTTGTAACTTATTTGTTTTTGTTTTTTCATTATTTCGTAACTTTTGTTTAGTTATTAACTTTTTTTTTATTAATCTCACTTTGCTTGTTTTACTTTTTTCTGTAAGCCCCATGTGATACATGGGGTGCACCCGAATTATTATTATTATTATTATATATATACAAAAATAGTTATATACCTAAGATAACTATAGTCATGATAGATTAGATTTAGCCACAGAAATACTAGAGCAAACTCCTGGCCTTAGGAACCAGGATTGCAGGTTTAAATAATGTTTTTCTGCCAGCCAACCTTCAGCTGAATTTGCTAATACTCTGGGCCATAGAGAAAGCAAGAAATTTCTAGACAAGAGAGAGTTTATCATTTATTATAAATAAAACCATAATCTATAAGTGTAAAACGATAATATTATAGCCTGTAATAATTACTAAAATATTTTAAAATCAAAGTTAAAACTATTAGATAAAGACTTACCACGTGAGCACTACAAAGTATATTATATATATATATATATAAATAATATAAAATAAATAAAAAAAATAAAAAAAAAATAAAAAAAAAAAAAAAAAAATAAAAAAAAAAAAAATAAAAAATATATAATATATAATATATATATATATTCAAAATTCTCTACTAGAGAGGGATGAATAATCAATAATCAAAACTGAAAAAAATTGAAATTTCAAAATAACCAGACAATAGATTTTAAAAAGGATATATGAAAAATTAAAAATAATAGTTAAATATAAAAATATGGATGCTACAGTATTATAAACATTGCTGACTTAAGACAGCTCTTATATATAAAATAATTTATACAAAAGTGGGATTGAACATGTTTTGTGGCCAGCCAACCTTCCCCTTTTCTGTTAATAATACTGAGCAAAAACCCAGTGAAAATAATGGATAGAATATCTAAATCCATTCCAAAAAAAAGGTGACTTACCCAAAGATTGCATTCAAAAATGCAGATCCCGCGTTAAATCTGAGTACAATAAACAAGTTATTGCTAGATTCTGGACCCAGATGCAAATTCAACACATGGGCATGGCTGAATAGTAGCACTTAGCAAAAGTATGAAAAAAATAGAAATAAAAAATTAAAGCGTATACATTCTACCATTACTTTAGAGACTCTAGAATTATATATGAATTTTAAAAAAAGAACTAAGAAAAATAAGTAATTTTATCTAATATTAGAATATGGAGGTAACTATATCTATCTAAGAAAAATGATAAATTTATAAATATGAAAATGATAAATTTATATATAATCACCTAACGATTATTTTGTATATCTGAAGTGACGATTATTAGAGTTCATTCAAAAAGAAAAAGAAGGGGGGAGGGGTAAAAAGATCTTCCTCCGGTGTGTCTGACTCTCCCTACATGTCTAGTAAGCCGTAGAGGGTGGGTTGCAAGAAGGCTGGCTCGTGTACCGTTTATTAATTTCGGGCCAAGACAGCAGGTAGTCTCTTGAAGAAGAAGGATCAACGGGGGGGCGCCGCTTTTTGCTAACGATTCCAGACCACCGGCGAGGGATGCACGGAACTTGACTCTCCCTCCATTAAACATGCTAATGCTAAAGTTCCCAGCGGGTGGTGAAAGATGAGATGTCGTTTGAGGCTCTCTTTCATTTTCTGCATCGCTTATCCCTTCTCTTTCGCAGATAACCCTTAATTGCCGTGTGATACATTAAAACCACACAGAGCTAGAGTTGAGACGGGAAAAGATGAAAAACTTCTAGGATACTGAAATTTGTTGCAGAAGATGTATGATAAACACAATGTAAATGAACATGTTTGAATCTAAAAAGTTTTATTTATTTATTAAAGTTGCATTAAGGTATCCGACTACCCTAAAATTGTGAGTAAGACAAAATGCTAAGCTCCCATTTTTATTTTATCTTCATAAAATTTAATTAAAATATTTTTAAGATATCCGACTACCCTAAAAGTGCATATTTTGTCAAAAATGGACAATTTTTTTTATGATTTTATTTTATAGGCCATCTTATTAGCTTTATAAAAATACCAAGTTTATTATTTTCCGTTCACTAGAACAAAAACTACAAATGTTTCAGTAAAAGCAGATGCCATTACTTTAAGCAATATGTCACACTCTAAAACGCGTTTTACTCGAAATGTGATTTTTTGAAAATAATCAAACGGGGTCAGCGATTGCTAAAAAAGTTTTGAAAATAATTAACTGTAAAATTTTTTGTGTAAGTTTTGTATAACAGGGGAAGCGTTTTAACCTTCAGATTTATCAATCACTGCTTTATTACAAAATTTACAGTCCCTTATGTGAATATAATCACTGTTTTTTTTAAGCAATTTCATATAGTAACTGAGATAAAGAGCTCTTGTTCTTGTAAACATTAAAATATCTCTTATCCTGAAGGTCATTTTGACAATGAATAACATAGCAACACATCAGAACTGAAAAATTGAAAAATTTGTTCATAAACCTTTGGTACAGAATGGACCTCGTTTATGCTATTTTTTGTCAATTTTTACCCATTTTTTTCCATTTTAGTTATAATAGTTTATTTCTCTCTTCTTAATTTAGCATATTTTTCTTTCAATGTACTAAAAAAATCTAAAAACAACAAAAAATTCTACATAGTTCCATTTTTTTTAAAAAAAAAGTTGTCGTAACCAGTCGGATACCTTAAAGTCAAAACCACGGAACATGCAAGATACGAGAATATTGGAGCTGTTCATACATGATAACGTAAACTCTTATGACGAACCATTTTCCTCATAATTACTTCTCAGATTCCCCTATTCTTAGCTACATTTTCTTGTGGTAATTTTAAAATATGTGTTCGATTATTCATAGGGCTGTCTTTTGTGTCAGGATTTCTATCAAAACATCTTTTTTTCATTTTCTAATGTGATAAGTTTTTGCTTCATTTTTGAGCTTTCATAACAGTTATCTTTTAAGATAACAGGTTTTCTCTTTAATTGACATATTTTAGCTGTGATTTACCAATAATATAATAGTTAAGTAATCAATTTTTGCAAAGAAATTTAAAATGTTTAAATGTAGAAGGAAATATTTTAATAAAATTCTATTTCAATATGGAATAGTTTAGAATTTAAGAAAAATGAGAGATTGCTGTGTATATACTGTTTATATGGAATGTTTATTTGCGTCGCACTTGAAACAACATCAGGGCTATTAGTGAAGGGACATGATAAAACTACAAGAGCACCTGAGTGGTACTACTTTTTCCAAACTACTCCAACGTGAGAACTTTGAACCTCGAAAGATTTAACGTACATAATCATTACTGGCATCAGGAGTAAACGCACAACTCTATGGAAACAACACATGCTTCTTCACGACTATGCTCATTATATTGTTTAGAACAGGGGTTCCCAAAATGGTCTATATGGAATCCAAGGGATCTATGACGACTTGCAAGGGGTCCACGTCAGTGAATAAATAATATAGGGGTCCATGTGGTGTAAATGGGGGTCTACACAATGGTGTCTCTCATTAAACCAGATCGTGATTTTAATTTTAAAATAAAATGTAATCTCAAGGGGAAACGAGATTTTATCTATTTTATTGATTTATTTACTAAATTTAATGAGGTTAATTTGTACAGTTACAAGATGACAGCATATATTTTATTAAAACAAGGACCATCATTTCAGCTTTTCTTCATAGAATTAAGCTAAAGCAGTATAATATTGGGCATCGCGAATTTTCCCAGTTTCTCATTTTGTCACAATCTGCCAGGAAGAAGACGTTTTAACCTACGTTCAACACACACACACATTTAAATGCCCTCGATTCAGATTTTGAAACCAGGTTTGAGAATGTTTTGACTATATGGTAATACCACAGACTAAGAAATCATATGGTCACATTGAAGAAAATAAATGTCATATAACAAGAGGAACTAATCAGAATAGGCGCTAACGAAGATCTTAAAGTAAAGTTTAGAAACGTATGTCAGCAATTTTAGCTATAAAAAGACGTTCCTGTTGCTTACACCGAAATATGGAACATCAAGAAAAACTTTTTAATTGTGTTTCCTAGTGAGCAAGAGTTTTCATCGCGGTTGCCAATCTCAAATAGAGAGAGAGAGAGAGACCGGATACACACATTATTAATCGAAGAAATTAGAGTTAGGGCATCGACAAGAATGATGCCAAATGTGGAAAATTTGTTTTTGAAGTGCCAGATTCATCCTGCCCATTAAAAACCTTTTTTCGTTTTTGATCAGTTATTTTAGGTATTATTAAATTGAAATTTAAAATTAATTAACACGGGATTCATAAGTTTTAAACTCTCTATACTTCTCTCTCTCTCTCACTACATTTAAAAATTCAATTATTTTAAAGTAGAGCTCTATATCAGCTGTCAAAAAGACATCTAAGTTAAAGTGCGCAAAAATTTAAAATAAGGTAAAAATAGGGTCTACCCAAAGACGAAAAACATGGCAAGGGGTCTATGAAACAAAAAAGTTGGGAACCTCTGGTTTAGAAAGATAATTCTTCGAACTTTGGTTTTTTTTTATGAATTACAAAGTTTAAAATCTATATATCCTAAGCATCCTCATTAATTTTCAATAATATATTTTGTGCAAAACTGTTTCTAATATAAATAGAAGAATATATATATTATATATATATATAGTATATATATATATTTGGGGAGGTGCCACAAGCCATAAATAATTTTGGTTCTAACACAAGTTTAATTCTTAAAAATTCCTTGTAATATCTGTGTAGACGTTGAAATGGTTTCAATATTCTTAAATGCAAGCAAAATTCCGATAGCAAAAATTTTCTAATCACTAGTGCAGTTAAAAATTTAGTTTTATAAAATTTAAGGAGTCATTCCATACGGTAAATTTAACTAAAATAAATTTGTAATGCGTGTGTTGCAATTGCGTTAACGAAAAGATTTTAATACCATTTCAAATGCAAATTGTTTCAAGATTATTTTAGAATTCCCAAATGGAAAAGGTTTGTGACCATGACCTTTAGACTACTGCTGCTACATCATTTTACTAAAGATAGCTTTAACTGTCGATTAAAAGTTACGCGATTCGCACCCCAGTGCCACCGTTTTTTACATAGGGTGCGTATACGTTGTATTGGGTGGGGGAATAGAAAAGGCACAAATAAGTAAATTTTCCCCTGAAATATAAGTAAATCTTTGGCAAACACACACACACTGTCAAAGATCCTTTTATTGATTCCACATCCTTCGGAAAAGTTTTGCTGATAGTTGCGCAAAGTAAAGAATCGTATTTCGGCAGGACGTATATATACGTCCGGGGCACTCAAAGCATCGGTTAAGCGAGATGGATATATACGCCGGGGAAGTTAAGGGTTAATACAAGATTAATCATAGCGGAAACGCTTTAAAATTCGTATCCTAAGCAATACGAAGTATTCTTCAATTGTGCAACATGCATCATTCCACTTAGAATGAGAGCTGAACTATTTAAACTCATTGGTTTATAGAAAATCTGATAGTGGGGACTCTAAAGCTTTTTATTTATCTTTAAAAATATGGCTTAACAAGATATTACCAGACATTTTTCGGCCGAATTACATACATGTAGCATCTGGAAACCTAATTGCTAAGAAATAAACTCTTAAGTTTAGTCCAAAAATTCTGATATCAATAAACAGCTACTGAGAGCGACTTAGATTAGACCTAGAAATTTAGATGGTTCATAAATACCACCTAACAGCAGGATTCTATCCAGCTTTCTTCTGCGGAACCCCCACTCTCGGAATTGACATAGTGAACTCCAGTGCGCGTGACCACCCCAGGAATATAATACGTAAATAAATGAGTTCAGTTGTCTTTGACTGCTGGGCCACGGCAGGGGGTGGCAGGAAATAGTTATGAAGTCGAAGTCTGGTGATTGCAACTGTTTAAAAGAGAAACTGTGAAAAATAACCTTATTCAGTTGCTATTTATGAAGGAATTCCTCTATTTCGATCAAAGAGTTCTTTGTGAAGGTACTAATCTCGTAATTTTTCTCCTTCGAATAAATTAATAGTCTACATAATTATCTTTATTATTTTTTTTTATTTTGGTATTTTTCAAGATGTGCGTGTGTACTAAGTTTTCATCAATTTTGTTCCTTTAGAACAGAGGGGGGAGGGCAACCCACGGCCCGTGAGATTCATCGCAACTTTATAAGATACGGTTATTTTGTGGGGAAATTTGTAGTGTTTTGTAACAAATAAATACCATATCTGTTTCGATTTATCACGTTGCTCCCGTTTTTATGCATATTTAGAAATGGGCAGTAATGCATAGCAACATTTCAAAAATTTTCCAATTTGAGCGCTCACAAAAAGTTGTGAGCGCTTTGGGATTACTTACACCTGGGAAGTGTTTTTACCGAAAATGAAATTTCTCAAACTTAAGGTATTCGACTACTTGCGACAACTTTTTTTTTTAAAAAATAATGATATAGAGATTTTTTTGTGGTTTTTAGATTATTATATTTTAAGAAAAGTATGCTAAAACTAAGAAGATAAAAAGAAATTATTATTACTAAAATGTGTGGTGTGAAAATTTATTTATTTATTTATTTTGCAAAAAAAATAACATAAACGTGGCCCATTCTGTACCAAACGTTTATGAACAAATTTTAAAATTTTTAATCCTGTCGTGTTGCTATGTTCTTCATTTTTGAAATGGCCTTCAGGATAAGAGATATTTTCATTTTTACAAAAACTAGAGCATTTTATTTTAGTTATTACACGAAATTGCTTAAAATAACAGTGATTATAATCAAATAAGGGACTGTAAATTGTGTAATAAAAGGAGTGATTGAAAAATCTGAAGGTTGAAACACTTCTACTATTATACAG
>BMAO01035652.1:0-27167 GCA_019973975.1 Trichonephila clavata | reverse complement strand
TATAGTTTGAATAATATTTGTTGTATTCTCATTAAGAAAGATAAATAATAAGATTGATTTATTAATTTAGTTGTAATTATTATGAATCCAACATACAGATTTAGATAATATGCAAAGGGGAGTTAATAATCATAGGGGTAGTGAAAGGCTACGACACTGGCGCCCAAACGAAATACCGGAATTAAGCAAGTGCAGGATTTAGAGTTTTGCCGGAATTATTTTTTTCGGGTAAAGAAAATGTGTCTGAGTTTATCAATATAGATGACAACATAGCCTACTATGAAATACCGGAATCTATCATGTGCGTATTTAAAAGGTCATTTAATTGGGAGAGCGTTAGACTGGTTTGAGTTATAGGGTTCGAGTGTGTAAATGAAGAAGCGACTGCATTTGCAACGCTTAAAAAGAAATTGTCAGATAGTTTTCCTGTAATACGGAATAAATCAGAGTTAGAGGCTCAGTTTTTTTCATCGAAACAACGGAGAGGTCAAGCCCCGTCAGACTTTATTTTTCAGCTATTAAAAATCATAAAGCTTTAATTTGAATTATGATGAATAAAATTGGTCGATCACATAGTAATGCGACTAGAACCCCAAATAATGGATTATTTAGAAGTTCGAAACCCCACAACGAAAGCTCAGTTGTAGAGTTGGTAGACCGGTATGAGGAACGTCATAGCTGCAGGGAAAACCAGGGTTCGAGTAATAATTTTGCTAGACGAAGTTGGGATATGAGTAGGAATCCTGAAAAGAAGGAATAATAGAAATTGGAGAGATACTGGGGTCGGAAATAGTCAAAATGATCAAAGAGGACTAGGCAGGGGTGCGAATAATTTTTCTCGTCGTAATTATCAAAATCAAGGATTCGAGGGAGGAAATCGCTACAATCAGCCAAATCAGCGAACAGACCGGTATCAGAACCGTAGGATGGTGGTTAGGAAGGGTCCTAATGATGATTCAGCAAAGCAGAATTGGAGGCGTGTTGATTGCAACAGCGAAAGGCAAAGAAATGCCAATTTAAACTTCTAAGCGATCGTGTTGCGGGAGGTAAACGATCGCTAGTTAAGTCAAATCCTCCTAATAGAATTAAACTTAATTCATTACGATTATCACCAGTTGATCTTCCGTATGTGCCGATTCTTTTGCATGATACGCGTTTCTAAAAGCGCTCTGGGATACAGGTGCGGAAAAGTCATTTATTTCAGAAAAAACATACCGGTCATATTTTTCTTTCTGTCCTATTAAAAAATCGTTAGCTGAAGTAGTTACAGCTCAAGGGTCACAATGCAGAAATTTAGGCACAGTTGAGTTAAGAATTAAAATAAGAGAATTTTCGAAGTTGTGGAAATTTCATGTGATTGCTGAGATGCAATATCCATGCATCCTAGGTATTGATTTTATGTCACATGCAAAGATTAGTTTGGACTTTCTGTCTAAATCGTTAATCATTCCGGATTCGCAAATTGAAAAAGTGGCAATTTCGGACGAACCGGTTCAGATAGATTTATCAACACTAAGTTAAATTCAAACAAAAACAAATTAGATTTTGTTTAAGGAATTTCATGGGTTGCTTTCACTTAAGCCTGGTCTGACACATGTGTTTTGTCATGAAATTGACACGGGTGATAGTCCTCCTGTTTTTTCGGGACCTTATCGCTATGACAGGGTCAAACAGGGTATCATTAACTACCATGTTAAAGAAGATGTTGAACGATGGAACGATAGTTTCAAACAACATCGCCCTACGCATCTCCAGTTGTTTTATGTCAGAAGAAAACGGGTTGCCGTTAGATGACCCAGAAGCTTATAGGTTTGCAATAGATTATAGGAAATTAAATGCGATCACGAGATATCCGCGATATCCGCTACCAATAATGGATGATTTGATCACTAATATTCCACACACTGAAATTATGTCATCGCTTAATTTACGCAGCGGATACTTTCAGATGGCAGTAGACCCCAAAAATATTTCTAAAACGGCGTTTGTTACAAAAAATGGTACTTTTCCATTTACTCGCATGCTATTTGGCCTTTCGGGGCAGCTCCAAATTTTCAAAGGCAATAGAAAATGATTCTCAAGATAGTTCTCGGGCGTTTTGCCCACTGTTATATGAATCACGTGATTATTTCATCTCCATCTTTTGAACGCCATGTAGAAAACTTACGGGAAGTATTCAGATTATTGCAGGAGGCTGGTTTAACGTTGAACCGTGAGAAATGTCATTTCGCGAGGGAACAATTACGTTATTTGTCTCTAGTTATTAATAAAGAAGGAGTTAGAACAGATGAGGTGAAGGTAAAAGCAATTATTGAAATAAAACCTCTGAAAACTGCAAAACAGATAGCAAAAATTTTAGGAATGGCGGGTTGGTATCAAAAGTTTATTAAGAACTACGCAGACATGTGTGAACCCTTGTATGGTTTAAAACGGAAAAATTATAAGTTCCGTTGGTCAGAATCGGCGCAGGAAGCCTTTGATCGTATAAGAAAGCAGTGACGGAAGCTCCGTGTTACAATTACCAGATTTTTCCAAGGCATTTGAACTTTATACGGATGCTAGTTCAGTGGGGGTAGGAGCAGTGTTCACACAGAATAATAGGCCTATTGCGGTTGCCTCAAGAACATTAAACCGCGCTGAGAGAAATTATAGTGTGACGAAACGTGAATGTTTGGCTGTCATATGGGCGTTAAATAAATATCGCACTTATTTCGGATCCTTGCCGGTTAAGGTGATAACAGACCATGCTGCACTTACCAAATTAACGAATGGAAATAATTTGTCGTCTAGAATGGTAAGGTGGACGCTTAAGTTGGCAAATGTTAATGTAGAATGGGAACATCGCCCAGGTACGCAAAATTTAGTGGCTGATATGTTGTCTAGAAACACGTTAATAAGTAATTAAGAACCAAAGGTGTCTTGTGCGGTGATTAGATCGTTAGTATTATCGTCTAGAGAACAGTTGAGAGAGGAACAGAGAAATGATCCGGAGTTGGGTCACATCGTTCGTTTTCTAGAAAATCCGGACGATAGTTCCATTAATGAGTCAATCTGTAGAAATTGGTCCCGAAACTTTAAATTGATAGACGGATTGCTATATTATGCAAAATTTACAACCACACTAGGTGAATTAAGGGTATTTATACCTAAAACATTACGTAAAGATGTTATGCGAGAATTCCATGACTCGCCGATGGCAGGCCATTTAGGCAAAAAGAAAACCTACTTAAAATTAAAAGACGCGTGTTATCTCCCGTACATGAGGAAGTACATTTATAAATATGTAGCAACCTGCGACCAATGCCAAAAATTTAATTATAAGAACGGATTACCAGCTGGTCAATTAATTCCGATAGTAACGAATTTATTCGAATGAAATCGTATCTTTAGATTTATTAGGCCCATACCCGGCAACTAGTCCGGAACACTATAAATTTATTTTAGTATTACAGATAATTTTTCTAAATGGATTGAAATAGTTCACTTAAGGAAAGCTTCGGCTAAAGCAATTGCCAATGCATTTTTTGAGAATTATATTTCGCTTTATGGAGCTTCTGTTAAGTTAGTCACCGACAACGGCCCCCAAATGATATCCGAAGTTTTTGAGCAAGTATGTCGCAGGTTGAACATAAAACACGTTAAAACTTTGGTATATCGTCCACAAGCTAATCAAACAAAAGAGTTAATCGCACTCTTTTAAAAAATGATTTCGAGTTTTGTCGCGGATAATCGCACTAACTGGGATCAATTTCTGCAAGAGTTCGGATATGCTATTAGGACAGCAGTACATGAGACAACGGGTAAAACACCGGCGGAATTATTTTTAGGTCGAAACTTAATCACCCCTTTTCAAAATTTAGTTATGCTAACTGATGGATCAGATTTAGTTTGTGGGAACATAGAAAGGTTGTTTGAGGAGGCTAGAATTCATACAAAGCGCCAGCACGAAAAGTGGGCGAAATATTATAATAAAAAGAGGCGTGAAATTAATGTGAAAGTTGATGATCTAGTATTAGTTCAAACTCACCCGTTAAGTTCGACAAGTAAGAAAATAGTGGGTAAATTTATGCCAAAGTTTGAGGGCCCATATAAAGTTCTGAGTGTAAAAAATAATAATAATTTAGTAATATTAAAATTTGGTAAAAGAATAACTGTTAATGTGGACCAGGTGAGAATATACCATCAAAGAGAAGACAGTGTTGCCGAGTCGGTAAGTGCCAATAGTAGTGATCATGGTGCAGTGGCATCAGTCAGGTAGGATGATGGGCATTGGAGATTGGTGCAATCGTAGAGTGATGGGGGTTGTCGTAGAGGATCGAAATCAGGAAATTTAGATGGTAATAGAGATATAATTGCGAATAGACGCGATGGAGTGGAGGTGAGAAAATAACGTTGACGAACGGAGTCTGCTGTTTCTTCGGGCAGTGAGGTGTATAGTTTCAGGAAGAAAAACCGTTTTGGACTGAAAGAGAGAAAAGAGGAATACCAGACTCTTGGAGAGAAAACATACAAAAGAAGAAGAGACCAGAGGCCCAGGTATCCCGAGACAAGAGAAGGTTGTTCTCGTCAATGCCGTCTCGTCCCTCCAGAAAGCGGTATAGAAAGGTGGAAGAAAATAGTTCTGAAAGATCAGTTCCAGGACCATCCCACAGATTCAAGTACAACAGACCTCATCAGGAAAGGAGATGTCCATACAACCTTCGGAGCCGACATCGAGTGGACAACAGCCAAGTTCCAGTTCTCACAAAGGAAAACAACGCCTCAGCAGGAGCATATCAACTTTAACGGACTCAATGGAAGAGGAGACCCAGAAGGTGGGAGCGCAGAGAGGACAACCCTAGGACAAGGTCATCCAGGACAGAGGCCATGGTTGGAGACAAAGCCTATGCAGATCGGATCTAAAGACTAGCCAGGTTGTATATTTCTAATTTGTTTATTTTTCCTCTGACAGACAGTTCGGAGTATTTTCCATGTGGGCTAGTCTATTTTTTTTGTAAAATTAACCTACAAAAGTTACTGCGTTTTGTGTATTTTCATATCGGTTGAAAAAGCTTTTGTATTTAATTTTTTTCCAAATTGTGGAAAAACACTTGTTGAATTGCAATTGTTTTGCTACACATTAAAGACGAGGCTTTATATGTGAGATTACTTGTATTGTTTGTTGTAATATATTCTATGTAAAAAATGTATATATTTTTGTGTGTAATTATTAAGACGTATAAGTAGTGTCTGGTTTCTAGGCGTGGCGTAATTAGGAATACTAACAAAAAAAACATTAACAGCGCAGCGCGATTGATTGGGAATTTTTTGAAAATGAAACCAGATGAAGGTTATTTTGTTATGAAACTATATATATATAATATAATATATGCCATATTTTATGTCAATAAGGAAGTTGTATAAAAGTTCTGTGCATTTAATGTCATGTTTTAGAAAAATTGACAAGGTTTCCTTTCAGGGCAGCAGTCCCTGAACATAGTGATGCGATGAAAACTTTGATGTCGTGAGAAGATATTAATGTAAAATTTTATATTTATTAGCACTTAAGTAAAGTGCTTGATCAGGGTTTTTTCCTGGAAAGGTTTTCCCCTGATTTTCGCCCCAATGGGATGCACTGTAGGGATTGTATATATTGTACAAGATCAATAAATTAGAGTGGAGTACCCCTATGAGTAGTCATTTCTGTGTGCTAGTTTAATTAAAGTTTCTAACTTAGAGAGTTAAAATTTTCTGCAAATTCAGTGTTTTCAGGCATTCTAAAGTTCGTGAGTTAAAACTTTCTACAAGTTCAGTATTTTCAGGCATTCTAAAGTTCGTGAGTTAACAGTAGTTCATTGTTTTTCAGATTTTAGGTAAATTAAGCGAGTTCTTGTAGGTCGTTTAGACCTTCAATAAGTCACGCGTTTTTTCTCGGAGGGGGGTTGTGACGGGTGCTTACGCGTTTCATTAACCTGCTCTTAAATCTTTAAATATATTATTTATATTAACCAATCTTCCGAGAGCCAAAAGTGTGACTTATGCAAACAAGATAGTTTCGGGTTTAGCGAGTTCGAAAAAGATATAAAAGGGAGAAATGAAGTGAAGATTAAGAGGATGATTACGAGGTTGATTAAGAAGGTGATCCTGAGAGATTAGTTTATCTAGTGGAAATATATTCGCCGGGAGAAGACTATTGAAAAAGGTTCATTAATTCGGTTCTTGACGGAACTGAAAGATATCTAAGATTGAAGCCGCTCTTTAAAGCAATCCAGAATTAGAGAAACCTGCCTTTAGAAAAAGGTATCAGGTCAGTTATTTTCATAAATTAGATATAATGCGTAGTTTGATTGTATACGTTATTCTCCGTGGTTTCAGTTAGTATTCCGTCGTTCATAATCAGATTCTTCTCGCACTCCACTGTAATTTGTTGCTCTTAAAGTTTGAATAATATTTGTGTATTTCTCTATTAAGAAAGATCAATAAATAATATTGATTTATTAATTAAGTAGTCATTAATCATGAATCCAACATACTCAGATTTAGATAATACGCAAAGGGGAGTTAATAATCATAGGGGTAGCGAAAGGCTACGACAGATGGGTCTCTTTCCTATCCGATTAGCCCGTTGGTGCACGGGCTCTTACCGTGTACATCACTTTATCCCCATGGAAATTTCCCTTTTCCTTCTCGACGCCAGTATATCTAGGATAGTGATTTCTGTATTTATGTCATTAAAATTCCCTTTTTCCGAAATTTTTTCTACTTATTTTACTTATCACTTTTTTTTCTTTACCCTCGTTTAACCTGGTGTTGTACGAGCTTTTATTAGTATAAAACTTTCCCTTTTTTATCCTCTTAGGGATAAAATGAAATTTCTATTTTTGATTTTCAAAATTAATCTCATTTTTTCCAAAAGAAAGCAGCCATTTTATGATTTTTTAAAAATAATTAATTTAGTAATGAATTATAGAAGACAAAACTATTTTAGTTTTTAAAAAAATATTTTAATTTACATCCATATATAGCCGCATGGCCCGGCTTTGCACTGGATTTTTCTTGTGTACAACTGTTTTTGTTATTCTGTTTTTTATATACACAAGGAATATTTTTGCTTACGAACTCTCCGAAAATTGTTTTTCCATGCACCATAAGCCCTAAAATTCTTGAATTCTGTGGTAGGTTTACCACCATTAATTATTATTGGCAGGTGGAAATTTTGACAATTATATTCATTGAATTTTTACGGTTCCCCGAAACAAAAAAGTACATTTCTTAAAAACATTTTTTTTTGTTTAAAAAAGGTAAAAAGATAGAATTTGTGTTTTTAATAAAAAACATTTCAAATAAATCACACATTAAAGGCAGTTATTTTCCATTCAAAGAGAATGAAACAGTCAAAATAAAATTCCAGTTTTGCTGAAAATCGGATTTGGATGTTAACATATATAATTGAAAAATTATGATTTCAAGGATATAATTCGACTTAAAAGCATTTATTTTTTAATCTGTGAATGAATTAAATATAAAAAGCTACGTCATATAATTTTTTTTCTAATGGGGCTGCTTATTGGTATTTCAAACCTTTGCAGACCTAGTACCTTCTCCAAGGAGCTGGTATCACTTCTAAGCGTTGCACCATATAGGCGATACCAATTACAACAAGCAATTTTGATATAATTTCAGTTTGCCTTAAATCAATTTTCAGCGTGAACTTATGTCATTGTTGCATATGTTGTGAATGCATGGCTCGACGCTGCACGGACTGTTTCGAGTGTATAACTTTTTGCCATTCGAAATTTCCTCTTTCCTCACGATGTCATTAATTCCTGGTTTTGTGTGTGATTTCTATATCAATGTCATTAAAATTACCTTTTCCGTAATATGTTCCATCTCTACGCCCCAACGGATGGTATATTTCCCTTCCGCTTAGTCCGACGTTGCAAGGGCTTTTTCCTAGAGTGTAAATATACCCCAATGGAAAATTCTTTTTCCCTTCTCGTGGCCATATCTTCTGGGAGAGGGTGAATACGCGATGTGAGGGATTTCTATACTAACGTCCTTAAAATTATCTCTTTCCGAAATGTCTTCAGTTTCTTTTCTCTTACAAACATGTTTCTTTTCTCTGGGTTTTACCCGGCGCAATACGGGCTTTTTTGTGTATAAACTGTTTGCCTCTCTTTTTTTTTTCCAGTGAAGTTAAATTTTTATTTTTGATTTGTAGTTTACAAAACTAATCTAGTTTTATCCACAAGAAAACAGACAATGTTCAATTTTATTACAAAATGATTAATTTTGTAAAAAACAATATTGATTTAGTTTTTTTAAAAGAAATGTAAAGCGTTGTAGAAATTGTGATTTTAATAATATTGTTACGTAGATCGGGGATCGAGGATTTTATGCAGAAGCAGTCGTAAGCAACAAGACAAACTCTTTGCGAGCAATGTGTATTTATTGGCGTAAATCAATCCTTGAAAATACAGGATTCAACAGCAAAATTCACAGAATAATTAACAGAAGGATTTCACACCTTCAACAGCACTCAGACACAATAAGCAATGACTAAAATTCACGTATGTAAATGACTATTCACAAGCACAGCCGAGCTTATCAAATTCAAGGCAAGTCTTCTAATCGCTAATCAAAACAGTGCTCACTACTCGCTGGTTAAAATCAGACTCGCTACTCGCTGGTGGAAACCAGACTGACCGTTGCGGCGGGTCTCTCTCTATTTATAGCAGAGGCCAAAAATTCTTGAAAGATGCGCTCGCGCTACAGATCGTGAAATTAGTGGATTTCTCTACTAATTTCTAGAAGAATCCAGAGGGCCTGAACTCGCCAACATGGTAGCCAAATTTGTCGCCAAAAATGATGCCAACTTGGCTCTATTGCCAATATTTCGCCAAGTTTCCATTGAATCGCCATTATAACGAAAGGGACGGCGTTGCTTGTGAATATTATAATAAATATAGCATAGAGTAATATAAAGGCATTGCACATCCAAATACAAATTATTTACATTATCTTACACTATTAAAATTCGAAGGTAAGCAAACGTATCTATCTATTCATCTATCTATCTATCTATCTATCTATGTGCGTCTATCTTCTCACGAACCGTACGACGCAGAAAGTCGCGGAAGGTACCAAAAAATCGGGAATTTTCCGGGGAAGCCGTTTTGGCCATTTATATTCCGATATTGTAATTAGTTGAAAGATATTAATTAAAAACCTTAAAACACCTAATTGTTTTACTCCTGCCGGTTGTTTACTTGACGGAACTTCCGTTCCGTTTCGGCCGAGCGGTGATCTTACGTTTTCCACCATTTTAAAATTGTCATCCAATTTTCGGTGTTGAAATCAGACAAAAAATAATTACAGAATCGGAAAGATCATTTATTTCGCCACGATACGGTATATTTTTTTATAACGATATTTTTTATTTTTTTCGAATTTTTTTAAATAGTGTTAAAAATGATGCGTTTTTATGAAAATTATTTCTAAATCGTTGGGTATGAATTTGTTTTCGGGTTATTAAATCGATATTCTACACTGATTAAATTCAAGCCTTTCTCTTTTAGATCCATTCATTTAAAAATAAAATGACCAAAACCTTTTTTTGTGCGATTGTTTAAAAATTACTCGAAATTTTTACTCGACATTGAATTACTTCGTTATTTATTAAAAATATTGCACTTAACTTTTTTTCCGTGTGTAAAGCAATATTATCCGTAACATACAGGAAGATTGAAAAAATTGCTTTAAAATTACGGATTTTAAAAACATTTTGTGATTTTCGTAAACCGCTGTTTTTTTGAGAAATAACTTAAACAGTAATTTTTGTACATTTTTTATTTCAAAGTACGTTATTTTTGCAAATAGTTTGTGAAGTTTCAGACCATTAACTTAAAAATTATGCCCTAAAAATGAAGGTAATGATTTTTAAAATAATTAATTATACGCGATTTTACATTTAGCCAAACATTGGCGTCGAAAATTAGCTTTGCGCCAAAGACTTTTGACCTGTTTCGCCGTCGACCGGATCTAACTTAAGGGTTACACTAAAAAATTCTGCCTTAAACGGGGGAAATCAGTAACTTTGGCAAGTAAAAAAAAATGCGAGTGAAAAAGTTATTTTTTCGTCAATTTTTCTGTATATAATTTTCAAAATTAAATAACTATATATGTCAGATTAAGATGATAAAATGCATTTAATGCATTTCTGAGATTCATTTAAAATATTTATCAGTATTGAAATTTTTGTTCTCTTTCATAAAACTTATAGTTAACTTTAAAATAATGCCTAATGTATATTTCTTTTTTTGACATATAATTCCGTAAAAAAAAGGAAAAATTTGCCCTTTTCGAAATTTTTTTCCGGAAATAGTCAGTTAAATAGGCATAAATTCCTTAGAAAAAAAAAGTTATGTTCATTATATATATTCTTTATTATTAATTGCTTTTTATTAAAATATGAAAAATCAATAAATTTTTTGCAATACATTTAAATGTAATCGTGAATCGAAATTTTTCAATCGTTATGTAAATATCCTGTGGATCCCCTCAATTAAAAGTTAATTTCAATTTGAACCTCTCCCAAGATTTTTTTGATTTTTTTGCGCATGCGCGGTAGACGAAGGTCAATCTTAAAGTTTCAGTTTTGAAATGAGATGGGCAAAAGGCAGATATTTGTTCTCAGTGACGTAAGAAAGAGGGATTTTCCCCTTTTCATTCACCTAAGACTAGAGAACTATGTTCTAGACTATTTCCCTAGAGAAATACAGTTGGAAGTTGTGGGGGGGGGCATTCGCGCATGCGCTTAAAGACAAATTGTTTCAACCAATTGACCGTATATAAACCCTGGCTGCTCTGACTTCCCGCCATTTCTCAAATTTTAGGATTTCTCTGGATACCAGAATCCATATAGCGCATCATTTTCTGTGGATTATCACTCTCTTTTAAAGTTTTAATTAGTATTTTTAATTTGTTTGAATGTTTCTGTTTTAGTTTTGTTGCCGATTTTCAAAGGAATTACTCAAACCTAACGTAATTATTTGTAGAGTATTAGATAAGTGCAAAACTTTAAATTCATTTTGTATGTGTCTTTTTTAAAAGTTAAAAAAAGAATTTGGAACTTTATTTTGTAGTAATTTATTTAGGGTGTTGTATTGTTGAAAACTATTGCATTGTATTGATTAAATCTTTATATCATTCTAAATTTGTATTTGCTATATGTAACTATCATTTAACATTAAGCTGTAAAGTTGTAATTAGTATTTTTACATTGATTGTTTCTATTTTAATTTTGTTGCAGATTTTCAAATGAATTATTCAAACGTAACGTATTTATTTGCATAATATTAGATCAGTGATAAACTTTAAATTGATTTTGTATATGTCTTTCTTAAAAGTAAAAATAGGTGCTTGAAACATTATTTTGTAGTAATTTATTTAGCATGTTTTAATGTTGAAAATCATTGCATCGTATTAATTCAATCACTATATTATTCTACATTTGTATATGCTATATATAACTGTCATTGAACGTAAATCAGGTCTAGCTGTAAAGTTTTAAATAGTTTTTCCCCCCGCTTTGTTTGATTGTTTTTCCTCTGCAATGCCTAAACAGAAAAGAAGCATTACAGGTGATGCTGCCCGTAGAAGGCAGACAATTAGAGAAGGCAAAAGAAGAGCCACTGAAACTGAAGAAGAAAGAAACAGGAGATTGTCAGCCAAGGCACAACGTGTCCAAGAGAGAAGAGCAGAATAAACTGAAAAGAAAGAAGTCACTGATTAGCAAGCATGGCACAACCTGACCAGGAGAGAAGAGCGGAGGAAACGGAAGAACAGAGAAGTCACCGATTGGCTGCCATGGTACAACGTGACATGGAGAAAAGAGCGGAGGAAACTGAAGAACAGAGAAGTCACCTATTGGCAGCCATGGCACAACGTGACCAGGAGAGAAGAGCGGAGGGAACGGAAGAACACAGAGAAGTCATCGACTGTCAACCATGGCACAGCATACAAGAGGACGCCGTCTGAACGTCACTGAAGAACTAAATTTCCTTCAGATACAAACTTTTTATGCCGGAAGAACCTTTCTTTACCCTGTTGTAAAAGAGCATAACTGTGGAGAAATGGACAATGTTTGTGTGAAATGTGGGGGTTTGTATTTTGGGGCAGAAAAGAATGTCAGAGGAGCTTACAACCATTGCTGCCATAATGGGAAGATAATTGAAGAAGCTTCAACATATCCAGTAGAAATGAAAGGATTGATGTATGGTAGCCATGATTTATCTGAGCATTTCAAGAAAAACATTAGGTCGTACAACAGTGCTCTGTCCTTTGCTTGAATGAGCGCACAGATTGTACCACCTGCCGGTAGAGAAGTATTGCTTCAAAATTCATGGTCAAATTTATCACAGGACTTCTCATTTACATCCAGCTCAAGCAGGAGAAGAAAAATTTGCTCAGTTATATGTTTTGGATTCTGAACTTGCTACGTGTCGACGAATGGAGCGTTGTCAAAATTCTGAATGCAATCTGCAACTTATGAGAAGATTTTATGAGATAATTAGAAGAGCCAACCCTTTCGCAGCTGCGTACAAAATGATGTGGGAACTGGAGCAGCAGGTGATTCGTGAAGAAGGACATGAGGCGTCGGAAAACGTTACCATGTACATCAGTGATAAGAGACTTGATTCTGACCAGCACAGAGGAAGATATAATGCTCCCAAAACAAATGAGGTTGCAATGGTGTTTAAAAGCTCTGATGGCATTCCACCGAATAACAGGGATATCTGCATTTATCCCAAACAACGCCAACTGTGCAGGATTAATGTTCTCAATCCTAACTGCGATCCAATGACTTACGTTTTATTTTTTCCATGTGGTGAGAAAGGTTTCCGCGTTAATCAAAGTTTTACCGAGTTACAGTTTTATGTGCACCGTTTATCAGTTAGGAAAGATATTTTCAATCCTATTTTGTATGGAGGTAAGCTTATGCAGCAGTATGTTGTGGATTCTTATGTTAAGGTTGAGGGTAACCGTTTGAATTTCATTCGTCACTATCAGAGAAAGCTGCGAGTTGAATTGTATTTGAGTCTTGCTGACCACGTGAATGCTCTGGCTACCGAAGCTGGCATGAAGGCAGGTGTTACCTTCATTCTGCCATCAAGTTTCATTGGAAGTCCTAGAGCAATGCAACAGAACTTTTAGGATGCCATGTCGGTTGCTAGAGATTTTGGTAAGCCCGACTTGTTTTTGACTTTCACTTGCAACCCAAAGTGGAAAGAGATCAAAGACAAAATTTTTCCTGGACAAAAACCCCATCATCGTCCCGACTTAGTTGCCAGAATTTTCGACATCAAGAAGAAAGCACTTTTGCAAGATTTGAAAAAAATGGTATTTTTGGTCGCATAGTTGCAGACATTCATGTCATACAGTTTCAGAAGAGAGGACTACCGCACATGCATCTATTGCTTATATTAGCAGAAGAAGAAAAAAAAGGGACCCGGAGTGCATCGATCGGATAGTCTCAGCAGAACTGCCAGACAAGACAGTGGATCCAAGATTGCATGAAATTGTCAAATCTACAATGATTCATGGACCTTGTAGTGTGTTGAACTCCAATGCTCCATGTATCGTTGATGGTATTTGCACAAAGGGATACCCCAAGCAATTTAGAGAAACAACTGCTGAGAACATCAATGGTTATCCAATGTATAGGCGTCGTGACAACGCAAATCATATTGTGATAAATGGCAATGTTGTTGATAATAGGTGGATTGTGCCGTATAACCCATACCTCACCAAAAATACAATGCCCATATTAATGTGGAAAACTGCAGTTCACTGAAATCCGTCAAATATATCTTCAAGTACGTTTACAAGGGTCATGACTGTGCACAGGTTGTCTTCGAGGACAATGGCTAGGGGCTAATTACATGGGATGAGATACAGACCTTTTTGAATGCAAGATATGTATCTGCGCCTGAAGCAATGCGGTGAATTCTAGAAAAGAAAATGCACGAGAAATCCCATGCAATCGTTCGTTTGTCAGTGCATTTGCCAAACATGCAGCCGGTGTACTTCTTGGATGATGAAGAGCGTCCAGCACTGGAAAGAGCTGCTCAAAGGAATACCATGCTGACAGCTTGGTTTGAATTGAACAGAACGGATCCTGATGCCAACAGATACATATATGCTGAAATGCCGAAGCATTTTGTTTGGAAGAACAATAAATGGGAGAGACGTGTACGATTGGGAGACCGAATTGTGTCAAAGTTATATTCTGTTAGTCCGAAAGACATTGACCGATTTCATCTACGGATGCTTCTGTTTCATGTTCCGGGAGCTAAGTATTTTGAAGAGTTACGAACCTTTGAGGGTGTTGCAATGATTTCTTTCAAAGAGGCGTGTCGTGTTAGGAATTTGTTGGAAGATGATGGTGAGTGGAGAAACTGCTTGAGGGAGGCATGTAGCTTTCAAATGCCATCAAAGTTAAGGCAGTTGTTTACTTTTATTTGCGTTTTTTGTAATCCAACATCACCTCTGGCACTTTGGGAAGAATTCAAATCTCATTTGTCTGAAGATTTTGAGTTCCACACCTCAGTGCAGCAAAGTGTAGATCTTGCATTGCACAACATAGTCGATCAACTTCATGCTCACAACATGACCCTTATGAGCATTGGATTGCCAGAACCTGCCATTTCTCACGCATATGAAAATACAGATTTTTACAACTTAGAAGACGAAAGGAAAGAAGGGGAGAGACTAATGTCAATGTTGAACCCGAAGCAGCGTACAATTTTCGATGCAGTTATTCTTGCAATCCAAGATGTTGATGAGGCTTCATCTGAGACATTTTATGTGAATGCTTTTGCTGGGTCAGGTACAAAACTTTTTTTTCAATGCCATAATTCATTCAGTAAGAGGATTAGGGTTAATTGTTGTTCCTGTTGCATGGACTGGAATTTTCGCTAAATTTTGGAAGGCGGCAGAACAGCGCATTCAAGATTCAAGTTACCGGGCCCCATTCTGGATAATTCATCATGTGGTGTTTGTCAAAACACTGAAGAGGGAAAATTTCTTAAGGCGGCGAAGATTATTATTAGGGATGAGTGCACTATGACTCCTCATCATGCTTTGAGTGCGGTTGACAGGCTTTTCAGATATCTGATGGACTTTGACGTACCGTTTGGAGGCAAGGTTTTTGTTCTTGGTGGTGACTGACGACAGATTTTACCTGTTGCAGTACATGCTAATAGAACAGCAATTGTTGAGACTTGCTTGAAGAATTCACCTCTTTGGAGCTCATTCAAGCAATTTTCACTCTTTAGGAATATGAGAACAGAACCCCATGAACAGGATTTTTCAAGTTGGCTTCTGCATCTCGGCAATGGAACTTTGAAGAATGACTGCCAATTAGGAGAAGATATTGTGGAAATTCCCGAAGGATGTGTCGTGAAGGAGTCCATTGTTGATGAAATTTTTGGATCATCTTTTTTTTATATGGAAAATCTGTCTGGAAAGGCTATTTTATGCCCCAAGAATGAGGATTCTCTGAAAATCAACGAACAAGTTTTAGCAAGATTTCCAGGCCAGAATAATACATATTTCAGCGCAGACAGTATTATTTCTGAAGATCATGAAGAACAGAACAATTTTTAACTGGATTACATCAACGGAATAACTCCTTCTGGAATGCCACCGCACATACTTAATTTTAAAGTAGGAGCCGTGGTTATGTTGCTCAGGAACTTAAATCCATCTGCAGGACTGTGTAATGGAACGCGTTTCATTATTCGGAAACTGATGACCAATGTAATAGATGCTGAAATTTTGACATTACATACAAAAGGCTCACGTGCCTTTATTCCGAGAATTACGCTGCATCCTTCTGTCAGAAATCTACCTTTCCAACTTCAAAGGCGACAGTTCCCAGTTTGGCTTGGTTTTGCTATGACCATTAATAAATCTCAGGGACAGACTCTTCAAAATGTAAGAATATATTTCCCCCAGCCAGTATTTTCTCATGGGATGTTGTATGTTGCTTTCTCAAGAGCTACATCCATGCATTACGTTCGCGTTTTGGTAAACGACACGAAGAAACAAGGGAAATTAAATGATTCAAATAGAGTTTTAACAAAAAATGTTGTTTTCCGTGAAGTTTTACTTTAAGCTTTTGTGATACGTTAGAGTGTAAGATGCCCTGGATTCACATTTATATCATATTTATAAAAATTGTCAAATCTACAACAGTTTATGGACCTTGTGGTGTGTTTTACCCCAAGTTTCTGTTTATTGTTGTTGGATGGTACTTACTTTTTTGCTTTTTTTTACACACATCATATTTATAGAAATTTCTCTGTATTGTTGATGGATGATGTGGTGCATAAAATAGATTTTTGGTGTTGATTGGAAAGAATTTTGGATGTGATGAGAGTATTCTTCAGTTGGATTGATGGTACTTACTTATTTGCATTTTTTTAGTATCACACATTTATCATATTTATGAAAATTACAACAGTATTTATCTACAACAGTTTATGGACCTTGTGGTGTGTTTTACCCCAAGTTTCTGTTTATTGTTGTTGGATGGTACTTACTTTTTTGCTTTTATTTAGAAATGTTATTGTGATTTCCAAAATTATAAATCATTAATAGTTGTATGAAATTTTGTTAACCCATATTTTCCATGTATCGTTTACAGTGTAATTATACTTCAAGCATTCTTTAAAGTTACGAAAGTTATTTTAACTTCAAAATATTTTTTCCTTCGTTTTATGAAACATAATGTAATTTTGTAATACTTTTTTTCATTTATGTATCACATATAAAGTATTTATTGCATGTGAAAAATATTTTACATGTATAAAATAATGAAAAAAATTTAATTAACAAGTTTTTGAATGAAATAACTGCATAATATCTTTGAAAAACGTAATAAAACTGATAATCTTTACTTTTTTCTTTATAAAAAAACAGGGTAATCTGAAATTTCAAAAGATAAAATAAATAGACATTTTTATCAATGTACATATTTGCGTTAGTTTTTTTTTATTCTGAAAAATATGCACAATTTCTTAAAACTGCAATTGCAAAAGTCAATTTCTTTTTTAAAGTGTATGATGCGCTGGTACTCTTGAAAATTTAAAAATGTAGACATTAATAATGCAAGATAAGTGTGTACATAATTAACTATTAAAACAGTTTTTTATGTAAACACTTATTTTGTGTATTGTGGAGTGAAATGTGGAACAGGGTCCTCGACCCTCACTATTAAAACTGTGCTTTAAATATAATATTTAATGCACAGGCTAATGGTTCCACACAATTTTTTTTTCCAATACAAAGGTAGTTTTAAATGTTACAAAAATGAAATAAATGGATACTGTTATTATCAACTTTATTTATCATGTTTTTTTTAACTGTTAAAAAAAGGTGTATTCAGTTAAATAAGCATAATTTCCGTAAAAAGACTAATAGCAATGTTCATCAATTATATACATCATTATTAATTGCCAGTCTATTTCCCGAGCCTTGTAATGATACTTCAAGCATTCTCTCAGGTTACAAAAGTAATTTTAATTTCAAAGTATTTTTTCCTTTGTTTTACTGAACATAATATCATTTTGTAATACATTTTTTCATTTATATACCACTTCTTACGGCAATATTTATTCAATATGAAAAATATTTTACACACATATGTACGATAATGAACAAAACATAATTAAACATGAAATAGCTGCATGCATGTTATATTTTGTTAGATATTATATTGCTATTTCATAACTGTGTCATGATTCACAAGCTCACTCCTTTTATATAATTATTATAGTTTTTAGATTTTGATTTCATTCAGGAAATTTCATACCACTGAATTCATTACCAATAAATTTATGAATTCTTATAAAAATTATTTCTTGAATATGTGAAACATTTTATACACATATGTAAAATAATGAACAAAACATAGTTAGCCATATATTTTTAAAAAATATTATAAAACTGATTATCTTTATTTTTTTAAAAAAGGTAGTTTAAAAAAAGACACTTTATGAATTTCATTTGTCATTTTGTACGTTTTTTTGTCAATGCACATATGTATGCACTCGGTACAAGCCCGTGCAACGCCGGGCCTTGAAAGCTAGCTTTATACAAAATTCTTAACATTGCCCCCTCCTCAAAAACTGCACGTCCCGGGAAGTACAATCCCTAAGTAAGAGGCATCTATTTACAGACATAATCTATTCACATAATAATCGAATATAAGGAACAAATACTCAGCAGCAAAAAGCAAATAAACTCAAAATACAAACATAACATATAACACTAAAATAAAACTAAGAATTTAGAAAAGAGTTAAATAAATCACATTATTTACAAAATAATTTGTGACCATGGTCTGAACTTAGGTACCTCATACTCCTTGGCCAAGGTAAGGTGCTAGCCTATTATAATGTATTACCTTCGGTTTTGTGTGTGGTGATTTCTGTATCCGAACCACAACGTCATTCAGTCTTTTTAGGACTGTGTAAGGACCTTCCCAGTTGGTCTGTAACTTCGGAGAGAGTCCTTTGCGACGTTTCGGATTCCATAACCACACTTTGTCGCCTTTGTGAAAGTCGTGTCCGGTTGCTCTTGCGTCGTATCGGGTCTTCATCTTCTCTGAAGCCATGTCGATTCTTTCCCCAGCCAAATGATGCATTTCCTCCATCCGTGCCTGGAGTTTCTCGACATACTCCTCAGGCGCCAAAGGAGCATCTGGTGGCCGTCCGAACAAGAGATCTGCAGGCAAACGAAGATCACGTCCGAAGAGCATCTGAGATGGGGAATATCCAGTGGTCTCGTGGACGGCACTCCGGTAGGCAAGCAGGAAAAGAGGCAGTTTCTGGTCCCAGTCCTGTTGATTACTGGATAGCAGGAGAGAGAGGCTGTTCAGGATGGTCCGATTGAATCTCTCTGCCATGCCGTCAAACTGAGGATGTAAAGCTGTTGTCCGGGGTTTGTCAATGCCGAGTATCTCACACAGTCTCTTGCAAACTGCAGAATCGAAGTTCCTTCCCTGATCGGAGTGCAGTTGTAGAGGAACTCCGTATCTTGAGATCCAATGTTGAACTAGAACCTCTGCAACAGTCTGGGCCTCTTGGTCAGATATAGGATAGGCTTCAGGCCACTTAGTGAAGTAGTCCATGACAACCAGGATGTTGTTGTTGCCGTCTGATGATCTCGGAAGTGGGCCTAAGATGTCGAAAGCTATTCGTTCTAAAGGCGCTCCTACATTATACAGCTGGAGTCATCCTCTGGTGCGTTTTCTTGGACCTTTACGTGCAGCACAGGGATCGCATGTGCGACACCACTTCTCAACGTCACTCCGCACATTGTTCCAGTAGAAGCGCTCTTGGACTTTTTGTAAGGTCTTCATAACACCAAAGTGACCACCAGTTGGGCCATGGAGTTCGTTTAGGACTGCCGATATTCTTGTCTTTGGGAGTACTAATTGCCACCTGAATGCCTTTCCGTCGTCAGAATCCCATTTTCGATATAAAACACCATTTCTCAGGTGCAGAGAGTCCCATTGAGCCCAGTAACGCTTCGTTGTAGGATGGAAAGAGGCGATGTCTTGCCAGCTGGGCTTTTCATCAGATGACTCTTTGAATTCTATTACTGGTTTAATTTCAGGATCAGCCAGTTGATCTCTTCGGACGCTCTCGTCACTCCACGGGTCCAATTTCGATGTTGATGGCGTTGTAACTTGGCGGACTACTGGATCTATTGCGCCAAATTTCTTTTCGACTCTCGAGCAGTATTTACTATTCTCTGGTTTTCTCAGAGGGATGTCTTCATTTCCCTTTGCTGATCCTTTTCGGTTTCTACACACTTTCTTAGGCTCGATTACACTTGCACGGTTAGGATATTCCTGATTTACTCGAGGGCAGTTACTTCTTAGATGTCCTGCTCCACCGCACCCCCAGCACTTGGTGCTGCAATCTTCCTGATTTGTTCTAGGGCAGTTACTTCTGAGGTGCCCTGCTCCGCCGCACCCCCAGCATGTGATGCTACGTGTCCTCTGTTTCTGACGTTGGGCCATCAAAGCTCGAATTTCCTTTCCAATCACAGGGTTTGAAAAAGTGATGGCATGGTTATTTATAGAATGAGCAACCTGTTTTAGTTATTCACAGTTCTTAATTTTCAAATTTAAAAAGTTACGATTAAGAATAGTAGGTATCCCTATACCGCTAATGTTAAATTGAGCTATTTTATGTACCTTTTCTAAGAAACTGTAAAATATAAAAACTTCAAATTTTGTCTGTAAATTAAAAAGACTTTTTTATTTAAACTGAAGTGAGCTTTTTCAAATATATTGTTTAGTGTTTTCAAATCAAGCTTTGTATTACTATGAATTTTTTGAAAATTGTCATTTTTTTCACGATAACTGACTTTTACAAAAATATTTTGAGAAGTTTAATAAAAACTCACTTCAGTATATATAGATACATATAAGTAATATTCAGTGAATATTGCAAGTGCTTCCCTTGAATAGGTTCTGAGAAAAATAATTCCAGTTTTAATATGAAATATCACTTCATCACAAAAATTATGAATTACTACATGTATTTGTACCATTTTATTACACATTAGATTATCCTACATTTATTTTAAGACATTTTTGTTTCCTATTTTACTTATATTGCCCAGAAAATACATACATAGCATTTTTCAGTCTTCGTTTAACGAGTAAAACGATAATGTAAAATTTACATCGTATTTCTCAAAATGTGTAGAAATTTTTGAAGAATTTGAAACTGTTATACCTTACAGATATCCAAATATCAAAGTTTACAATAAATTATAATAAATATAAAGTAAAAAAATGTATCTATATGGTTTTGGTGTGCATTTGAAAAAAAAATTACGTCATTTCGATAGTGTCATTAGTGTTTTGTGTGTTCACATGCAAACATAAGTTTCTAAAACTTTTTAATTTCAAAAGTTTCTCTAAACTGGACAAATTAATTCTTAAACAGCCAAAATAAAACTGTTTTTATGTTTTTAAACATGATATTTATGTATTTGTATGTATTTAAACAGCTTCTTTCTACGACTAATAGTATTACACTTCTGAATTTTTGTATGTACAATTCATTCAGAAACTTTTGAATATTTAAATTTAAAAAATTGTCTGTACAATAAATAAAACATTTATATTTATGCTAAAGTGATATTTTTCAAAAATATTTAGTTTTTTTTTTCAAAAACAAACTTTTATTTACCATCACTGAACTCATTCAAAGTTGTCACTTTTTGACACATGGGCTCTTAGCTAAATGTTTTTTAAAATATATTTCAAAATATCACTTCAGTATACACACGTATGCATAAGGAATATGTAATGTAAACTTACAAAGTATTTATTCACATACAGTAAATTTAGAAAAATTTTATTTTTTCAAACATAATTTAAAAAATATAATTTTTAGAAAACAGTCATTTTTATAAAAAAATATTTACCTTGTGAAATTGAGTTTTCTGTAATTATTAAATAATTCTAATTTAAAACATTTTTATTTGAAACATGTTGTAACTAGAAATCCCGCCACAAAACTATTACAGTTAATCGTACAGTTATACTGTTATCTAAAGTTAATTGCGTTTGAATAAAAAAGAACACTTATATGTCTGTCAAAAGTGGGCGTGGTCCGCCAATTGATGATATTTCAAAAGTCATTTTGACATACTTCTAATTGAAAACAGGGCATATATGTTATATCCCTAGAAACGTATAATGAAATACTGATTTCAGAAATATCAAAAACTCAAAATCGATCATTTCATGATTTTGACCCTATTGACTGGCCTTAAATAAATAAATGCAATATACACTAAAATCTTAATTGCATTATAACTTTGGCCGCAGTAGCTTAGTGAACAAGGTAACTGACTTGTAGCGGGCATGTCATTAGTTCGAACCCAGTGCCTCTGAAGACCTGCCGTGTAAGGGGGCGATGCACGATAAATCTGTCGACAGTTCAAACGTCCTCCCGTTGGTGTGGTGAGGTAGTTAGGAGAATGGTCCCAGCTCAAATGTCGTCCTCGTCACTTGACCATGGTTCAAAATTACGGTCCGTCGCCAAAAGCCCTCGTGTAGATGAACAGTGCTATGTTAATATTCACTCACTCAAGCATTATAACTTTGTTAGGAATATAATGTTTTGTGTTTTCCTCTGTTACCAAAAAAATCATTAAATGCATAATGTTATAACTTTAAATATAAAAACAAATATTTGTTTAAATGAAATGTTAGTTTTTTATAAGTATATAGTTCTTTTCTGTAAAACTATAATTATAATCCTGCAAAGTTCATAAAACCTATTTGCTTATTAAACTTCTTAACATTATAATCAAACCGTATCTGATGTTACCCTAACCCACGACCCCTAACCCAGTTTGCACACTTAATTCCTCTAAGTAAAGTCCGCTGTTTATCAAGTTATGTTCAACTGACTGAAGTGAAACAAATCGGTCAAGCATTTGACACGCATTCTGGCATCTCGCATCAAATATTCATGAAGAGAGCAAATCAAATGCTAATTTCACTCTAAACTAAACAAAAGGCGGTTAGAGCAAACAGAATCCAAAAGCACACATCTTTGGAAACTCAACTGGAGGTATTGGAGTGTGATATTTTTCAATAGTATTCATCCCAAGGGATATTATTTGATTTAAAACCTTAAAATATACGTTTTTGATAACAGGTAAACATTTAAATGTGTGTAATTCACTCACTGAAACAAATAACTTGCTTAAAACGAGAAATGCATTGGCTTATTTATCCCATTCTGAAGTAAGATTTAAAAAATATATATATTTTTAATCTCGGAAAAAAAAACTTAGTCTAATTTTGAAATAAGTTAGAGGAAATTTAAAAAAAATACATGTTTAACTGTAGAAAAAGTGTCTCTCTATATTGCATGAACCTAGGTGTAGAAGGAAATCTCAAAATCTTAGTTTGACTGTGAAAATATCTAGATATATTAAAATACATATTTAAATGATTAAATAAAGATAGTCATTTGAAAGTTAGTAGATGATTTCATGACGTCTTTTTCTCTTGTAAATGAAGAATATCGAAATAATAATACAAGTCATTCAAAGAAACAATTCATATATACGAGCATTTGTGAAAAATAGATTTTTAAGTATTTAATATTACAGGGATACTTTTTTAATATTTGAATAAGTAATAATTTTATTAATTATTAAAGAAAGTAAAGCGATGATATAATGTTATGTAAAGTATACGATACTCAGCAACATTTATAAGAACATTTTCTTAGGAATACTCCAATGCAACGGAAAAAAAATGATTCAAAAACAATATTAAGCAATCTTTATCATTTCTTTTTTAACGGAAAAAAAGTAAAAATGATGGAAATATTAAATAAAACGTTGGTTATAGTTAGGATAATAAAATAGCATGCCATTCAATACGATTTCAAAACAAAATCGATTCAATGCAAAAAAGTAATACTTTACTAAAATAACTCCATTTCTTATATTTTATTGAGATTTTAATTGTAAAAAAATCTGAAATTTAATTTGGGCAATTGTAAATCATTATAATTTTTCTTCAAAGTTTTCAGCACGATTAGCCATTGTTAAAAAATAAAACACTATTTTATATCCCCTCAATCACTGATAAAACAATATTTTTTTAAGAAATAATAATAAGAAATTGCAGCTGTGGAAAAATAACTAATTTTGCAAACACATCTTTCTGGTCATGTCCCCACTATTATTGCAAAATTGTCACCAGCCGCAGAGTGAGAAAAAATAAATAAAACACTTCGCGTTGTCCCCCCCCCCTTTTTTTTTTTGCCGCACCGTTCTATTAGCTGTTTAAGTAATAGACTCAAAATCAATTGGTAACAAAATCTTTCTCTTCAATCCAAATGAATTCCTCGAAAAGGGGTTGACTCATGTTGATTATGCAGAATATTAAAGATTTTCGTTAACGTAATATAAACGTGGAAAGAAAGGGTTGCCCTTCTTGTGCTGACTTCATCATCTGATTGCAACGACCATCACATGCCATATTAAATATATTTGCCATGTCTTCCAGTCAAGGTATTAGAAAACACATTGTAAACATAAAATAAATTATTTTCTATAATAGATTTAGTTAAAAATTTCTGGTATACTTTTTTTTAATCACAAAATGGTTTTTAATGGACTTCGAGAAATTTGAAAAACTATCATTAAATGTAAATCCTTCTGATTGATTTAAAAATTTCTTCAATACCTTTTCCCTCTTTATCCACTTTTTTAATTCGATAATCATAGTTTTTCTCACATACATAATTTATTACATTATAAAAACTAATTAAAGATCCTTTTATATTAATGGTTTATTCACATAACCCAGAAATATTTTCGTATTCAACTTTGTTCAAAATCCTATTGTACATATATTGGTAATTTAGAAACATGTACTAAATTTCCGAGGATTTTTACATTTTGTTAATAAAAAACTGTTTGCAGTCATTAATAGTGGAAAACTGTTGTTTAAGGGAAGACAGTGCTATTTAATTGAGGAAAGTCGTTAAAGTTCAAACGAATCTTTTTAGCCTGAATTATTTTTATATATTTTTCTATAAATTTCTAAAATTTGAGAACACTAAGTTAAAAAAAAAATAACCCAGAATTTTTTTAACTTTGCTCGTTTTTATTCACACCTCAATGGCAAATAAAAGTTTTAAACTGATTTATTTTAGAAGGAAAAAATAACTAGACAATCTTTCAAAATACTGAGATTTTTTTTTCTAGTACTTCAAATGTTGTGATATTTTTTACTGATTATTGCTATTAATACATGTAACAAAAGTTAGTATGCATTTTTGAATCAAAGCAACATTTAATTTTTTTAAAAATAGTGAATTTAGAAAACATAGATTTTTTTTAAGAAATTTTGAATAAATATTAAAAAAAAAGTATTTTACGAATAATAAGACTGTAATTTCAAATCTCATACCAACTTTTGTTATAAAAAGTTCGACGTACTTGTAAATCAAATTTCATGTGAGTGTGTGTTTATTATTATTGTAATATCTTAAGACCACTTCAGGAATTTACAATTTTTTTTAAAATTAAATGGTAGCTTTTTTTGCATTTTGAACACAAATACTACTTTTTGTAATTTATATACGTAGCTGACAAGAGATTATTTAAAAACCCATTAAAAATAAGGACTTTTTTTCTAACTGTGTCGTGTCTTCTTAAATAATAGAGAAAAACACAAGAAAGAATGTATTATTAAGTATCTGAATTGTAAAGTTAAACCTTATAATTATTTGCATGGTTTAAGGTAGAACAAAACAGTATAAAACAACAAATAACTATAAAATTTAATTACTTTTTTTAAAAAAATAGAAGGACATTAATTAATTGTACATCTATTTTTTAATACACATTTAAAGGAATATTGAAATGTTTCAGAATGTTTTTATATCCAAACGATCCCTTTTGTCATTAAAATCAACTCTAATCTTATTCATACGACTCATTAAACATTAGTTTGTAGAAGAACATTAGAAGACTTAAAAAAGCCTTTAGGGAGCTATAAATCTTCAGAAAAATTTAAGTAAACTTCACGATAAATTTCATGTGTTTTGCTTTTCTCTTTTTACCTATATATTTAAGCTTCAGAACGAGAACATTTAGTTCTTCTTACGCATATATCTAATGACCCAGCAAGCTTTTATTTTTACGAGTAACAATAGATAGACTTTGAATACACATGTTACAACGTTTACTGACATCCAGTAAACCTAATGAATGGAGGAAATTAAAAATCTCTTAAATAAAAAGTTGCATTTCCATCAGCACTATTTCCTGCTCTTGCATGCATGTTTATGATAAAAGATATATAGACTTTGAATACATCATAATTATTATGTAAGAGATTTTACGAACATCAGCTAAATCAAATGAATAAAAGAAATTAATTATATTTTAAATAAATGTTGCATTGAGTCGGCACTTCGGCAATCTTTTGTGTGCTAAAAACAGACAATTTGAACTTAGAAGCATATTTATTTTTTATGCTTTTCTCTTCAGAAATGTTGTTGCTCTCGTGTCCATATATCCCCCCCCCCAAAGTATAAAAACACTAGACTCCACTGAAGGGGGAAACAACTGTTCCAGAGCGTCCTCGATATAAATGATGTCTTGCAATGAATCCATGAGTGGAATTAGACTGATCTGGCATTCGAAGACATATTTTGATATGTGCGGTTGGATTTCTGGGTAGATGTAACTGTATGTAAGATCTTGTTTCATCGTTGAATTTCCATGCCCTTGAAGTGATGAGTTCTTAAAGGAATGGGGTAAAAGTCTAGATCCGAACACAGATTTGACTCATCAGCAAGTGATGGTGGTACAAGGTTGACAATGGTCTTCGGCTGCTTTGGCCAAAAATCAGCAAACTCATTTCCTTCGATATTTACATGAGCCAAGTATCCATTGCAGTACACAGGATTTCTCCCTTGTAATGCAGTTGCTAGAGTAAGAATTTATGAGGAAATGATGTTAGTCGCCGCCCATCCGGCATAGTGGTCAGTGAAGCTGACTGCGGTGCCGCAGGGACTGGGTTCGAATCCCGGAGAAGGCATGGATGTTTGTGTTGTAATCCTTTCTTCTGTCTGTGTTGTTTACCCCCGTGTTATACGTTCGATGGTGCACGGGGTTTATAAATGTTAAAAAAAAATGATGTTAGTCTCTCCGTTTATGATGATCATTATGAGGTCCATTTAGAATATAAAAGTGTTGTCAACCCTTCTGTAGTATGCATAGTTTGCGTCAGTCATATATAATTTCTATAATCACTAAGAGCTAGCTAGTGAAGTTAGAAGCAACTACACCAGTGATAAAAATGTGTTCGCGTTTGCTACTTTCCGGAAGGAGAATATCAGCTCCACCTTTGTTAAGGGATTTTTCGGAGGAACCATCGGTGTTGTCTACTGCCCAAAAATGTTAATTGAATCATTTTACCAAAAAGAAAATAAATCAGATATGGAACACTTATACAGTTACAAAAAGGAAACCTATGTAACTTAAAAAATATTTTTTACTGTTTATGCTTTCAAATGAGCTTTAAATACTTGGATTTTTAAATTTTATTAGAA
>BMAO01035651.1:0-41714 GCA_019973975.1 Trichonephila clavata | reverse complement strand
TCTGTTTATGGATGACAATGCCCGTCTTCACCGTGCAAACATTGTAGACGAATACCTTCAATCGGAGGATATCACCCGTATGGATTTGCCAGCATACTCACCGGACTTGAATTCAATAGAGCATGTGTGGAATATGCTTGGCCGACGAACTGGAACCCGTCAACCCCCTACCACCTGTCTACTGGAACTTCGGAGGGCATTTCTTGATATTATATTCCCCAAGATCAGATTGATAATTTGATACTCAGCATGCGTAGGCATTGTAAGGCCTGTATTGCATCGTCCGGGAGACATACTCCGTATTAACCATCATACTAGCCTTGTTATACTGTTTTTTGTAAATAGGTTCTTTTTTGAAATTTGCTCCAGGGAGTAAAAATCGCAATTTGTATCAATTATGCCAATTATATAGCATCTTTTTTGCTCTTTACCTTTTGTTTAATAAATAGACTTTACAAATAAGCCAAAATTTGTTTTGCTTCTGTCTCTTTCTTTGCCTGAACTTCATTATCCTTAATTTATGGACTTGAGTGTAGTTGGAATGTAGGAGGCCGTTCAGAGTGGTAGCTCCTTTGTCGATCTACACCAAGGAGGAAATAAGGGCAGTATAATTCCCTTTTCGTTTGCCGAAGGTGTGAAATCTGCGCTGGATACTAGCCACCCCTTCTATCACTAAACACTCCAAAGTTGACGTCAATGGACTGCCCGATCTTTCGTCGCCACATAAAGAAGTTCTTCCCTGTTTCAAGTGCTCAATCCATTCTTAGATCTTGCTTCGTGATCAACAGCTGTTCCCATACTGCGCTTGCCCACGACGAATAATTTCCACACCTTCCGTTCACTGAAAGCGAATGACTGCCCTCCTTTCCTCCTTGGAGCGTTCGTATTGAATGTTCCGCTATACCTCGAGAGACACGTTGCATAGAAATGTTGCCCACTACCCCTCACTTTGTGCTCAATACTAGCGCTGTTGCTAAACCTTGGAAAGAGAAATTGCAAATCTCTACTTTTTGACTGTCTCCCGTATTACTATCGACATTTTATCATGAGTGTAGGAAAATTTTTCTAGGGATCGGCCCTTTTATAAAACCTTTTTTTTAAAATTTAATACTATTTTAAAGCGTTTACAAGTTGTGGCGGCAGAGGGTAACCTACTCTATTATATAATTGATCAAAGTACTTTTTATTTCTTCTGTGCATGGTAAGCTCACATCTTTTTCGTCATCTTAAAATTTAAAATGGAATTTTTATAATATATCTCTCTAACTCGCTAATATCTCTAAGTATCGCTCTATATGTCTAATATTTCTAAATATTGTATAATTATGTATATTTAAATTTAAGGAATATATAAAAACAATGACTATATTTTTTTTAAAAAAATTCTAAACTTTAACATTTAAAACCTTTTAAATTTTCCAACTACTAAAAATGAATAATGATTAAACTTTTGTATAATATTACTTGGAAAAATTTCTTCTGCACTCATAAAAATAACAATGAATATAACCTATTTAAATCCATTATTTTTCATAATTTCAAAGTTCAATGATTCAAGTTTTGTACTGTTAAGGTACCGAATTATATCCGAAGTTTAAATCCTTGAACTTCAAAGGGCCCCCAAAAAATGAGGTTTTCCCCCAGAAATTCATATTTTTGTTCTTGAATCTTCCTAAAAATGGTAATCAAAAGCAGCTGGAAAAATTTACTGTTGGCATTTACATACATATGCACTCATGTCCATAAATTAAAAATAATTCAGAGTCACTCGGCAATCGAACTTTAAAATATATGTGAATATATCACCCTTAAAATAACTACACACAACTTCAAGAATTACAGGAAACCACCAGATGAGTTCGATAGTACTTTACAAAGGCGAAAATGTAAAAGGGGATATTTTATGAATACAGGCAAAAAAGTAAAATTGTTCGCAAGCAATTTATAAGCTTTTTAGTGCTACAACCACATAAGTAGTTGGTATTGATGACCGCTAGATAAAAGTGAGAGAACAACGTAATAGCAAAAGCGATGAATGAATGTTGTGTATTGTTTTGTTTCTCGTCAGCAGTGTGATGCATGAGAAAAATGAAACCTATCGAACCCAATAACTACTTAATTTCTCACGGACTAACGGAACCATTGTTGGCTCAGTTAGTTCGACGCGCGAAAATCAACATGCGTCAACAATGTTTTTTTATTTGACTGCGGTTCTATTCTAATTTCTAAAGAAAATGATCATTGAAAATATAGAATGAATGATTCGATATCACTAAGTTTTCTACTAAAGTAGCATATGACGTACTCAGAAAATGAAAGCTATCGAGAAATTTAATCTGATCAATTTGAAATGTTGTGAATTTTTGTGAATTAAGAGGAATTATGCTGATTGATTTTGCATATTTGCTACTCAATTTTTGAAGTATCAGGTGGGAATCATATCCTCTCAAATTATGTATTATCACAGGTATAAAATTGTTTTTTCTGTATAAGAGGTCGCATTTATTGTGTTCACAACCTCCAAAGTCAGATGTCAAATGATTTTGATCTCTTACTATTTTATCGCTTTTTAAAAACTTTTTACCGCAAATATGACATTTAGTGCTGCAAGGTTTATTACATTTAGCCATTGGTAAAATTCTATGCATTTTATCGAGTAATTCAGAACATAATTGTTTTAATTTGTGAAGGAAATTTTAGACTACATCGTCTCTACAATAATAGTGATGAAAGATTATACCATCATTATAAAATCTAAACACAGCATACTATAACTATATGGGACATGTTGTTCTACACAGCACATGTAAAACTAGTGCTGGTGCTTGGCATGCTTGTTGAAATTGGAATTAGCATGCATTCAAAATCAGTGTAAATGGAAATTGGATGGTAAGAAGATTTTGCAAAATTACTAAACTTAATTGCATTTTCTCCGATAGCAGGCATTGTAATTCTTTGAGCCTCGACTTTTAAACAAAGAGACTTGTGTAAATCCAAAGTTGATTGACGTTGAAATCCTACTAAGCAATTTTCACAAAATTTGTGAATGCCTTTTTTTGTCTTTAAGGGACTGTTGAATTTTTTGATTAAAAAATAATGACCTTTAAACAATAAAAGATTTATTTTAATTCCAGACATTTTACTTATTTACAGAGGGAATATTTCTTTGTCAAAACCACATACATTGATTTTAAGAGTGTTGACTTTTTCAAATTTTTTTATTTTAGAAACCTCCACTGGAAATTGAAGGAATTTATGTTTTATGAGTGGAAAATTTTTTTTATATTTATTAGCAATAGTAGAATTATTTTTGCAAGGATATAAAGCAGCTGCAATGCAGTACAAGAAACATTTATTATTCTTACATTTTATGTTTAAAAGAGCTTTTTTGTTTCTTAATTGTTGTGGCAAATGGGCATTGACACAACCATCTCGGTTTCCTCGATAATATCCGATATGAATATCGATGTCCTGAATTTTTTTTATAACCCAGACGCTACCGTTTTTAATAAAATTTTCGTTGTCATTTTTGATTTTGGAAAAAGCTTTGTCGATGGATTTAAAAATTTGATATCTTGAAAGTATTCTTTCTGCCTTAGAACAGAAATTGAAGACTTGTGTAACTTCTTCATTGCCTACTTCACGTTTAAAAATTACATTTAAACACAATATTAAGTGTAATCTTAAGGAAACTGAACTATTAATTACATGAAAAATATATAATCGGGAGTCTCTATGCAGGGAATCAGGATCTTCATCGTCAACTATAGCTCGATAGCTACGCATGTAGCCTCTAAATGCAGATCTTATGACATTAAACTGCATTGTTGATATATTTAACTAAAAATCAACCAAGAAATTTTTAACGATTATTTTTTAGACATATTCATGCTGTTTTAGATTTTATGCTCTGAGAAAGAGCACTAAATGCTCTACATAGTTGTAGAAACACAGGTCTACATTATTATAATCCTGAATTTGTAGGCTGGTCTTTTACATATTCCTGGAGTGCCTCCACAGCCTTTGCTAAAATGGGAAGTTGATCCAGGGCCAAATTAAAGCGGTTTCTTATCTCAGAATCCACAGTTTTAGAGAAGGCAATATAATAATTTTTACGAAATTCTTTTATTTCCACGCCTATTCCTCGACCTAGGTAAATGGAGTAGGGTTGAATTTTCACTGCGTCGCTAGCCGCAGACGGCGGACATAAATTTAAGTCAAAGCCGGAAGCTGAGGTGTTTCCTTGTTTTTCTGTTTTTGCGTGGAAGCATATATTCAACATCATCTTCATCTTCTGAAAATGCTGCTTTTATTTTCTTTCTATCTAAGAATGATAGAGATACCAACTTTTCAGTTTCACTTTACGTAGCAAAGATTACGGAAAAAAATATTTTTTTATCTTAATTTAACTGTTAACCTGAACAACGCGAATAATCGATTCGAAAAAAGAATAATTAATTTTTTACTACAAAGAGAACATGCGTACCATCTTCAGATGCCATCTTAAAAGGATTCTCTGTGCAGAAGGGCTGTTGATTTGCAACTGCTTTGAGTTTTCGATTAAGCTGCTTATATACTAATGTATCACCTTGAGCTACTTTGAAAGCACTTCACTTCATGGGATGATTGTTTTGCAAAATCGCATTCGGTGAAGGATAAATGTGTCATAAAATTACTTATCAATAGAATAATTGAAGGTTGTTCAGTTCTCATATTTCAAAATATGTGTTTACACTTTATTACAATGTTGCTAGTTTTTCTAATAAAAAACACAAGGACAGGGAAGAAACACAAAATAACATTCAGACAAAAATAATGAAATCTGAGATAAGAAAGAAATATTGCTTTTATTGAGTATTCTTAGAAAAGTTGTAACATGAAAAATATTATACATTCATTGGAAGATTACAAAACACAAAATGCAATTAATGAAAGTTTACACACATCTAAAATTTATCCAAACTTCACACAAACAATATAGATAATCATATATGAAATGCTTAAGAACTCTAAATGTACATTTTCTTTGTCACCGATTACAAAAGTTCTCTGAAACTTTGCAGTGAACATATTTCTTGGGTCCACGCGTAAGTATTGTCACAAAGCGAATTTCACATCAAGCTCTGCAATCAAATGCTTGTCGACAGTTCATGGAAGGACTGTTGTGGACAATATCATTGTTGTTCAGAACCTTAAAGTAGGCGACTGTCATTCTGTAATCCGACTCCACTGTATCCATAGGATGAGCATTCGCTGCTTGGATGCAGGATATCATATTTTCGTAAAGAGAATCAGTGAAGCAATGGACCATATAACCGTTAGTCGATCCAGTGCGCTTCAAGTACATGAAACCGTATCTCGGTTCGGGAGCCATCATTTCTGCTGAATAACTGATAGCAATTATGAGAGTTTCACAGTTCGTTTTTCTCTTTTATATACTGTGATTTTCAAATGACCTCCAAAACATGTTGAAACTTGAATTGATACAAACATTGGCTAAATTATTTGTTGACATATATCTAAACATGATGCTTGAAATTATATGCTTGACAAGTTTGCTGGGAATATGGTGAAAAGCAACAATTTTGTAAACGAAATTGGTGAGCCACAAATTGTTTAACAAACTTTTCGTTATGCTCAATATTGTCAGAATCAAGGAGAGATAAGGACTGCTTTCGCACAAAATTGTGCAGGAAATAGAGGCAAAATTGACCACAAGTCAGCGACACAAAGCTTTGATATCGATACTGGTTCCATTTGTAATAATTGGAATTATTTTTTATGAAGTGCAAAATATTGTTATTGTTAGGGATTGAGCCGTAACTACAAAAATAATAACATGTATTGTTTCTAAAAGCTATAGCAACCCAATGACTGCCAGGTTTTTGCTTAGAATCCAAGATCACAATAAAACATGAATAGCTAAATAGTGTTTGAGGCAATTCATCTGAAGCGTAAATACCTCCGAATTTGGAGCGAAGAAGGAGATCGCTGCATGAAAGCCTGCAGAGAGATATACTGTCCATCTTAATAATCTGTGAAAATACTGCGATTTTTGTCGATCTCTATAACATTTTGATACTCTGAAAACACTATTAAATTAACTGTTTCCGGTAGCGCTTTACTAAATTTTAAATCTATTGTTAAATTGCCATGGTACCAACCTAAATCAGTGAATAGACTCATATAACATCTGCTGTAACAGTTAGAACCATCAAATTTCGGTTGAAAGGGTTTTGATGGAATCATTCGATTTCGTTCTAATACACAAAGGTATGTTAAGTCATAATGATTAAAATTGAATGGATTCTTTGGGAAATCACCATTGAATGCATTATTAGAAACCATACCCATTATAAGTCGTGTCGGCAACTGTTCAATGAATGCATTTGGAATAGTTATGGATTGCATTCCTGAAGAAAGGGCGAAGGACTTCACTTCTGTCCGACGAATTGGCATTTTAATCGCCCCGTTCCCTAGTACTGTTTCATGACCGATCATGATCGATGGTGCTACTTTCACTTTACTAACAAATAACGACGCATGTTGTATAACCATTTTAAAATCGTGCGTAGCTGACATCATTGTGAAAGAATCTTTATTTCTTTCTAATTTAATGCGTAGATTCACTGAATTTATAAGAAATTTGCTCTGATTACCTAGGTCGAAATGTAATGGACCTATCAAGTCCATTAATTTGCTATCTTTACAGATGTTATACCTGGTTTGATAACCAGAATTTACATTATCAGCCACATTAGTGAGTTCTACCAAATCATGCTTGGAAGCAGTGTCTGTAGAAAAGCCCTGCTGTGAGCGTCGATTCCTGGACAGTTCGCGGTGAAAGCAAAGCATCGAAAATGCATCTGTAAGCATAGTTTGCTTGTGAAGAAACTTGCTTATCATTTAGTGTCACTGAACATTCAGAAAATAAGGTGTTGAGTAGGTAGTTGATAGGTGTTACTTGGTCTGGTGTGCTAATTGCTGCTCCACTTTTCTTTTTTATTTTCACTTGGACTTGCAACAATGTATGACTCAAATCGATGTAATTATCCCCAGTGCCACTTACGTAAAATTCTATAGGTGTCTTATCACTCAGAGATGCTACGGGAAAAATTTCAGTGTATGAACTTTCTTCAGTCGAGAGCTGAATAGGATTGACTTCGAAAAGGTCGTAAGCATTGGAAACACAAGCACACGCTCGCGAATCCATATTTAGGAGAATATGTCTTCTTTTAATTTCTTGCGACTTCGCTTGACGCGTTGCGAATGATTTTTATTATATATATAGGATCTCTTTCTTTTTATACCCGAGCCACTCTGGATTTTATGAAGAAAGTCATCTTTTTAATCTGTTTGGATGTTTCACGAAATCGCGATCTCGCAGTCTTTCAAAGACGAACCTGAAGCCTCTGACTTTACCTTTGAGCCTGCACTTAGGATATGTTTTCCGAAATATTTTCCTGCTTTCATTGCTATGGGAGTTATAAATCGGAATAAATTTGAGAACATTCCATACCCTCTTTGGTGTCTAACTCCATGAAAATACGGCCCACCTCCTGACTGTACCTGTGACAAGTAATAATTCTCGCAAGCTTTTTGATCTAAATGCATTCTTTCTCACAGTCAGAACCGAAATGATTCTGCACAGCAATAGTTAAAGTTTTATACTGTTCTACGAAGGAAAGAAAGAACTAAGAGTGATTTTCCGCTCGTAAAAATAATACCATCTCCAGAGCTACTTTTCAATTCGATTTCTATACAATCAATATAATTTTTGCGTAGGGGAAAATACAAAGGTATTTGATAATTTATAACGATTTGATCTTCTTTGGTTGACATAACAGGAATTATACGAAGGAGTGGGGCAATAGTGTCCCCCACAAAAAGCGATTCTATTATGTCACTATAGACATAGATTTCGGTGATTCCTCCATCTAATTCCAGTTGATACTCTGATATATGAGTGCCACCATAAAATGTTGAATTTTTGAAACCTAGAAGATCTTTCAAGCCGTCTTGAAAAGTAACACTAGATGTATCGGGTATATGCATTTTCACTTTATTATTAGCTAAATGGTTAAAAGCCAGATGTTTAAAAGAACGAAACAGTTGCTCTGAGGTTTTATAAAACCTCACTTCTAGTTTTAAATTCTCCGTTTCTTTCACTTTTACTGGAACCTTTGGTTTATCAGTAATGCTAACTCGAAAATGTTCATTCAGTGGAGGTCTTTCCACTTTTTGCAATACATGTAGAGTTTTACCGGTTAAAACAACATCTTTCGTAATGCTCAACATCCTCATAAGCAAAGGGGCATATAATAACCGGAATTTGAGCTCAATATTTTTTTGAACAGTTATTTGAACCTTATTCTCTGTAAAGTCGAAAATAAAATCTGCCGCTCCTCCAATCCTAGTCCGCACAAGATTAAAATTTATGTGCTGGAATATTTCATGATGCATATTGTCGAGATCGGTATACTTATGATTAAACCTGGTGGCTCGAATTATATAATGCCTCTTAATATTTCTAGCAATAATTTTTAGAAGATTGTCTTTGTTTGTCTTTGAGGGTTTTCTAAACACAAAACTCTCTGAATTTTTTATAATTCTATCCTCTCTCGGTAAGTGTAACATAGTTAACAATCGCGGTGGATCAACAGCTGTCAAATGTAGTTCATAATTCGGGGCGATATACACGATTTTATTCTTTTGATCCAATGCAAAAGAGACAAAAGGCCCGCATTTTTCTTCAATACTTTGGTTAATTGTATCGATTGTCTCTCTTCAATTTTCACTCTGATCTCATGTTCAACATAATCTTTTTCCACAATTTTAGTTTCTTTATATGTTATCGAATATTTATTATTGTGATTTCAAATTATTATTAAACCATGTTCGGAGAACGAAAATCTCTGACAAGTCAACTTCCCACGCACCTGACAATATAATTGGACGAGCTAGTTTCGTTCTGGATGCTGCCTGCGTATTTTTTGGGGGAAAACTGAGGCTAGAGTTACTAGGAAGCGTCACGTAAAAGTCATTTACTTCATCCATGCTGCTTTGACCCACGAGTTGAACCGATTATCGAAGCCACACGATATTCTTTCTTCCTGCCACTGCCTTTTGTTTTGAGCACTTTTTCTACATGCCAATAATCATCTGAGCGCTTCGAAATTTTCTGAAGTTCCTCTGCGTAAAACCGTCCTTTTATAGCTTCTGCTTTCATATCCTGAAGCTTATATGTGGTTGGACAAGAATGATAAACCTTTGCCACGGTAAACACTTCATCGCTCCAACCTGGTAAATATCCACGTCGAAAAGGTTTGTTCGCTTTCGATATTCTCACTAAATCATCTTCCTTTAGAGTTATCTGGGGGTTCCTTATTGGGGGTATAATAGCCATATAGTTTTTTAAAAATTTGCGGTTCTAACTCGCGAGTTACTTTTGATGGTGCCATGCCTAAGCTACGATGTTTGCTATTATTATACGATTTCACCAGTGACTGCGAAACATCAGCATACTTATACGATTTTCTATACGTGAAAACCCTGAACATTTTTTGCTTCAAAGTTCTATTAAATCGCTCTACAATAGTCGATTTGGCATCTCCTTCAGCGGAATAGTGATTAATGTTATATTTCTTAAATAGAGATTGAAGCTGAGTATTGTAAAATTCATTACCTTTATCGCTTTGAATGTTTTTTGGCTTCACTTGCTGCAACAAGCTTTCAAATGCTTTTGTAACACTAACAGCTTTTTTATTTTTTAAAGGAATAAAGTAGGCAAACTTAGAAAACACATCACTAATGGTTATTAAAAACCTAAATCCATTATTATGCTCCGCTAAATGTTGTAAATCAACTAGATCACATTGCCACAAATCATTTATACCATACGAAAGAGTATCGCTCTTCGAGAAAATTTATAACGAACGGGACGGTGAAGAGTGTATGTGTCTTGAGACGATAACCAAGCTTTTGTTTGCTGATATGGAACTTTGGTAAGCGTTGATAGTTTCTTTATTCCACCAAACGACGCAGGGTTTACGAAATCATAATATGCCCGTTTCTAAAACTCTTTCCATTTCCTTTTTGAGAGGTTCTGTTTTCTTTTTTTTTCCTTTTCGGGTGTTAACTCTTTCTGACGTTTCAAAAGTATATTCTTTTTGGACCTCGTCTAAAATCGTGTAGTCTCCAAGCATTTCCCTTAATTTCTGGTTGCAGATCCAACGAGTCGGGGTTTTAATGCCTCTCCAAAAAACTGAAAACCCATTGGGTTCATGACCTTTCTTGACGTTCCTCATCAAATACGAAAATAGATCAATGACGTTCGTGTTTTTGACAAGTTCACTATCTTTCGTCAATTCACCATATTTATTCCAATCATAGCTGCGCGTGTTCAGTTTCTCTACGATAGGTGGAATAAATTTTTGAAAGTTTGCAGGAACAGACAGTATGATGTCGCGTAATATAGGATCTTCTATTGTATTTCTTTTAGATTCTTCTTGAACTTGTTCTTTTGAATCTTCAATTGTGACACGTAATGGTGGTTTTGGCTCGTTTATCGCACGCTGATATATTAAGAGCAATTGGCTTATAATAGCTTTGCTTTTGCATCGTCTGAATATTTTGATTCATGAAGGAGGTTTACTATTTGACTTTCAATATCATTCACTCCCATCTCTGGCGCGTTGGTGAAGAAAGACGTCATTTGACTTTCCGGGACGAGAGCCATTCTGCGAGACATTGTCACTAAATTCGACTTCCTATTGCTTTTCCGGCAAAGCCTGCTAAAGCAGATAGAACCACAGGAAGAATAATAGGGAGGAAGCCTCCTGTTTGGTTAATGAATTCTTTCCTTTTTTTTCTAGCGATAGTTTTTTATTGGCGACTTTTCTTATTGCCTTTTTATATTTACGCAATTTCTTAACATTCACTTTTAAATTTCCACCTAAGACGTTTAAACATATTTTACATAAACAGAGTAACTGGCTTTTGTCGGCAGTGCGTATAATTAATTGCTCTTTTTTGTGCTGGAGATGCGCTAAGCAGTATTTTCAATAAATGGTAATGCTTTTTTATATTCTTCATTTTATTGGGACATAAATCCAATAGAATCCATTGCTATCGGGGAATACACTCTCTCTGAGCCTGAATTTTTCGTCCGTCCTCGGATATGCAAGTCCACCAACAAATAATTGAAATTACCTTGCGTGCTCTTTTTGTAAGCATCCATAAACGCTGATGCTTTATTTCCGTACACTGATTTCCGCTGATGCTTTATTGTCTTGCGAAAACACTGAATTTGTCCCACATCGCGGTTGTTTTTAAACAATATTATGTACTGCACATTCAGACTTATGTCTCGCATTACTTTATTTCGAGGAAATAAGTTTTGCAATATCAGGATCACTCTGATTCTAGAATTATGTGATGTAGCAATAAATAATTCGGCAATTTTTCCATTTAAATCAGACATCCAATCATAAATAATAACTAAACTTTCATTTTCGAAGTTTTCAGGTTTCCCCTGAACAAAACTAATTCCCTTTTCTTCAAAAAACCAATCCTGAAATGCTTTATAGCACCATATAATGCTTTTTAATCCATAATCATGAGCCTTTTGTGCAATCATTTGACGTATTAGAGACGTTTTTCCGGATTGCGTTGCCCCCACGCACAGTAAACATGAAGGATGTTTCAGTTTTGACATTGTTGGCAAACGTTATGAAATTCCTTCTCGGACAATTGCACTCCTACGAAACTCGGTGTAAGATATGTTTTATTAAGAGTGAAAAAATGCGTAAATCATACACAGTTTTTCCATGTTTTGTACACTCATGATAAAACACTTTTCTCCCTATATGTACTGAACGGAAATATGTAGTATTGCTAATGTCAATTTCAATTTCAATCTCTTCAAAATTATTTGATATTATACTGATTAATTCAACAGTTACTAGTGTTATTAAAACAATCACGACCCAATTTTTGTTGTCCATTTCATCTATAGGCTTAAATCTGATTGACGAATTTTAACCGTAATCTTCCTTATATTCTTTTTCATTTTCAAAATTCCTTCAATGAACGCTAAACACTTTTTGCGTTTCCCCTAACATAGTAATTTACTTTAGAGCGTTGCGAAGCTTTCCTCTCCGTTTTTCAGCTTGAACTCTTAACCCCATTTTGCGAACACGATCTTTCGAAAATGATTTCCATTCATCCTTCGCTCTTGATCTTTTTTTATCTGTCCCTGGCGTTAGATTAACAACTTTCAGAAATTATACCTTTTACCTTCACTTTTCTTAAAATTAGATTCGAACATTCAGGAGAAAAAAACTGTTGACACATGTTCATTTTCTTGCGTTGAACCAACTGAGTAAGTATTTATTTCGAAAGGTTTTATTTTTCTCATGCAATAAACTGCTGACGAGAAACAAAACAATACATAACCTTCATCCCTTTTGTATTCTCACTTTTATCCAGCGGCCATCAATACCAACTACTCACATATTTATGACACAAAGGACGAATTTGGATGATTTTTTATGTGGTAAATTTATCGGCCGTCTGGAATGTGAGCGTAACCTGCTAAAAGAACTTGGAATCGCCCAGAATGTCATCTCCAGGCTTTGGCAACGATTCCAAGATGATGGTAATGCGAATAGACGTTACAGCTAAGTCGCCCCCGAGTTAAAACGCCGGATGAGGAGGAGTATTTGGCAGTTACTGCCAAAAGAAACAGACGGAGCACAAAATTAGACCTGTCTCATTAGGTCTCTTCAGCCACTGGTACGACAGTTTCAAGGTAGGCCGCGTACAGACGCTTCGAGCAGATTGCTTGCAGACTTGTCAGATGTATTCCACTTACTGTCGCCTGCGCTTAGCCTGAAGTACAGGGCACTCATTGTGGACACCGCAGCAGTGGACTTTTGTGATGTTTTCCGTCGAGTCTAGGTTTAACTTACAGTCTGATTCTCACCGGACTTTCATATGGAGAGCACAAAGTACCCGTTACCAACAAGAGAACATCATTGTACGACACCGTTTCGGTGGTACTGAATTGCTCGTTCGGGTGAATTATTCCGGGTTCCAGAACTGACCTGCATGTTCAAATTGGAACCATGACAGGACAAATCTATCCGGACGGCATTCTGGAATAGCATGTACGTTTGTTTTGGGGTGCCATGGGCATAGAATTTGTGTTTATGTACGATGCGCTCGTCCGCACCATGCTAACATCTTAAGTTCAGCATGTTTGGGACATGCTTGGCCGACGAGTTGCAGCCCGTCAACCACCTCCTATACGTGTACCGGAACTTCGGAGAGCATTGCTAGATGAGTGTTGTAATATTCCCAAAGATCTGACCGATAACTTGATACACAGCATGCCTAGGCGTTGTACGGACGGTATTGCATCGTCTGGAAGACATGTTATGTATTAACCATTATACCAAGCGTGTAATATTAGTTTTTGTAAAAAGGTTTTTATTTTGTTATTTGCTCCAGAGAGCAAAAACCCCAATTTTTATTAATGATATCAAACATATAGCATCTTTTTTAGAGCTTTACCTTTTGTTTAATAGAAAGGCTTTCTAAATAAGTCAAATTTGTTTTGCTCTTCTGACTCTTTCCTTGCCTTAACTTGTATCATCCTTAATTTATGGACATGAGTGTAAATTAATATAAAGATCAATTTTAAATTCAAGTTTAAAAAATATCTATATATGCAAAATTTCTCATCATTTATCTTTTGTTACTGATTAACTGAAGTACAAGTAATTGAAATCCGGATATTTTTTGTAATCTGAACCATACAGAACTAGGAATTTTATAAAATCTATATCTATTTTATATAGATATAGAGCGATATTAGAGAGATATTAGCGATTTAGACAGACATATTATTCCATTTTATAACTTAAAGTTAACGAAAAAGATGCGAGTTTACCATGCACAGAAGACATAAAAAGCGTTTTGATCAATTCTATTAAATTATAGGTTCCCCTCTCCCGCCCCAACTTGTATAAACGCTTTAAAATTGTGTTAAATATTTAAAAAAAGGTTTTATAAAAGGGTCGATCCCTAGAAAAGTTTTTCTATACTCATAAAATGTCGATAGTAATACCAGAGGCAGTGAAAAAGTAAAGAGACTTTTGCAATTTCTCTTTCCAAGGTTTCGAAAGAGCGCTAGTATCAAGCACAAAGTGAGGGGAAGTGGGCAACATTTCTATGCAACGTGTCATTCGAGGTGTAGCGGACCATTCAATACGAACGCTCCAAGGAGGGCAGTCGTTCGCTTTCAGTGAACGAAAGGCGTGGAAATTATTCGTCGTGTGCAAGCGCAGTATAGCAACAGCTGTTGATCGCGAAGCAACAGCTTCTGAAAGAACTCGTCGAGACGAAGAAAATGACCTATTGTTTTTGAATATAGCTTTAAAACTTTCTTTTTTATTCAGGTTTGGAAAAAATTAAAAAATTTCGAAATTTCATGCCCAAAATGACCATTTCTCCGGACACAACTTTTGAACCATTGGACTGAAGAACATAAACTTTATATATTCTGAAGAACTCGGCGAGATGAAATTATCAAAGGAATGAGAAACAAATTTAAAAAAAAAATGAATAACTCAATCAGAATGAACCTAATGGGAGAAGAAAAAAAATTATTACAATAAAGAGAATTACATTGAAAAAAAAAGCAAAAACACGCCTTACGATTTAAAAGAAAAATTGTTACAAAGATCTATGAAGGGATTGAGCGCTTGAAACAGGGAAGAACTTCTTTATGTTATGACGGAAGAATGAGTCTACGGATTTGCGTAAAGAATAATCGATAAAAGCCACCTGGTGGTCAAAATTTTTACTAATTTTTGTTCAATGCAGAAATCTTTTCCCCATGGTACATATAGCATATATTCCAAGTTTCATCGAAATCTGATCAGCCGAACAAGTTCCGCAGGCCTCTCTCTATACAGCGTATAACTTTAATTATAACCACCCAGTATATTATTGTGTGCCGATATACTGACCGGGCCGCGAGTTTGAAACCCCTGACTTCCCCCAGACTGTCCATGCAATGTATAACCAACCAGTAGTGTAAGGCTCTGTGCAGTTCAATATATGAGTCATCACATCAGAGACAGCTGTCGACCTCAGGAGGGTTATTTGAACCTCCAACTTGTCAGTCTAAGTGTTAAAACTCTGCTGGCCAGGCTCTGCAAATATATCATGCAATGTTTATTGGACAATAACTTTACTACAACAATTATAAAAGCACAGCACAGAAACACACATATATACAATAGAACGTCCTTTATCCGAACTTTTATTATCAGGAGCATCAAATATCCGGACCAGGTTTTTTTCAACTACATGTATATATATAAATAAGTGTACTGTTTATGAATAAATATCTAAGAAGCCGAACTGCTTCAAAAATGTTTCATGCCTTCCTACTATTTACAAGGCACAAAAGACTGCGTGGATGAACTCTGCCCTTTTTTCTGAATGCCTCATTCCTAACGTCAAGAAACTTCGTGGATGAGAAGGGAAAAGTTTTACTGATTCTCGGTAATGCTTCCTGTCACCCACCTGTCGAAACTCTCGATGCAATTGATGACGACTTCAGCGTGATGTATCTTCCACCAAACGTCCCTGCGCTGGTACAACCAATGGACTAAGGTGTTTTTGAAAAGCTCAAGAAAACTTATGTGAAACAAGTTTTGCTGAAATTACTTTTTGCAGAAAACGACGAATTAAGTCTCGCTGCTTTTGCTGAAAAGCTCAATAGGAAGGACGCCTGCTACATGTCAGCTGACTCGCTCGAAAGACAGAGTCTGAAAATGTATAAAATAAGTTGGGGCCAGATTTAGAAGGCGAAAATGTCTTCAAAGACAATCACATGGAGGAGATTACCAACTTTATCCAATCGATCCCAGGATTTCAAGAATGCGATGAAAGAAGATGTAGAAACTTGGATGGCATGCGATGCAGAAGACTGTGGATTTCAAATGATTGTGATTTTCGTGCAAGAAGAATCCGACCCTGTCGACGATGAAACGGATGAAGACGAGGACAACAACAACAACGAAATTAGCATGGGTCCATCATATGCTGAAACACTTTTCTGCGTTAGAGACAGCTATGGAGTAGTACAAACAACCATCAGAGTGATGTTCTACTCAACTACTGCTGCTCAAGAGATTAGATAGCTTGCAGCGAAAAAACGAAGGTGTAGAATGGTACAGCGAAAAGTAAGTGATTATTTTCCAAAATCAAGGTAAAATTGCGATCTTTTGGACCTATATTGCTTCTTCTTCAAGCACGTTTCCCGCATGGGATGATTTTCAATATTCGTATAGCGTCCGGTTTCATATACTGTATGGATCGCATTCGGTTTTCGGTTATCCGAACCATCACGTATCCGAACGGTGTCCGGTCCCAAATGATTCGAATAAACGTTGTTCCAATGTATTGAAAAATATATTAACTCTAATTCTATATCTCATTCTAATTCAGAACTACGCTACAGCGATTTTAAAATCAAATTCTGCCATCTGACATTATTTAGTGATGCAATCACAAACCAACCAGTGAAAGCGCACGATTGAAATCACTTTAAATGCTTACGTCATAGTTATGGTGTCACACGCGTGATCAGGGACCTGTTCGCGAATCAATCGAGGGCGTCGCAACTCTACGGTCGAGTGTTACACGACTGAGATGAAAAGAAATCTCTTTTAGAGCCAGTCGCTAAGGGCTTTTTTGATCCGGTCCTTCGTTTTTTTATAGCTTGCAAGAGAAGGGGTCACTGGATATAGCTTTTTTTTAAAGAAAAAGTAATTTTTTTTTCTGCTGTTGATGAACTTTTTTGAGGGATACATAGAGAAGGCCTTTTTCCTGTTGTTACTCAATTCGAGTGTCGTTGGAAAGTTTTTTCATAGACGTTGAGGCCAGCCTTTTGTTGAGAAGGCGGGTCTGGTTGAAGAGCGAGCCATACCTATTCGTGACTTTGAATATTTTAGACCACGGGTGGCGAACCCACGGCCTGCGAACAACTTTACAAAATACGACTATTTTGTGCAATATTTTTGTTTCTATTGTTTTTTTATAACAAACAAATCCTTATATTCTATTTTCCTTTTCCTAAATTTTCTATTTTTTCACGTTTTTTCTGTTACTGCGGATATTTTTTTCTTTCGAAAATTAAATTAATCGAATTGAAATCGCTCTCAAACCGAACCTGCAACATCCATTACGATGCGCAAATACACACATTGAGAACTGCTAACAAACAACAAAGTGAAAGACATAGAAACGAGTAAGTCACTAATTAAAAAATAAATATTATTTGATCATTGCATTATCATCATATTATCTATGTTCGTAAACCTAAAAAACAATGAAAAGAATATTAATACAGTAGAACGTCGCTTATCCGAACGTTTATTATCGAACCAAAAGCGTCAAATATCCGAACCAAAGTCCGGATACGTTTTCGAACAGTGCAGTGCTCAACAGTTGTTTTGCGTGAGGCCAAAAGTGACGGGAAACCCCAAGGTGAGGAATATAAGGGGAATTTCAGTTGTGTGAATTGGTAAACATCTGCAGGGACTATTAGGTCCGTTTGTTTCCAATTAGGTCCGTTTGTTATACGTGCTCTTTTGTTGAGATTTGTTGATGTAAAAATCTGGATAGCATGCGATGCAGAAGACTGTGGATTTCAAATGCTAAATAATGACGAGATAGTGACTTCCGTGCAAGAAGAATCCGACCCTGTCGGCGATAAAACGGATGAAGACGAGGACAACAACAGCAACAGCGAAAGCAGCAAGGGTCCATCCAATGCTGAAGTGTTTTTTGCGTTAGAGACCAGTGGATGGAGTGGTACGAACAACAATCAAAGTGCTGTCCTACTCAACTACTGCTGTTGAAGAAAATCAGAGACCTTGCTTTGAAGAAACGAAAGTGTACAATGGTACAGCGAAAAATAAGTGATTATTTTCCACAATAAAGGTAAAATTACGACGTTTAGCACCTATTTGGCTTTTTCTTCAAGCATGTTTCCCGCATGTGATGATTTTCAAAATTTGTAGAGTGTCCGGTATCATATACTGCACGGATCGCATTCGGTTTTCGGTTATCCGAATCAATCGCATATCCGGACGGGGTCCTGTCCCAATGGATTCGGATAAACGGCATTCTGCTGTATGTAAATCTGTTTTTACTTTTCACTCCAATAAATGTTTGTAAAAGGTCTAAATCTAACAAAGAAAAATTATTTTTGTATGCAGACCGCGGGATGATAATATTTATCTGAAGTGGCCCACGAGGTCATTTGGGTTGGCTACCCCTGTCTTAGACTCTCTACAGAGTGCATAATCAACCACTATATTCAGACTGTGCTTCAATATCAGGGTCAGCACTTCAGTGACAGTTGCTGACCTTGGCTTTGTTTGAACCTCTAATCTGTCAGTTCACAGTTACGCCGTGCACTCGTTAGATCTGTGACGAAAATGAAATTCTTTTCAAGCTAGTCACTATAAGCACCTTTATTCCTGTATTTTGTTATTTGTAACTTGTGGGAAAAGAGGTCGTTTCAGACTATTGTGCAAAAATACACACCTAAATCACGAAGTAAGACATTGTTCAATGGAAGCTTATTCAAAACTACCATAGTTACCTATATCTTGTGCATCTAGGAGGAATGGAGAAGCACCAAGTTGTATATCTGCGTTCATATGTACCCAAGGATGAGACCACCTTAGTCACTTTCACTCTGAAAAGATAAACATACCAACTCAATTTTCCCACAAGGAAAGTGTTGAGACAAATATTATTCAACTCGTTGCCAACTAAAGGCCACTAAAGCCAAATGAGTTAATAAGCAAACAGAAATATAAAATTATAAAACATATAATTTGTAAAATAATCAATTCTTAAAATGAATTTTATAATTTTATATTTATGCATTTATAATATTAGGAATTTGTATTTTATAGAAACTTACTGTATTTGTATTTATATTTGTAAATCTGGAAGCAATTTTTTTGTAACATTTTTTCAGCTTACCAGTTTGGCAACAGTCCGTATTTTGGCATCAGACTAGAGGAGTGGATCGAGACAGCGCGATAGGCACTCAGATAGTTTTCTTTAATGCAATGCAAGCGCCATCTGTTGTCCAAAATATTATTTATTTTTGTGAATATATCTCATGATTATTTTTCAAACGTCAGTTTAATCTGCAATTAATTTAGTTAATGAAAAATAATTTATTGTATTACAAAATACATATGACTGAAAAAGCCAAATATATTGGATTTTGTAACTTTCATTAAAATATCTACACTTTTGCTTTGCGTGAAGAAAAATTAAAGCATAAAACAGAAAAATAACCTAAATTTTTAAATAACATGTAAATTTAAAAAAAAAATCAAAAAATTAAGTAATATGTCAACTTATCAAGTAGTTTTTTAAAAGTACCTTTTTAAGAATAACTTTCTCAATATAATATAATGTACATGTATTAATATTATATTAATACAACATTTAAGCTATTTTTTTCAACACACACATTACAATGAAATCAAATATAATCACCAGGATATTATATTTTAATTGCATATTTATGCCAATAGTTAAATGATTAAGCTGAGAGAGAGAAATCTTGTCGTAACAAATGCTATCAAAATTTTACAAAATTATATGTTCAAATTTTAAAAAAAATTATTTTCAGTCATGTTTAATTAAAATAGTATTTTAATGTAGAAATACATTGGAAAATAACATATTAAAAAATTACGGGCATTATGAGTTTCTGTTTTATGCAAAATGAGCAGATTAAGTTTCTGTTTTATGCAAAATGAGCAGATTAAGTTTGTGTTTTATGCAAAATGAGCAGATTAAGTTTCTGTTTTATGCAAAATGAGCAGATTAAGTCTCTGTTATGTACATTCACTTCAGTCTCCATTTAAGAAAACAATAAGTATAAAAAGTTGATTTCAGAAAATTAAAAAGCAAATTAACTAATTAAAATCACAAGAAAGATAATAAAACAATTAATAAAATAAAGCAAAAAATAAGAAGAAATGAAAAGTAAAAATTATCCAAAATGTAAATCTCTGTTATGTACATTCATTTCAGTCTCCATTTAAGAAAACAATAAGTATAAAAAGTTGATTTCAGAAAATTAAAAAACAAATTAACTAATTAAAATCACAAGAAAGATAATAAAACAATTAATACAATAAAGCAAAAAGTAAGAAGAAATGAAAAGTAAAAATTATCCAAAATGTAAATAAAATGCAATAAGAACTTCAGCAAAAATCATTCGACTAATACAGCAATACAAAAATAGTATAGGACTATTCAATTATTTTAGCTTCCATATTACATAACAGATGGCGCTAGCATTGTATTAAAAAAACTATCTGGGTGCATATAGTGCTTTCTCGATCCACTCCTTCAGACTAGTTGCAATGTTTTGTTGTGAGTGCAGCTAAGCCTAATGGAATAAAAAAATATTCTTTGAATTCTTTACAGCAAATTTCTATACTTTAACGTTATAGAACGAAACGTTCCATAACAAAAGTATTGTTTCAGGAAAATAAATAAATATATATGATGTGTTTCATTCTTTTTAATTAGTTTAATTTTTCTGTCTTACTTTGGTTGGATCCTAGTACGGTCCCATTATGTCGCCAAAAGAATTCGACGTCAAATTTTTTGGCGATAAATTTTACAATTTGGCAACCCTGTAAAATATAGGGGAATAGTAACCGTACTCGGACGGCATCTTTTAGTTTTTAGGATTTTGGACAGCGGTCATTTTTTTCAACGGTCATCTTGGATTTTAAGATTTTTCAAGAAAGCTGAAAGTGAAGGAATATATAGTTTTTTTTCTGTTCTTTTTTTTTAATGAAACAAATGCAGAAAGAATGTTTTTTGGAGAGAAAAGGAGGTGCATCTATAAATTCAATATGGACGATGTTTTTTCTCAATATTCCCTACGTTTTTCCCTCTTGTTTCGTCTCTGACGGCATTTTGAAAAACGCGGTTTTTCCTTGGCGCCCTTTGGGGAAACACTTTTGTCACCAAATACACCAGGGAGCTGTTCTAGGACAACCTGATTTTCTTCTTATTTATCTGTAATGTAAGTGGCATCGAGAGCAAATTTTATTCTAACACATTGCGAAGAAGCAAAATGTTGCTCCCTCGATACCTGGGCTTCGAACCGGGACTGAACCGTAAAGCGGAAAAAACCGCTATTTTGGTCGGAACGACAAGCGGAACTAAACCGAAAAAAAATATCAGTTTACTTAGGTTCGATATATCTCCAGTCCTTTTGTTACTGAAACCAACTAATCAATATTTTCTAATTTAACATCAATCACATAATTATTATCATCATTGCAAGTCAACAATATAATTACATTCTTTTATGATAGAATAAATTATATTTTTAGTATAAATAAAAATATACATAAATAAAGTTATTCTTTCGTAACTGAACCAAAAACCGTTATTTTTAGTGGTATGAAAACCGTAATTGAACCTATATATTCATTTGAACGGGAACGAAACAAATTACGGTTCAAAGCCTTGAAACGCAGGGTGTCCGGTCTTAAGTATGTAAGTATCCAAAAGTATGCAAAAAAGAATCCAAAAGCTATGGGTTATTATTACAGAATTACCCATCAGAATGTAATAAAGTTCTCATCAGTGGGTTGGAAACCCCTCCGAGATTTTTTGGGTCTAGTCTGATCGGCCACACGCATTATTCGGCAATTGCAGATGAAAAACCTATTACACTCACTTCATTACTAAAGATGTGGAAGCCACAGACAAAGTTGCAGTGTGTACTTTGGTTAACAGAATTTAAATCGGTGACGCGTGTATAGCGACGTGTTTCAACAGAATGGAATGTCGTTACTGGCTTGTCTAATAGACTTGAGTGAGTGAGTGAATATTAACGTCCCACTGTTCAGCTACACGAGGGTTTTTGGGGACGGTCCGCGTAATTTTGAACCATGGTCAAGTGACGCGTACGACACCTGAGCTGGCACCGCCCTCTCCAAACTACCACACCACACCAACGGGAGGCCGTTTGAGCTCTCGACAGATTTAAAGTGCATCGCGCCCCTACACGGTGGGTCTTCAGTGGTACTGCGATCGAACTCATGACACTCTAGCCACGATCCGATGCCTAGACCACTTGGCTACAGCGGCCACGTCTAATAGACTTATCAGGACCTACAAAAGGAATCACTCACGCGATCAACAGTGTCTTCTATCACGAAATCTTAAGGATACTTGCCAGTTTTTGGAGATACCAAAGTTCCCGTTTCCTTCAAAGTTATTTCCCATCCGTAAATGTGGTCGCGGCAGCCTAGTGATCAATGTATTGGATCGTGATTGGCATGTCATGATTTCGAGTCCAGTACCACTAAAGACCCGTCGTGTAGGGGAGCGATTCATGTTAAATCTATCGAGAGCTCAAACGTCCTCCCGTTGGTGTGGTATGGTAGTTAGGAGAAGGGGTGACAGCTCAGGTGTCGTCCTCATCACTTGACTATGGTTCCAAATTACGAGGTCCGTCACCAAAAGCCCTCGTGTAGCTGAACAGTGCGACGCTAGTATTCATTCACTCACCCATTGGTGGATAGATTTTGATGACGGTGGATTGACATTCCATTAATTTCGAACACGTCGCTGAACACGCGTGACTGATTCCAAAAACCAAAATACACACTGCACCTTTTGCTGTGGCGTCCACATCTTTACTAATGAAGTCAGTGTAACAAGTTGACCGTCGGGATAATAGTCTTTATTGCTCCATATCCCACAAAAAACTAACTGTAAGTGTAAGTCGCCCGTCTGCGATTACCAATAATGCGCGCACGTTAAGCAGATCGGATTAGATCCAAAAATTCTCGGAGGGGTTGTAATGGGTCTATTCGCGTACCTACTACTAATCCTCTTGGGGGAAATTCTTTCTTAAAAAATTATTCTACTGAAAGCTTTCTCCCGAAAAAGAAGGTGTGATGTATACAAATCAAGTCTTATGTTTAAACATTAACTTCCCGGTTCGAGCAAGCCAGTCTATCCCTGATTCAAACCTTATCAGTTCGCATAGGAAGCAGGTGTTCTGCCAACTGTTCCACCGAGTCATTGCTGATACTTAAAACTTAATTGTATAAAAGCTAAACATGAATTTGAAGGCTATTTTCTCCGAATTGATTGACCATTCGGTGCTAATACATTGAGGGTTGAACACCCTAATGGAGTACTACTATTATACCAAGTCTCGTCCTAAAATGAATTTTCTTAGTCATTCTCTCCCCTTGTTAGTTTTATTATAAATATGATTCGATTGTTGCAATAAGAAATGATTTTAAACATTACTTAGATCAAGCTATTATAAAACTCATCCTGTATAGCAAATTTTAACCACGCGCTAATAAATTATAGGCTCTGTATGTAAAATTGTACCCCAAATGCCACGTTAATCACGGGCGCGTGATGTCTAAAAATGAAATAAAATAATGAAAATAAGCGACAAAAATGAAGTGTTGTGGGGTCATTTTCCTAAATTATATTTCATGCTATAGCGGAATAACATTAGTGACCTCTTTCCTGTTAGGAATCCAAAATGTCAGGTGCAACTTAAGGTATCCGACTGGTGGCGACAATTTTTTTTTTTTAAAAATGGAGATATGTGAGTTTTTTGTTGTTGTTTTAGTACATTTAAAGGAAAATATGCTAAAATTAAGAAAATAAAAAAAAACTTCTATAACTAAAATAGGAAAAAATGGATAAAAATTGACAAAAAATAGCATGAACGCGGTTCATTCTGTACCAAAGGTTTATGAAAAATTTTTCAATTTTTCAATTCTGATGTGTTGCTATGTTATTCATTGTCGAAATGACCTTCAGGATAAGAGATATTTTCATTTTTACAAAAACTAGAGCATTTTATCTCAGTTACTATATGAAATTGCTTAAAAAGCAGTGATTCTATTCACAAAAGGGATTGTAAATTTTCTAATAAAACAGTGATTGATACATTTGAAGGTTAAAACATTTCTACTATTATACAGAACTTACACAAAAAATTTCAGTTAATTATTTTCAAAACTTTTTGAGCCATCGCTGGCCCCGTTCGTATTTAAAAAAAACAGCAACATATTTTAAGTAAAACGCGTTTTAAAGTGTGACATATCTTGCTTAAAGGAATGGCATCTGCTTTTACTAAAACGCTTCTAGTTTTTGATCTAGTAAGCGGAAAATGATAAACTTGGTATATTTATAACGCTAATAAGGTGACCCATAAAATAAAATCATAAAAAATTATGAATTTTTGGCAAAATTCACAGTTATAGGGTAGTCGGATACCTTAAACAGGCTTGTATTCTCTATGGATGTCATAACTAAAATCACTCGAACACTTGCCCAAAAAATCAGCCAACAAATTAGTAACTTCGTGTGCAAGAGGGTTATTAAATTGGAACTTTTTTTCATTTGGCGGACATCTAAGCCCTGCAAAACTATCATCTCGACAATTCATGTTACAAGTTTATTTTAATAATTAAAAAAAAAAAAGCTACGAGTCGTGTCCGAAAACTAAGTACCATTTCGTTCTACCGCAACAGCAGTGGTTGGTTTGTAGCCCAACCCATGCGCTTACGTCCTTCTGGTTGATTCTCAGTCCAGAGACGCAATTGCAGTCGGATTGTGTTGTCTTTACACGTGATAGTGAGCGTTCAAAATGTTCAAAGCGATTGCCGATTCCCCCGACAGTGATGTGCGTTCTGTAATCCATTTTTTGAACTCAAGGCGTGTTAAGCCAGTTGAAATTCATCGTCAGTTTGTTGATATTTATGGTCAAAATGTAAGGTTGGAAAGTGGATTCAACCATTCAATGATTAGGAAGAAGCACATAATGCACATTATTTGCAAAGGATTATGGTTTTAAAAAAAGTACAAAATGTTTGAAATGCGATCATAATTTTAAAAATTATAAACATATGCAAATAAGAAATAATTTCGTAATAAATTTAAGTAATTTTTGCGTTGCGCTCTCTATTTTTTAAAATAGTAGCCTTTGATGCATAAAACTTTATAGAATTATAAAAAATGTATCATACTCTTTAAATCTTAGTAATTTAAGAATAATATATATTGTGCATTTCAAAATATTTGAATACTCAATGATGCAGTACTTCCAACTGGCGTCATCGGTAAAGGCAAAACTGGCCACATGGATAGAGGAGTGTGGGATGACGTCATCAAAACAGTTGTCGCCATCCCCACTCTTTTTTCAAGCTACCACACTTAGTCTCTCTCTCTCTCTCTTTTTTTTTTTTTTTTTGCTCCCCTTGTGCATGTGCGAGGTTCTTATCTTTTGAGAAAAACGTTTCACACAAAAGCAACAAATCACGAAATAGTTGACTTCACCGTGGTGTTATTCTGTTGGGCGGCAACAAAATCTACGGCGGTGCTTCTCAAGCTTTCAGTATTTGCGACACGATTTGCCAATCATAATTTTCATCACACCCCCACCCTCTTTCTCTACAATAACTACATGTTGAATGCAATAATAATGTACTTTAAAGGTAGGCTACAATGCACCCTTGATTATAAACCATACAAATTATCAAAATAAGTAAATTTTGTGCATGTTATTTTTAAGTGATAGAAATTTTAAATTAGTTACTTTTTTAAGGATCTATATAAATGTCATGTCACTTTTCCGTCTAATTTTTAAATTGGAACATATTGCAATAAACATGCGACGTGTATTGGATTTTTATATTGTGTCAGAATGTATTTGTTTGCCTTCCTTCCAGTAAATTAATATTTTTCAAATAATATTCTACTTTCAACTTTTAGATATGCTCGTGCCTCCAAGTAGAGTTATTACGCCCCACAAGGGGGTGAGTGCCCCTCAATTTGAGAGTCACTGACCTACGGTTTTTTTTTTTTTTAATAAAAACCGATTCCGAAATCTTATTTCCCGAAAGGCGTTTTCATTCACGTGCACGAGAAAGATGGACGAGGTAAAATAGTGAATAAGAAATGTTTAGCCAAAGCATCTAGGTTTTTTTAAAAGAATCTCGAAAGTCTTAGTTTGGGACATGTTTAGATCCATTATAATGTGCTAAAGAATACTACACAAACGTTAGAGTTATTCTTGGCGGATGACAGCTATAATTCAGCCTGTAGAATAATATCAATAAACCACTCAAAGAATATTTAAAACGACAGGGAAATGTGTAAATATTATAAGATGAAAAAATCTTTACAAAAGGAAGTCAAATACGTATGAGGAAATTTAGTTTTAATATATGCTCAGCTTTTCTTGAGGTTTTTATTATTTTTATATCAGGTGCGTAACGTGTACCCGTAAATTTCGATCTTATTTTTTGTGCTGAAATTTGCGCGTCACGCCGTATTTTATGGTATATTCTAAACCTAGAGTAGCTCCTGACCTTCACTGCCCGCCAGTACCAGAAAACACACCTAACATGTAATGCCAGTTGAAGCACAGAGTATATGTTGAAGCACAACACTTGACGCCCGAACGCGGGATGGGATACTTCCCAATGAACGCGGATCAGCATTTTTGCCCTGACACGAAATGGATAGTGTGAAAGTTTTTACTTTCATTTTGATTTGAAGTGCAGTAGACATTTAGGAAGCTGAATGTACTAAATCGAAAGTTTGCGAATGAAGCGAAATTTTTGTTTCACATTTCGTACGATTCAAAATTAACTTACTCTTGTAATTTGGAGCAGACTCCTTTTCCTACAGGAAACTCCAATGAAACTGCAGTGATTGATGAGAAAATTACAAAAAGAGTAATCCACGTCATGTTTCGTCTTGGAGGCTTGTGTAAAGTTCACGCAGAACTATAAAGATACGAAATAAAAACCATTTTCACACAGAGTTTCTGTTATGGATGTTAAACACACAAAAAAATCATATTTCACTTACAAACTGAATGCATCTATAAGACTCTCGCATTTTATACACACACACACATTATATATATATATATATATATATATATAATGAGAGTCTGGTACTATGGAATATCCTTTATATTTCTAAAAATATTTTTACTTGTTTTTGATTAAAAAAAAATTCTTCAGAATTATCATGTACACATGATAATGAATTTCATGTACATGAAATTTTTGAGATACTCCTAGGTCATTAAAGTTATACTTAGAAAATTTTAGAAGTGTCCAAAGTAGTTTCCTCCAGCATCAATGCACCTTTGTAAATGAATTTTCTACTGTGATTATATATATATATATATATATATATATATATAAATGTCTCAAACCATTCATTTCTTGGAATGGATGAAAAAAATGCCTTTATAGCCACGTCAATCTCTTCTTCTGAATGAAAACAACGTCCTCATAAGCTCTTTAGATTAAAAAAACCGAAAGTATAACATATAGCTAGATCCGGAGAATAAAGTGGATGTTCTATCACTGTAATTTGTTTTTGTTTAAAACACTCAACTGTTAATCCGGCTGTATGCATTGTCATGGTGAAGCATTAGTCCCCTAATATTCACTTCTTTGAGAATTTCTAGGAGACATTTAGTGGTATACCAGTTTGCTGTCCTTCCAACTTGATAGCTTTCACCAATCCCGTACTTCTAAAGAAACGGCATACATTACTTTTTTTCTTTGCTCATGGTCTTTTCGCCATTGTTGGCGCGGGATCGTCTTCAAACGCCCATATTTTGCTTTTTTGACGTGTTGGAGCGTCAAAAAACGGTATGTACGTTTCATCACCCATTACAATTTTAGAAATGATGCGGTGGTCACCATCATTTAGCAATTTAAGACTGTTTTTACTGATTCTGACACGCTCCTCTCCCTCTCTCTCTTTTTGGTGCTCAGTTAGATTATGAGGAACTCAACGGCAAACTATTTTTTTTCATATGTACCTAACTATTCATGAATAATTTTGTGTATTGATTCAATGTTAAGTTCCTTCTGTATCATTTAGTAGGTACAGTGATTATCACCCATTAACATTTTTCGTGTGGTAGACACATTATCCGGGATTACTGCAGACCGCGGCCTTCCTGTGTGTTCTTCATCCTGAAGAGAATTGCGACCAATGCAAAATTCTTTAAACTATCTTAATACAGTAGCACCACATGGAGATTCGTCACCAAATGCTAATTGCAGCCATTGAAATCATTCTTCTTGATTTAATCCAGCTTTAAAATTATAGAAAATCATGGTACGATTATGTTCTCGAGTCAACTCTATTTTCTCTTTTGCCTAAAATTTATTCTACGCTAAGCCACTTGAAGCAAGTCAGTAAAAAGTCGTCTGCTGTGTTAAAATACTTTGTGTTTTCAAATTAAATCGTTACATTTTTTTTGTAACTTATCGTCTGCGCGCATCTCAAAAATTTCAGAGTTACCTTCGTATAAGACAGCGGTTCTAAAAATGGGATCCGTGGACCCCCCGGGATTCCCCAGCGCCTTCTTAGGGGGCCGTGAGGGTCTCCCCTTCAATGTTAAGATTTTCGTCTTTTACAGACACTGAAAGGTTATGTGGAAAAATTCAAAGATGTGCCCTCCCAGACTCATTCCCTAAATGTTTCCTCAAATTAAAGAAAAAAATAATACAATGTGTATTTTAATCAAGAATAATAATTTACTTTTTTTTATTGTTTGCAACTACATAGTCATGACCACTGTTTTGGCCCATCGATAGCTCTATTTAAATTGTAAATCTCATACTCAAAAACACAGTGGACTGTCTTTGTATGTCTCTTTATTCCAAAAGCCCATGGCCATCTCCCCTGCACATTGCACTCTCGTTTCCCCGCGTCTTAGCGTGGACACGCCCAATCGCTGATCATATTTCACTTCTCTACATTTGTGAAGCTTTTTACAAGTGGCGAGGCACTCAACAGCTACAGTGTTATATTTTCAAAAAATATATTGTAGAAGAGATGTGCAAAGATTAAGAACTGAATTCATTGCTTGCCAATACGATAACGATTGCACTTGAGTCACTCTACCATGTATTGGGAGTCAGAGAGGGGTATTTAAAATTTTGCGGATCTGCAATGTCAGGCTGATGTACAAAGGAGGTCCACATAGTTCGAAAGCTTAAGAACTGCTGCTATAAGCGACTGTAAAAAATTATAACGCGTCAAAAAAACTAACATTTATTTTGTTGTTTTTTTAAAAAAAATTCTTTTAAAGAAAAATGATAAATGGTGGGTAATATAGAATAGTCGGGTAATATACACTCACTTCCAAAAGCTGTCCGGAGAGGAAAATGCTAATTTCCGGAAGCCAATCAGAATTGAAGAGGATTCAATTCGCTGCAGAAGTATATGGAGAAGAATGCAAATATGTTAGGTAACAGCCAATCGTGCTTTCATGTCAAGAGATATGCAAAAGGGCAGTCTTACAAAAAGCCAGCTTTATGAAGAGTTGCAGAAGTGGATTGTAAATGCTAATAGAAGGTGTTTAAAACTTCCATACAATTTGTTTTCAAGACATACGTGTTTCTAGGACTGCCAGAAAACGAATAGAAAATTCTAAGCGCTGGCGTGCTGTGGGGTGCATTGAAGCAGGACAGTCGATCACAGATGTTGCTCTTTTCTTCGGTGTTCGTCATTCTGTTATTTCACGTTTATGGAAACAATTCCAAACCACGCAGACAGTTGTTCGAAGGCCCGTAGGCTGTCATCCAAGTGTTACAACCACCGCGGAAGACCGATATATTGCCATTGTAGCCAAGCGGAATCTCAGAGCGACCTCCACACGTGTAACATCTGTGGTTACAGCGTCCATTGGTAAGGCTATATCTGCAGCTACTGTACGCCGAAGATTACATATGAATGGTCTGTATGCCCGGGTACCTCGAGTTTGTGTTCCTCTATCCGTCCAATTTAAGAGGGGCACGATTAAAGTGGTGCCGGGAATATGGCAATTGGACTGTGTCTGACTGGGGCAATGACATGTTTACTGATGAGTCAAGATTTGCTCTGGAGCCAGATGACAAGCGTATAAGGATATGGCGTAAACAAGGAACACGCAATCAGCCCCAAAACATCATCGAACATCCCGCATTCCGAGTCGAAAGTATTATGGTGTGGGCAGAGATTTCATTAGGATACCGCACCGACCTGCACATCTTTAAACGGGGTTCTGGGACGGCTGTCCGGTATCGAGATTGAAGTCCTAGAACCCATTGTGAGATTGTACGCTGCAGCAGTTCGCCCTACTTTTGTTTTGATGGTCGATAACGCACGTCCCCATAGAGCTGACATCGTCGATGACTACCTGGAGAGTGAAGGGATTGCGCACATGGTGTGGGCAGCCTATTCGCCTGACCTTAATCCCATTGAAAATCTTTGGGATGCTCTCAGACGTGCTGTCTTCACGTTTCCCACCACCAGCCACTGTTATTGAGCTGGAAACTGCTCTACAAGAAGAATGACGATTGCTTAATTCTGCGGTGGTTGACCATCTAATTGAAAGTATGGTCAGAAGGAGTAAACTTTGCATACAGATGAGGGGGATCACATATCCTATTAATGTCCTTTTTTCATTTTATGCTGTTTATTTTCACTTTATACATATATATAATTCTGTTTAAGTCTGCAGTATGGCATTATCTTATAACTTTCAAAAATTTAATATTGTTTTCATTTCTGTATATAATTATTGATTTTGTTTTATGTATAAATAAATATGCTACTTTACTGCTAAATTTTGTGTCAATCAAAGCAGTATTTGTTGATTTTTTTGCATTTTACATCTTCGCGCTTAACTTTTGGGAGTGTAGAACAGGTGGCTTTTAAACCATTAGAAAATTAATTAAGAATTCATAAACATAAAACGTAGTTATTTTTAACTATGAAAGTTATATTCTTAAGAATACGTGAAAGTTATTTCTGTTTCGGATTTTTCAAAGTCACAGTCCAATCCTTTCAAGGTGAACCCACAGAAAACAGCTGAAGCTTTGAATCCAAAATTTTCCTCGTTCACACGCATTTGAAACATTTTAGTTCAGTTTGAATGGATTTTTTTCCCAAATAATCAAAGAACATTTGAAAAGTCATTGAAAGTAGGTAAGTCTACTTTCTAAATTATTCACTGGAATTACGATTTTTACTGTTCATTATAAAAAAAGGTTTGGGGTGACTCAGTCACCCCGCGTGACCATTAACGTTTGTATCGAGTGCACGCTTGCTCCCGGATTAAAACATTTTGAAGTCTTCTTGCTTTAAATATTGAAAATAACCCAATTACTCTTCATATCCTCTGTAGAGCAGCATAGACTAGACTATTTTCCTATAATGATATTTCTACTTTAAGAAATAGAGAAGGAGGAAATAATTCTTACTTATACTCTGTTTCACCTCAAGTTGGCAGCATTAGGAAGGGTACGATGACCGAATCACAGCCGCTGCCGGGTTACTCTAGGAGCAGAGTGTGACTAAACGAATAAATATCACCATATTTGGCGAGTGGGGAAAAAATGCTTGTGGAAAAAAATTTTCATTAAAATTGTAGGAGCTGCTTTTTTTTTTTTTTTTTTTTTGAAAATAGTATATGCCACTTTTTTAATGGAGAAATTTAATGGCTTACGTTTCAATATGTTTAGAAATACTGATGAATAAACTAGCAAAACTTTTCTCGAACAAAATCTTAATAGTTCTTAACATATTGAAGGCAATGTTTTTTTAATGAAAAAATACCGTTAAATTGTAATTCATGCTTTCATTAACTTGATTTTTTAAGTGACTTAGGGGACTTTCAAAATAAATGGCTCATTTTTCTTTAATTTTTATTTATTACATCCGTTTATAAAATACAAATTTCTATCTTGTTTTTTAAGAATTAATCGCCTTTTCTCGGTTATTACTATTTTAAATCCGTTTGTAATAATTATTCACATCCATGTATAAATGCCGTTTATGTATGTTAACTTAAAATATACAGAAGCACAAATTTCAGCAACATCATTTACTTCCTTCAGAAATTTGGTTAATGTAGGAATCTCATTTTTTCGAAACAAGCCATGAATTTTTCGCCAAATGCATGCAATGTGAAGTCGTCATATTTCACCAGCCTATTACGCTTGCCTACGATACCGGGCCGTTTTTTACCAGGAGAACTTACAGCACTTAAAGCCTTCTTTTCTTTCTTCATACGAAAAACAGTTCTTTTCGAAACGCCAATCAGTTCAGAAACCTTTTTCACGATTTTTCTGATGGATTCTTGCGGGTTTTCTTCTCGAAGTCAATATGTTTTTCCGAGCTCCGCTTCGGATAGATTTTCCTCGCTTCGATGGTGTATACAGCGAGGTTGGTGACATTTCTATCTCAGACATGTTCAAAATGTCAACAAAAAAAAAAACAAGAACAAAGATAGTTGTACGAAATATCAAAATAGTACGTATGAACGATAGCAAAGACGCAATGGGAATGGCGTTGATTTGGCGGGAATGCTTAGGTAACTCCGCCAAGGATGTAATCTTGAAAACCGGTTTTTAGCCAAGGGAAGTTTCATCAAATTGTTGTTTTTTAACTGTATTTGTTCACAGGTATTAAGGAATAAATGCCTTTAAGATGTGATTAACTTAAAATATATCCTTAAAATCACAATTTCGATAATACACGATAATTTTTAACAATTTACTATGCATTTGCTTTCATTTAAATTCCAAAACAAGTTGGAACTATTTTTCAAGCGGATTGTTACATTTCCTACCCTTCCTAATGCTGCCAACTTGAGGTGAAACAGAGTATAAGGTATTCGTTCGGAACCGTGACAGGCTACACGGTACCCTTTTTCAAAAAATTTTTCTGGGGACAGTAATATTAAAAGTAATTTATGTATTGTTTTCAGACTATATTATTAAACCGATTCTGAAAATAAAAAGTCATTTTAACAAGCCATTATTTTAAAATTTTAAAAAATTTAAAATTTTTGAAGTTTTTTAAACTCTTATAAAACACAATTTTTGAAATTTTAAAATTATTTTGCATGATTTATATTTCTTACATTATTGCAAACAAAAATTAGTATGGATTTCAAAATCTAGTTCCTTGTTGATTTTTAATAATTTTTTTCTAGCTAAACCTGGAAAAAACATGAAAATTTTTAAAATATTAACTTTAACATTTTTTAAAAAATAACTAAAGATCTCAGACCTAAACCCATACTAACTTTTATGTAACACGTATATATAAGTATCTATAAAAAATTTCAAGACTCTATCTTGAACAGAAAAAAAGCCTTAGGGATTAGAAAACACTTACATCTTCAAATATAAAAGTCTGAGAAAAATGCATTTAAAGTTTGTAAAGGCATAAAACAAAAACTAATAATACTTGCAAAGCTCTAAATTTTTAATATATTATTTTACTACTTATGTAATATATAAAAACACTACTTTAATTAAATATGATTTAAAATATTTTTACTTATTCAAAATATGTTTTTGCAAAATATCGAAATAGCATTTGTTACGATGACAGATTTTTCAGCATAAAGTTAACATAATAATTTCACAAAAGTTTTAAAACACAATACACTTATAAAAACTAATAATGTTATAAATTAAAGCGTAAAAAGTTAAAATCCACCAGATTTGTACATAGCACCTAATTTTTTCTTAATTTTAAGTCGACGCAATTTAGCAAGTTTTAATTTTTGCTGCGCGACTTTAAAATTTGCAGATTTTATTTTATTCCTGAAATAGGTTCTCCTATAATCAGCAAAGTTGGCTAAATGTTCTGATGATAAACTTGTTGTAAGGCAATTAGCATCCTGAAATGTTTTAAGGGCTTTTAATGTTCCAACATTAAATTCAGATATTGCACTCGACACGACAATCAACACACGGCTCCTAGAAGCTGTATTTTCTTTGGAACATTTGTTCCATATCATCGAATGCAATGCTTCATTGGAATTTTGTGTTAAACCTCTAACACACCTGATTAATAATTCCGTTGAAGCCAATCTTTGATAAATTGGCAAAATTTTGGGCAAATATTCTTCATTGATTGGTGTTTTTACCCAATCTTTATGCAAACCTGGTTTCTTCCCACGTGCTAATGATGACTGGTAAAAACACCAGGAGTCGATACCAGAAGGACACTTTTTATGTTGTGGCTTCTGGTCTGTAGATATGCAATAAAATAGGGTAGCATAAATTGCAGTTTTCATTGCCTCTACATCACCTATATTTTTGCGTATAGCATTAGTGTAGTATCTAGTAAGATTTTTTATTGCCTCTTCTTTCAAACTGCCGTGTTTTTCTTCCCTCCCAGAGTTGCACCTTTCACTCGCCAATCTTTTACTTTCTGCCTCAAAGCTGTTCCCAATCTTTTGCTCACATGGTTGATGCATTCTTCTTTTTTAATTTGTATTTCACTTCCATAAATTTGTCTTTCTTTTAATTCTCAGAAAGCCTTAGAATCCCCATCAGACAGCAAGGTTGTGTACCGGAAGCCAATGCTGTCAGATCTTTCCCATAATTTCACAGCTGCATTTACTTCCATTGCACCAGATGATCCGACATGTGTTGCACTACAAACATCCTGATGTCCTTCATACCAAATACGAAATTCAACACTGTCTTCTCCAAGCGCAAATTTAGTCTGTTCCTATTCTCCACACCGCTTTGACATCACTTCGTAGTCGATCACAAAGCCAGTCAGCAAGTCGATAACACATCCTATTCCGATGTTTGACGTATGCCCTCTTGTCAACCAGCTTCCATCATATGACACTCCAATATCGACGATATCTTTATCATTCCTTGAGCCATACGCCTCTCTGACATCTTTACGAATATCAAGCAACAGCTGATTGGAAGCAACGAGATGTCTATTCAGAACTTTTGCTTTATAGGAATTAAAAGTTTTACTAGACATTATATTTAAATTCATATGCATGCAGAATTTTTCCAACGCCGAGTACCCAAGTCCCAAACTTAACTTACCTTGCACTATTCTCATATTTACATCAAATGGAGCATTAAAAAATTGATGCTTGCTAACATTTGTTATTTGATGTAATTTAGTATCAACCAACTGTTTTGAAGAATATGTTTCACTTTGGGTTTGGTCACAATTAATACATACAACATTCATTTGAATGCAAATCTCCATTTCTGTGACCAAAGCAAAGTTTCAAGGATGCACTATGACAAATACTGCATAAATGATTTGTAAACAAATTACTTAAACATTCAGTATCCACTATAATGTAATTTGGAACATCACTGAAATATTTACTTTTATCTGTAGTATTCTTTCTTGCATTCAAAACACTTGTTTTCTGAAGTCTTGTATTTATATCAGGTAAAGGATGGTCATTAACATTGTCACTTTCAACAGTACTCCATCTTTTAGAAATATTGCTTCTCTTCGAAAGCTGCGAAAGTTTTTTCCGTGGCATTTTCTCAACAAAAAAAACTTAACTTGAACAAAGTAAACAAGCTTTTTAACTATATAAATTATATGAGAATAAATATTGGTCTTGAGAAAGATCTTTTTTTTTTATCAATTTTAGCTAAGTAACTATAAGCACACCAAAAACTCAAAATGTAAACCAACAGAAGCGATTTCAGTAGTGAAAGTTGAAGTTAACAATCACTTCTCAGCAAATATCGATTTTATTAAAAATATTAGTAATTAATTAAATTTAAGAATGGAAAAATGCTTTAAAATGAAACCAAAACTAACCACGCTCCCTCAGCTGTCAAATTTCGGGTCTGATAGCACTCAGAAAACTTCAAATATCTTAAAAACTAATTGGTTAGCAGATCTGAAATTTGGGGCCGAGATTCCCAATCGTATGGGCTGCAGGAAAAGGCAAAAAAATTTTTTTCGATAAAATTGTCATTTTTACGGTAATGTGTAGACGTATCAATGGATAACTTTCATTACATTTAGTATCACTTTGATTATAATACATGTATAAAATTGTTTTTAGAATACTATCACAATAAAATTTTATTTAAATGCAATATTTTGGCAAAAAATGAACTTAGAATTCATTTTAAAAACTTTCTCCTTTCATGAAAAATGCTTCCATAATAATAATATTTTGCTAAAGCCAAGATTTCTCCAGAGGGCCTGTACTAAGATTTTTGTAAAATTCACATTATTTTCAGAATGACTACCAATTGAAATAATTAGCGGTGCTTTTTTCTTAAAATTTCTCTACTCTGTCATATTAAAATAGGGATAAATCCACTTCCAAGTTATATATTTAAAAAATCCTAGTTCAGGCCTGCACAGAGGTCTGAGGTATATATAGGTAAAATATTATTATTATATAAACATTTTCCATAAAAGGAGAATGTTTTGAAACTAGGCTATATATATATGTATGTATATATGTTCATTTTTTTCCAAAATATCGCATCTAAGTAATTTTTTACTGTAAAAAAATTGTTTAAAAATTTTATACATACATTCTAATCTAAATGACGCTTAATATCATATAAATTATCCAATTATACGCTTTTGCAAAATAACAGTTCCGGACACGCAGTAGGATATCTTAAGGGACATGCTCGGAAGTGTAAAATGCCAAAATTAAGGCCCTTTATTTATATCTCTTTTAAAATTTTCAATAGGGCCTAGATATTTTACTTTCTTGACAAAAATAACTTAATTATTCTGTAGAACTACAAAAATAACTTTTTAGTTCAAAAGTTCTTTTTCCTACTTAATTTAAGTAATACATATAATTTTTGAGAACTCATAATACATACTTATGTTTCAGTACCATTTTTTAAAAGTGTATTTTTTTTTTCATGCAAAATATTTTTTACACATATATAAAACAATACACAAAAGACAGAGAACCTATTTTTTAGTGAAAATTTAGTATAGTTTCATTAAAAAAATTATGAATCTTGGAAATTTGGAAAATTTCTATTTTTCTGCTTTTTTTATGCATAAAACCATTTTTAAGAATTTAGGCACTATTTTAATGGGGGGAAAATTAGGTTCACTATATGCATAGGCATCTTGTATAGAAGAATAAAAAGTCTGGAATCTCTAAGAGTACAATGGTTTTTTTTTAAATAAATGTACCTAAATGCAAAAAAATATGCTTTTGAGAAAAAGTTTTAAAAAAAACTAAGGGTCAAAAGGGGCGTGGTCATATGGTTCCTTTTTAATTTTTCATATTTTAGGGCTATTTTATCAACAAACATATTAGTATTATACATTTTTCGGTTCAGAAAAATATGCACTATTTTTTAGAACTAAAATTGAAAAATCGATTTTTTGAAAGCATATGATGTCGTGGTTCCCTTAAATATCATTTTGCAATTTATTCCAAATTAAAAATTAGAGAGAGGAAAAAAATACATAATAATTATCTTATTACTTATAATTAACATATGCAAAATTTAATACTGGTCTTGTTAATTTGTTCGGTTTAAATTAAAATCGTATTGTAGCTTTAGCTTTAAAGTGCATTATTATTGCATTCAATGCATTATTATTATATAGGGGGGGGGTAATAAAAATTAAGCTTGAAAATTGGATCGCCAATACTGAAAGTTTGAGAAGCACTGGTCTTATAGAGTTGTTCTTCCCATTAATCCTCATGTTGAGAACCGCATGAAATATTTATCATATGTGGACCAACCAGACAAAAAGGTTGAGTATACATTCAAGAGCCAAAACATTATGACCACCTGTCAATAACGAGTTGGTTATTGACAGGTTGTTGACTTTGTTGGTTATTGACTTTGGCGCTCAACACAGCTTCAACCCGCCTTGGCATGGATGCCACAAGTCTTTGGTAGATGACCGGAGACAGATTGTTCCAGATGTTTAAGCAAAGGTCACGCAAATCTGAGATATTGCGAATTGGTGGTCTTCGAACTCTGAGCTGCCGTCCCAAGATATCCCAAATGTATTCTATCGGATTGAGATCCAGTGAGTTCAGCGGCCAGGACATTAACTGGAATTCAGCATCATGTTCCTGGCACCACTCCAACAGAATTTTAGCCTTGTGACACAAGGCGTGGTCCTGTTGGAACATTCCATCTCCACAGCTGGAAAAACAGAGGCCATACAAGGGTGCAACTCGTCCGCAATGATGTTCAGATACACTGTAGGATTCATGGACTGCTCTACCACAACCATGGGTCCCGGAGACGCCCAAGAGAACGTCCCCCAAAGCATAATACCGCCACCACCGACCTGTTTATGACCTGCTGTACATTGAGGGAGCAAATGTTTGTCTGGAAGACGGCGTATCCTGACACGGCCATCGGCGTGATGAATGACAAACCGTGATTCATCTGACCAAGCAACTCTCTCCCACTGATCCGTGGACCAGTCGCAATGTTCCCGCGCCCAGCGCATACGCAGTTGGCGATGACGCTTGGTCAGCAAAGGCACACAAGTGGGACGTTTGCTGCGTAGCCATATATATAACAGCGTAACTGAACAGTGTTCTCCGGTACTATTCTACTTGGTCCTGCATTGTGTTGGGCTGTCAGCTGAGCCACTGTCTGGCTCCGGTTTTGCTTCACCATGCGAGACATTCTCCGACGTCCTTTTTCTTTGACAGCGTGTGGACGTCCAACACCATGTCATCTACTACTGGTTTCCCCGTCATTCATCCACTTTGCATAATTACTAACAGCTGTAGATCGCGAACAGCCCACGAGTCGTGCAGTTTCGGAAATACTTGTTCCGAGCCTTCGAGCCATTACAATCTGCCCTCTATCAAAGTCGCTTAGATCCGCAGCCTTTCCCATCACACACAGAAGTAAGAGAAAAAATGATTCTTCAGAATCTCCAGCAGCAGTTAAATACCACTTCCACCTGATCACGTGCCTTCCACGTCATCCAGACGAGTTCATTGCAAAATGTAGGGGTGGTCATAATGCTTTGGCTCTTGAGTGTATATCCTTGGTTTTAGAGGTTCCATGAGACGGCAAAGTTTGAATATTACCAGTCTAAAAAATCCACATATTGCAACAGATTCTTGAAATTGTGTACAGTTAGTTGTTCAAACTTTTATTTTTTAAGACATTTTATAGATGAATATTTTTCCTTGGAAGAACTTTTCCCTATTTGTTAATAAATAAAACACCAAAAATGTTAAAAATGGCAATACATTCATATTTTTTAGCTCTATTCGATTTTCACTTACGATACATTATAAGTTGGATGCTCTTGCGTATGCGACGGAATTTTTTCTAATCTTAATTTGGAAATAATTTTTAACATTGGAAAAACTTTTTATAAAAAAAATATATACAGTAATATTTCGACTTACTCTGCCCCGACTTACGTGAATTCAGAGTTACGCGATTTTCAAATCTCGTTGATTCATCCCCTCCCCCTCATTAAAACTCAAATGGAATTTTTGCCTGAGTCTGATGAAATTCATCATGTGGTGGAAGAAGTTGTCGATCTTGCCAGGCAAATGAATTTTGAAGTGGATAGTTATGAAGTCCAAGAACTGCTTGATTCTCACAATCAGGAGCTGACATTTTATGAGCTCATATGAATGCAGGAGTATGAGTAAGACTTTGAAGACCTAAATCTGTGGACCCCCAGTTCAATCAGAAGATCGAATGACGGTTAACCCTTTTGGGACGAAGGAAGCAAACGCGTGCGTACCGCCAAACCAGAGGTTTCCATCGCGAGTGTCACTCACAGGCCGGAGGGTTTTGCGTAGTTAAGCCTAAATCCATAAAAATACCGAAATCTAAACGCGTTGTTCAATATTATCTTACACTATTAAAATTCGAAGGTAAACAAACGTATCTATCTATCTATGTATGTATGTGCGTCTATCTTCTCATGAACCGTACGACGCAGAAAGTCGCGGAAGGTACCAAAAGATCGGGAATTTTCCGGGAAGCCGTATTGCCTATTTATATTCCGATATTGTAATAATTAAAAAGATATTAATTAAAAACCTTAAAACGCCGAATTGTTTTACTCCTGCCGGTTGTTTACTTGGCGGAACTTCCCTTCCGTTTCGCCCGAGCTGTAATCTTACGTTTTCCACCATATTAAAATTGTCATCCGATTTTCGGTGTCAAAATTAGACAAAAAATAATTACAGAATCGGAAAGATCATTTATTTCGCCACGACACGGTGTCAATTTTTTTGTAAAATAACGATATTTTCTATTTTTTTCGAATTTTTTAAAATAGTGTTAAAACTGATGCGTTTTTATGAAAATTATTTCTAAATCGTTGGGTATGAATTACTCTTCGTGTTATTAAATCGATATTCTACACTAATTAACTTCAAGCCTTTCTCTTTTAGATCCATTCATTTAAAAAATAAAATTCCCAAAACTTTTTTTTTATAGAATTTTTAAAAAGTAGTCTTAATTTTTACTTCACATTGAATAACTTCGTCATTTATGAAGGTAATCTCACAAAACCTTTTTTCCGTGTGTACAGTAATATTATCCGTAACATATACGAAGATTGAAAAAATTGCTTCAAAATTACGGATCCCTTCAATTAAAAATTAAATTCAATTTTAACCGACCATTCATTATTATTGCCTATTTTCTGTTCTGCTACTGACCTGCGTGGCGTGATTGGCTAACGCGCCGCTTTCGCAAAGTATCTTAATTCTTTCTTATGTAGGTTCGAATCTAGCGAATTTCATTTTGTTCGTTTCTGCTTATTTTTCCCGCGTAAATTAATTTTACTGATAAATACTTATTTTAACATGATCCTCTGTTATTTTAATGTACTTTTCATTTTTTTTTTTTTTTTGCCTTAAAAAAGGTTTTTTTCTGATTTTTAATCATTCAAAGTAATTTCTATCTTTTTCAACAGTTCCTAACAAGAAGCTTTCATTTCTGTTTATTTTTCCCACGTAATTTTTCAGTGCTGCCATTATTTAAGCAAACGGAATGTCACAATTAATTGCTAAATGAATATTTTTAATCAATTTTAATGTAAAAATATTAATAAGTTATAGTTTTGTATTTTATAAATATCGATGAATTTAAAAGAAAATGATTTTTAAAAAGTTTATTGATATTTAGAAACAGTGATTAAAAAAGTAAAATGCCGAAAACTATGTCACAATTAATTGCTAAATGAGCATTTTTAATCAATTTTATTAAAAATAATTAATAAGTTAGTTTTGTATAATATAATTTTTTCCGCAGATACGTGTTTAAATAATTTTAACACAGAGTGGAATGAAAAACTATAAAATTAAAATTAAAAAAATTTAATGTTTTTATCAAATAGTATTCTTTTTTTTTTTAATGTTTTTTTCAGTGAATGTTAGCATATAACTAGGTTTTCCCCCAAAAGTGGATTTTTAACACTATATATGTTTAATTAAACATCCAAATGTTTCAAGAGCTATCTGTAGAATTTTTTTTATTAGTATTTATTGATAATGGATTTAAATTAATATATTTTTTTAAAATTAAAATGCATTCAATGCATTTCTGAGATTCATTTAAAATATTTATCAGTATCGTAATTTTTGTTCTCTTTCATAAAACTTATAGTTTACTTTAAAATAATGCGTAATTGCATGAAACTTTTTTCCCCCCGTGTCAAATATTTCATAAAATTCTCACAATTTTACTTCAAGAATTAAAATAATAGTGAAATTTTGTAATTTGAAAAATTTATACTTTCTGTTCTTTTTTCAGCATACAACT